>OY982575.1:7725333-8158103 GCA_963859945.1 Euplagia quadripunctaria | reverse complement strand
CTAGTCACGGTATCTGGACCTATATATAATCTAAGGTGTGAATATTTGCTCAATCCAAATAAAAGTTTATGTTCAATATATTCTGGTGTTATAAAAATCTCTTAAGTAGTCTAAAAATCACTCAGAATTGTTTTGATCCTGTCTGATTGGTTTTGTATAAATCTTGTAGTTATTATTACTTTGATAAATCTAAAAGACACGTCAAACTAAAATTTGATGTCTTCTCAGTAAATAACATTGTTGCAACACATAAGGAAATTAAAGAGTAAGGAGACTTTAGAGGTTAGCTTAGAGAGATCTACAAGACATACGGCACCATTCCGACTGTTACCACAGAATACATAATGCTGTTACTATGCTTAACACAGCTATTCTAGCGAAAATAGACGTTGGTTGTGGAAGAACCAACTTCGATTATAATAATTACAAAGAATCAACACAAAGTAACAAAATTTATACACTTGTAAATCTCGTCGTTTTACGTTGAATCTAAAATACGCACCTAATGCATTCATTTAAATATTATGTGGAGTTTATCACAGTTCATGTACTGTTCAAGTTCATGGTCGCAACAACATTCAATTCTTATTGGTTAAATTATTCCAATAGTATACAAATTTGAAATTTTGCGACAAATTAGGATCTATTCTTAAAAACCGGATTTTTATTTTTTGATGATAAGGTCTATTTTTGTTCAACAAGTTACACTCACGGTCACGGTCACGTTAGCTTCATTACAAGCACTTTTAATGTAAAGATCGTTATTCGCAAGTTATATATATATATACCGAAGATCTCTAAGCCCAAGTAAGTTGTGATAGTAAATGCTTTTTAACTTCTTTCAAACGCTACCTACTTGTAAACTACCACAACCTTAGATTATATATAGGTCCAGATACCGCGACTAGTACAAAAGTCACCGTTTACTTTGAAGCCACTTTTTGGTGCTGTGTGAGTGAACCCCGCCCAACGCGAGTGTCTACGTACAATGTTTATGCTTGTGTGCATTGACGGTTTTACTACCAGTGCATAGAGGTTACCCCAAAATTCAGGGACTTTTTTATTAAACATATATTTTTTTTTTGATGTAAGTAATATTAAATAAATACATTTTGAATGTATTTAAATCAGTTACAAATATTCGTTTATTTCATTTTTTCGTTTCTTTCATTTAATTCGTTTAGTTAAAAAAACAAATGTAAAATAAAACTACTTAGTAGGAACTATTTATTTATCACAATATTTTTTGGTTTGTTTTCAAGACATTTTTTTTTAGAGTTTCCTCCTTAAGAATCGATTTTAATATAAGGGCCGTATGAAAAAAATATGAGAATAAGAGTAATTTTTTTTTATGGTAAATGTAACATAAAAGCTCTTTTGAGTAATAAAATTAAATGCAACTTTATTCACAGGAACAGAGTAACAAAAGGTATTTTGATAAAATAAAGTAAATGTTTTGCCTTGTTTTGTAGGACTTGGATATATATATATATATATTTATAAAGTATCAAGAAACTAGCAAAATTTTACAAGTCCTAAGTGCTCTATAGATGACATGTGTTCGTTAGGAGTAGTAATAATAAGTTATAATACGAGTACAATCCCACAGCTAAAGTATCGTTTGACGGACACATTGAACTCCGGGTGCTAGAGTTTAGAAATTAAGAATATTTGAAGGATTCCAGTTTCGCGAACATTAACGTTAAGCATATTTCTCGTCTTTCTATAAATAACAAGTTTGGCAAAGAAATATATATATATATACTGCTAGAATTCGTTATGGGTAAATGAAATTCACGTCCTGGCAACATCTCTAGTAATGGCGTCGTAATTTTATTAATTTGAAATTTTGTTCTATTGTTTATAAATACATTAGGAAATAGAATACTTACATATGAAATGTGATGTTCGGACACTTAAGATTTTTTTTTGTATAATTTTTACAGAATGTGACAGCACAAGCAGGCATTTTTAAATATTTTAGGTAGCGACTCGAGACGTACTTCAGCGGCGAACGTTCGCTCGCGTGTGACGAGTGAGACGCTTGTATTTATATTAGACGCTTGTATTTTTTGGCTTCAGTTTTGAGGCACGGATTAGGCATCTGGACCTATATATAATCTAAGACCACAACATTATTTTAAAACAAATGTCAGGGATTGATTGCGTTATCGGTGTACGCAGTGGTGGTAAATATTTGAAATGCGAATGAGGACTCTTTAACTACACTACTTGACGTCAGAAGACTTAGAAGTTATCACAGTCAGTATTGAACGACAAGGCCTTGTAGAAAACAAAACTACAGTAGAAAAACATTGATTACTTCTGAAGTATCCGCCCTTTTTAAAGTAGTAAAGCATGTGTAATGATGTCAGCTCTTGTGCCTTATTTGACATGTGTCAGGAGCGAAAATCACATTTTTTTAAATAAATGGGTAGGTAGTAGAAATATTTTAAATAGGTAGACAGCTTTTTGAGATGACTGATGACTACAATATGCACTTCTCCTAGAGAGAAGTAAAGCTTGCGTTCGGCCATCCTTGGTATTGTAAACGTGCACAGTCTGCGGTGACCACTTACTATCAGGTGAAACGTAGGTAGGTATACTTTTTTATGTCTTAGTGGAATTTAAAGACAAATTAGTAGATACGTACGCCAGTTGCAATGTATTTTTATGTGTGTATCGACACACTTAAAAAAACAATGCCAAATCGTTACGGGCTTTATGTGTCGTATCACTGCGTGCGAGAGCTTATTCTTCTATCACCGTGGCCTGTACTGACGAGCTGAGGTTACTAGCCGATTACGTATTAGTTTATTAAATAAGATTTAAAAAAATAACGATCGCATAATACTCGGTGGGTTACATGCCAAGTAGTGTTGCGAGATCCGTTATTCTAAATTAAAATCGATGATACTATTATTCGAAGATAATAAACTGAAATACGTCCTGCGGCTCTTTGATTTTTGAAAGAAAGTTTTCTTGCAAGGCTCTACATTGATAACAAAGCGGGATTTTGGGCGTCCCACGTCACGCTAAAACTGCTGGGTTATTTAGTTGTAGAACACTATTATGTAGTCTGTGGTTGTTGCAACAATAGTGCCACCTACAGTTATACAGCCCTGGTAGTTGTGACTCACTCACATAAACCTTCGTTCCCGTATCCCTAAGTCATCTACATTCTTCATATAATGTTGAGACTGAATATACAGCGATTCAGTCTCAACTTCTGCGTGATCTCTCAGTAAATGAGTAAGATCACTAGTTTATTATGGAGATTTATTTTGGTTTTATTTATACATTTTTACATATTAATGTTAAATATGAATATTTTACTCTACATAAAAATTGTGAACCTATTAATTGAAAACTTGTATCTAAATCTCCCAAGTAACAGAAGAGTTGACTAAATCTTCGTTTAAGACAAAAGCTCAAAGATAATATCAGTTCATGTTATAATTTTTATAATATAACTTATGGTATAAGTTTATGCTCCGTAGCCTGGAACGGCACTGGGAAGAATCATACCGCGTGAGTATTTTTTATTGAATATAAAACTAAATTTGGATAGAACTACTGGCGATGTAATCGTATCTAATTATTTAAAGAGAGTTATGAATTTATTTTATACCTAGAGTATGTTACAGAATGGTGCGAGTAAGATCTCATGAACAACTGAGAATACAGCCTTTCAAATTCTATCGGCAATTACAGAACGGGACTATTATGTACCTCATAAAAGAGGATTAACATGAATAAAACGATAGGAAAAAAATATCGTTGATGTTGATGGAATGCCAAAAATTGTCGAGTAAGAAATTGTCTATTTAGTAAAATAAATTGTTTTTTTTTTAATCTACATTTTTTTGGGGCATTTATCCAATAAGGACATGTCAGCCCCATCATACCTTATTACATTGTTTTACTTATTTAATTTATATTAAACAACTTTCAGGATCGGTGCTGAGCGATTGTGGCAAGATGACAAAATTGTTTAGCCAATTCCGAAGTTGGTTTTGAAAGAATACTTTGTATTAAGCCTACGTTCAGTGTATTTAGTTTTAGGTCGTTCAGCAGCGAATCACGTTCGGTTTTATTCCGGACACATTCCATCAGCAAATGTTGTACATCTTCAATTTTGTTGCATGCAGAACAATTGGGTGAGTCGTTCTTTTTCATTAGATATGCAAACTTTGCTGATGGATAGTGTCCGGAAGTCTTAGTACTAACTTAACATAGTTCCTACTTAAATTTAATTTAATAAACCATGGTGTACGAGGCAACTCACCCTGTATGCTCCTATACCATATGCCTTTGTCTACAGACTTACTTTCAAATTGTTTTTTCCACTTAAAGTGATTTAAATTTAAATAAATTGTTGATAACTGTTTTTTTCATTGGAGGTGAGTCAGACCACAGAACACTACCCTGAGGGTATAGTGTACGATATATGATATGATAAACACAGATTCAGTGTTGTTTTAAAACCAATTAGAATTATTTATATTTTAAGTATAGAATATAAAAGAAGATTGGTCTTAGCGTGATGTTATATAGCCTATAACCTTCCTTAATAAATTTTCTATCCAATTCTAAAAGAATTTTCAAAATCGGATCACTAGTACCGGAGATTACCCCGAACATTCAAACTCATACCTCTTTATAATATTGGTATAGAAAACAAGGCATAAAACTGATACAACTGACTTGTTTTACAAACTTAAAGTCTTAAAGACTGTGTAGTTGTGTGAGGTGAAAGGGGGTTGTTGACCTAGTAATGGACCCCGTTTGTTATATAAGTAGGTTAAAATAATTATGCCTAAATTATGCTTTATTATCTAATATACATATAATAATTAAGCATATATATATATTGACGAGGGTTGTACGCCATGTCTGTCAGCATTTATTGCGATGGACGTGACTTGACGCCGAAAGATGCAATTGCCATTTATTTACAATAATACTTTCATAAGAGAAATATGTTTGTTATAATCTTGTCTTTTGGACCAAATTTAACATGGTCTGTTAGAGTTAACCTAAAAATACTTAAATTCTGGATGATCAATCACCAAATATTACACAATGATAATTATATCAAGCAGGTACTACTGTAACTATACATATAATATAACATATTTTCCCTAATTACAGGTCCCTAGTAAAATAACAAATCATATTAGAAAGAGAAGAAATATTAAGACCTTCCTTGGCCACGCTGCCGCGCTACTCTCAAAATATGAGGATTGATTGCAAAATTAATTAGCTTTATGCTCTGCATCAAATATGATTTGTTCTCAAAATGGACAGTACCTATATTAGAATGTGTAAAAAAGTTCAAAAATGAATGAATCTACACAGTTCAACATTCTAATATCATTAGATATTAAATTAGTATAAGAGTTTACTTCTCTTAATTACCTATTAAACGATTTGGTTTCTCAAGAGACATGCATTTGAACTGAACTTCAGCAGCAAAATTAAAATTTTAAATCAAATGTGTGTAGTTGACGTAATTTAAACCAAAACTATTTAAACATTAAGATCACAATTGAATGTAAAAATTGATATTTAATTCTATAGTTATAACTAGATGCACCCGGCATGCGTTGTAATGCCTTTTTTATAATTTTACATGAAAATTTATCGTACCTACAATTATTTTATTCGATCGCTATCTTGCAACCCTATTGCGGATCTGTGGATGGAACAGAATAATATAAAAATCGCGATTAAAAAATAGGGGTTGATCGTAGAGGGTTGAAAATTCAGGGTTGTATGTATTTTCTAATGGTGTATCATAAAAATGTAAAAAAAATCTAAAAATTAAAAAAAAATTTAGGGGTGGACTACCCTACATTTAGGGGGATGAAAAATAGATGGTGTCCGATTCTCAGACCTACCCAATATGCACACAAAATTTCATGAGAATCGGTCAAGCCGTTTCGGAGGAGTTTAACTACAAACACCGCGACACGAGAATTTTATTTATTAGATATAGCCATAATAACTTTACCACAGATACAGATACAAACAGATAACGCAACCCCTCTTTTGCGTACCTAATACAGGTGTACTCCATGATAGCGTAGTTTTATATATATGTATGTCAGTGTAAAACACGATAGTGTATCTTTGATATCTACCTAATAAATTGCAAAAACTCGACAAGAGAAGTGTAATCAGTAAGCACAGGGAAAACTTATCTGCTACAGGAAATAGTGCCAATATTAGGTGTAATATATTTTTTTTATATTGATTTATATATTTTAAAATTGGGGGTTTCATTACAAGCAGCTAATTTGACATCCTTTGTCTAAAGGCGATGAGGCGAACAAGCGGTACTTTATATTCCTTCCGCCGCTTTTATCGTTCATATTTCTTATCTTATCTTTCTTCGGCTAAGAAGTCTATTGTCGAGAATCGACTTCTAATAGTAATGATATTTTTGTGTATCCATACTTTACTATAGGTACCATTTTCCACATAGCATGAGTTTGATGACACTTGATTTTATCCATTTAACATAAGTAACTTTTTAAAAATAAAAATATAGTACAAGATATAGTATAAGTACAAGAAAGGAACCCGAATTGATAGATAAATAAAAATCTGTTTTAATTTTCATGTCAAAGGACACTTTTGTTTTTTATCAAACCTTAAAACTTCAAATTTAAAACATATAGGTACTTACTTCAAAACTCAATATGTAGGTACATAAAAAAATCAATATATTATGATTAATTCATGACTAGAACCGTGTCTTCGTAGAGATTGATAAAGTGTAATCGTCATAATCTAGTAAATGTTTTTATAATATTCATAATCGTTAGCCAAATATTTTACATTCGCAGCAATGAGAATTAATAAATAATATAAATAGGGTAGATGAATGAAATACTAAGGCGTGACGTCACGCCTCAGTGTTGGCAAATTATGCTCTTTTTAAATTGACTTGACAATTACTTAAAATAAATTAAAAACGTTGAATAAAAATGAAGGACGATTTTTGCAGCATTTTAAAAAGCTGCATTGCCTGACTTGGACGAAGTAATTTATTTTGAACATAGGAATGTTGGGTACATTGATAAGTTTTAAGAATTATCATGTCTGTGATCGGGACAAATATTGTGTTTCTTTCACTGAGGATGATTAGTTATCGACCCCAAAGAACAAGTAATCAAAGAAAGCACCTGTAATTGATGTGGATATTTTAGATATGCCGATCTGGAATCATATTTACAACTAATTTCTCTGTCATCAATTACCGACCCTACCTATCTAATTGAAAGTAAATTAATGATTAAAAACGAATAAATTTGTTCGATTTTTTGGGTCTAAATCGATTTTTTCTCTATATAAATTATATCGTTTAGATTACTCAATCGATATTTTAGTTCGATTTTATCGTCACTACAATTCTAGTAGGTAACTTCAAATACCAAATGTCACCGAACTCATGTGTTTTGTATTTTTTTTCTATGATCTAAATATAAAAGAAAAATGATTTGATAAGACCAGGCCTTTTAAAAAAACCAGCTTTGTTCAATAAAAATTGAATCAAAATATACATTATAAATATATGTATATTTAACATTTCACAGGTAAATCAAAACTACAGGGTACTTCTCATTGGCCTAGAATCATGAAATTTGAAACAAAATTAGTTATTATAGGTACAGCATAAAACGGTCCCGGGTGCCATACAAACATCTGTGGCATTCGTTACGGGTACTTGGAGCCCTAAAATGTCCGACAACCTGGTCTAACTACAGAACTTCGACATCGCCTAGTACTTGCATTGTAGAGATCTGATGGCAGTCGCTTCACGTAAAATATCAAAATTCGGCCGTATTGTAGTTAGACTGAAAGCCGACCCCAACTTAGTTGGGAAAAGGCGCGGAGGATGAGGATAGGTACAGCATAAAAAATATTTTTTGCAATTACAAATTTAAATTTTGCGCATTTAAAAATGGACTGCGACGAATATAGATGTATGAGGAAGTATTTTTAGAACGGCAAAGTTAAGTTTGTCTGTCAATAAAAAAAAAAAAAAAAAACAAGTTTGTACAGCACCGTCGGTGCGCGAGTGAGTCTGACTCACACTTTTGTATGTCTTAAAAACACACCGATTTCTGGAGCCTTAGGAAATAACTTTTTAATATGGAACGATTCAAACGTGTTATTATTCAATATCACGGAGTATCAGTTTGAATCTAAACAACCGAGTGGATGAATAATTTAGTAGCAGAACAATGAGGGTTGCGACCTCATGGCTAAGTGAAAATGTTAAACAGTTGGGATACGCGAACCTCAGCTTATTAACTGTATGTGGTCGCGGTTAATAACATTTATAAATAAATATTTAAAACAGCTTTAATTCAGAAGTTTAAAATGGACATACCTATTATTTGATTACAAGAAGTTTAAAATGGACATACCTATTATTTGATTACAAGTAGTCCTTGGAGCACCTAGATGAACACTCTAGGACAGAGTCAGGTAGGAGAATTGCGGATCTGTCTATTTCTTATTAAACAACTACAAAGATATTGCATAGTAAATTATTATTGCTGGACCTGGACATATTCCTCCGCTCGCTTTCTAATTAAGCGTTTATAAATTCCTTATTTTACCATCATAACAAAAAAAAAAATCAAAAATAAAACTAAATGATTCTACTTGGTTAAGCTATTACCGAGAAAGTGGTGAACATCATACATGACTGGTCGAGAGCGATTTCTGACTTACAAATACCTGTTCTGCCACGTTTTAAGAATATGCCGAAAAATCCACAATGGTCAACGACGAAAGACTTGATGTAAGTGTATTTTTTTAATAAATTAAAATATTTTTTTTATAATTTGTTCCAAATATTGTATGCGTTCACACGACCAACATTTTTAAATGCGAGTTCATTTAAATTTTCAGGCCTTGAAATACTAGATGCAGAGGTCATCTGTATCTTGGGAATTTAGTATAAAAAAAATTAATTAATGGTAATTGGCAACATCGGACAAGACGCGGAAGAGACACTATACAAAAATATTATTAAGCATTATTAACAAACAACACTCTGCGGATAAGAACTTGTTATAAACACGAAAAAAATGTTGTTGGTACACACGTAACTTTATCTAATATTATTTTTATGTATAATGAATCAAAGAAGGTTATGGATCTCAAGGCTATTCTCATAATTGCAATTAGATTACCGAGGGGAAAAAAGAGGAAAGTTTTGAAATATTTTTAGATATAACATAGCGGAAATTGCGAGTTAAATAATAATGAAGTAGATAAAACAATTGCTGCAACAACTGCTTTCATCCAGGTAATTTTCAGCAAAACAAAAGTTTTTATAAATGTTTTTGATCTCTAAATCCTTGTCAGCAATACCTAGGAGTTTTTATTAAAAACCAATAAAACTGGAAACTTTTAGAAAAACTCAACTCGCGTGTACGTAAATTAATTTATATTTAAATAAAACTGCGGTACTCCGCAGACAGAATAACATTCAAAACAGTTTGCTTTATGCCAGTCCATCATTGGTTATTGCATTTCCGTGTGACGAGGTGCTGCATAAACTAGATTTCTGGAACTACAACGGACACAAACATGATGACCGGTAAACTATTTAGATATCCCACCACTATACCTATCAAGAAATCAAATCAATATCAAGAATGTGAAATCCTGTCCGTTCGATAGCTGTTTGTGCTCCATTCGGTTATAAGAAAACACACCAACTGTTTTACGATGAAAATAAATGTAAATAAAAGACGAAGATCTCATGTTGTATGTATGTACAAACAGCCAGAATTTCACTATCTAGTAGATATCATCCGGTAATTGCCGGATATCTTTACAATATAATAAATAAACAGTGTAATATGGTATATACTCTTACTAAGTTTGTATGTAAATCTACAGTAAGGAAATGGCTCCTAACAAAAACATACGCAGAAACTGAAGAGCTCCTCAGGATATATCCTGAGGAGCTTTGGATTTCCAAAGCATACACTCACGCTACTTCACGCTACTGCGCACCTACAAGAAGCAGAATTTGTATACTTACTCTTTGTTTATTATTGACACAAGATGAATGTTTGTCTTCGGGATTTTTAGTATGTTAGGAACTAATTTTCTTTTTGTTATACCTTTTCGTTTTAATTTGTAACAACCCTGATACCCATAACACAAGTTAGATCTTACGCGTGGGTACCAGAGTTCAATGCGACACTGCACATTACTTAGGATAAAATTATTCTGTAAGATTTTTTGTTGTGTATGTAAGTGTTATTGACCATTGTTTTTGAAAATAAACATTATTATTTATTATTATTATTGTAATTTTGTCACGTCTTTGATATAACTACTATAATATTTTAGAACAGTTTAACGACGCAGAAGAATTAAGAACTATAAAGAAGGAATATCTACCCTCCAAATCGTTCAATTCTATGTTAATTGTGTGCAACATTTTTTGTTCTTTATGAAATACTAGCTAACTCTAAACATTATAAAATAAATTATAGTAATTGATACGGCCACTAATACGAGAAGTGCGGGCATTGTTAGCGTGTTCACTATCAGTTAGAGACCTGTTATTTTCCGTTACAACCTATGTTATATATGAGCTTAATAACATTGTAATTAGTTATATTTGCTGTAGTAATAACAAATTTTAACAGGAGAAACGAGAATATCGCCTTGGCGTTATTAGTGATTCTTTGTATGGCTCCTGATAGAATAAGTTATGATAAAACGGGAATCTAATCGGGTATCTACCTATTTTTCGTGCTTCTTTGACCGGACTATTAGGGCTGCTCCGTAAGTTTTGCGACTTGGCAACACTGGCGTTGTTAGATAAAATCTAACCTTACCGCCAAAAGTTTGACAATTTAGAAGATTTCATATTTACAATGATATTGAAGCCTATAGACAATTATAATTATGTATTTGTACGGGAATTAACGCGATCACAAAAAGGTATTATATACCTCTGAATTGCCTGACGTTTCGCCCAGGTTGCACTGGCCGATAAATACATAATTACATGGAACGCGAAAGTTTAAAAGTTCGTAGTTCCTATAGCCAATTTTCACTGTGCTTATTATATGATGCACGTATAGGTAAGTCATGTTAACAACTAAATCTGTAAATACTCTTGACATTAAAAATTTTTTTGAGCAACTTTTTTCATTTTCCTGGTCAGTCTATAATTGCAAGTAGCTATTTTTATTCACTCCTGCTACTTTTAAACTGAAGACGACAGTAATACAGTCGAGTCGGCCATATTTTTTTCGGTACATTATTTTGAGAGCATCAAGCATTTTTTTGAAGAAATACATAATGTTATGAAATGTTATAACATGTATACGTACCTACCTTATACCGTATATATTCACGTGCGCTGGTGCGAATATTACGCCAAGGCCAGTGATCAGGGCGATGACTTATTTTTAGATATGGTTTTTAGCAATAATCGACTGCACTTTAAATTAAAAGCGTTTATAATAAAAACATTCATATTTTTACGTGAAATGTCTATAAATGGGTATACTGGATGGCACAATGGATTTTGTAGTACCACATTCACACACTTTATCTCGAGTGATAAACACGGCGCGATATGTGCAATGTTATTATGCCATCATCGACATGTTTATCCTCATTCCACACACTGAGGTCACTGTTACCACTTTTCACTTTTACCAAAAATCTTAAAAAGGGTAGGGTAAGCCCGGGATATACGTCGCAGTGGGATAGATGCTTGTGTTATAAACTAAACTCAAAACCAAAAGAATGCAATATTAGTTTTTATTAGGACCATATACTTAATATACCTACTAGCATATACTAATTGTCAATAAAATTATTTTCGGCATCTATAACTTTGAGACAGGTCAGTTTATTTTATTTTTACTTCTGAATAAGGAGTATGGTATATAAATTATTATTAAGGCATATTACTAAGCGCATCTATCCCTTGCTGTGCTAAAGGGTGTGCTGTATGATTTAGATTGGAAATGCCCCGTAAATACAAGCTTTTTTTGTACGTAATCTCACTGATCTCTATAGTGTTATAATAATGTTGATTAAAGACTGATATATTCAAAATGATTCTTTTCTTGCGAAGGGTATTTCCTATCACTACATAGTATAAAACAAAGTCGCTTCTTGCTGTCCGTCTGTCACTATGTATGCTTAGATTTTTAAAACTACGCAACGGAATTTGATGCGGTTTTTTTAATAGATAGAGTGATTCAAGAGGAAGGTTTATATGTATAATACATGCATAATATAGTAGAAAAACACTGATAACTTTAGAGGTTTCTAATGTGATGTCGTAAATAAACACATATTTTTTTTGCGTTTACGTTGCAAACGCTGGCTGAACCCTACGAGATAGATCAAAATAATGTACCACAGTATTATACACCTTAAAAAGCTCTACAAAATAGTCCGCTATGGTATATGTCTATCTCTTAGGGATAACCCACAATACCCGTTTTTTATCCTTTACTTTTTACGAGAAATAATGGCTTATTTACGAAGCGATTTTAGGCAATACAGCATTAATACTTATCCAATTAAGTACCTTAAATACAGCATGTAATTTCAATAAATATTTTCGAAGATATTACAGATTTAAAATGCAGGGACATAGCGGTTGCGGCGGTACCGGCCAGAGGGCCGGACAATTTCCGGTAAAGATATCTTTTGCCATGACCGTTAATAAATAAAAAATCGCAGGGTCGCAAACTTTTAATGTTCAACGCTCAAATCTAAGCCTGCAAGGCTTAGATTTGAGCGTTGAGTGTTTTTCACATGGCCTCCAGAGTAACCTCTGAAGAAAACACGTTTGTATTGTCTAATGACAAAAAAGCTGTGAACGTTGTATATAAAGACATTCTGTAGTATATTTACTATCATCTTTGCACCCGTGCGAAGCCGGGGCGGATCGCTAGTCTATTATAATTGAGGTGGTCTGAGTTTTAAGAAAAATTAAAAACACCCGACGTCACGCTTCCAAAATATTTATTACTTTTTATTTACAAGAAAAAGCCTACTAAACTATTTCATAAATTAAAAACCGGCCAAGTGCGAGTTGGACTCGCGCACCGAGGGTTCTGTAAAATATTTTTATTATATGATGTAACTAAAAATTTACGGTTTTCGCAATTTTTCCTTTATCTGTACTATAAGACGTTGCTTAGTACCAAATTTCAAGATTCTGAGTTCACGGGAAGTACCCTGTAGGTTTTGATTCCCTTGCGAGTGTCGAAAATTTGCGGCATAAACGGCTGTATCTTTTGATTGCGTTGGCTTAGAAGTTTGATTTTTTTACAGCTCTAAGGGACAGTAAACCTGAGTATTTGATATAAATTCCAGCTTGATATCTCCACGCGTTCTTGAGAAAAAGGGTCTTGACAGACAGACGGACGGACGGACAGACAACAAAGTGATCCTATAAGGGTTCCGTTTTTTCCTTTCGAGGTACGGAACCCTAAAAATGAACCAGCTTAACTTTTTTCATGTTTTTATTTATGTCTCTTACAATAGACCAGTAGTAGCCATCTATCATAAGTACGGTATTCGAGGTAGCCCTATTCATTTTACTCAAAAAGGTTTATAGTCCTGGTGAAACCGCTCATAATGCTCGTTGCTGATAAGTGTAAGGTTTTGCAGTACAGAAATCGAAATCCGAGTGATGGATTTTTTTTGTAGATCATGTTGACACCGATTCGTCAAAAGTTATGTAATAAATCAGAAACTCTGTCAGTAATCCTCATTTTTTGTTGCTTGAGATTATTTTCAATTTCCAAGCAGCTATTTTTATTTTAATATGCGGATCCATGAAAATGTCTTCCTTCAGTATTGCCTAAAAAAGGACCAGAAAAAGTAGAGCATGAATGCTTAACAACTAAATTTGTCGTGAACTCGTGAAAGTTTTTCTGGAATAACCACAAGGTTTTGCAACTTGCTGCTTCCCTAAATGGTAGATAAGTTTGGGTAATCGGAGGTACATCTGCTTATATAGTTTTGTATCTGGTCTTATGATAAGAATCAAATTCCTTAATAAGACAGAAGTAACAATCAGTTTTGTGGTTGAATGTCTTCATCCATATCATTGGCGTACTAAAATTCAGAGATCTGTTTTTACATGCAGCCCACGAGCTTAGCGTTCATATACATCTTACACGAAACATGTAAGTGGTCTACTTTTTTCCTGTTGGGAGACCAGAAATTAAAAATATGATTAAAGAGTAATTCTGCTATGGATTATCTTGTCTTAGATATAATAACTTCACCATAAACGTAAAAAGCCGGTCATTATTTAGTTTACAAAACGTTCTTGACATTATGAAAACAAATGGTTTTTCAATCGAAATTTTAGAATTCATTCGGATCAGACTCGTGAAACAAATAATTTTTTTTTATTATTTTTTTAGCTTAATTATTGCAACTAAATAAAACGACATAAAATTCACTAGAAGGACAAAATTGTTTTTTTGTTTTGTAAACTATAAAAAGCTAATATATCTATGAATGCTGAAGGTGTACTATAGACAGAGTGTACGAAACAAGAAACCCTAAGGCATGATAATAAATGAGTTCAAAGCGAGAAAGGCACGCGGGTTTTGTTGCCAGTAGCTAACCTATGCCAACGTCTAACTGAACACGCTTGACTCTTTGGAATGATCACGCGCGTCTCTCGCCGTCAGTGCACCGAACTAAAAACGAGGGACGGTGCAAAATAAAGTAGATAGTGTTCACAGCTAAAAATAATTTCCATGTTTCTCACAATTTATTAAAAATGTTTAAACCTGATTTTTAGGGGTTTTCACCTTAAATTAATTTAAGTGCCTTTATTCTTATAATTATTCCTCAAATACATATAGGTACATACATAATCAAGGAATATAAAATCGAACAACAATCTATGAACCACACAAGTATAAACTTACAAATAATATAGTGTTTATCTGTTTAATACAGCATTATCCAAAGACAGAAGGGCAGGGTATACCCGAGGCCCTGGCGTGTGGTTTTAGTCGGTTCGACTCCGACATACCACAACACTGCTGGCCCCAGTGAGGTGGTGACCCGATATTACACCAAAGAACACGATATAAAAAGGACAAAGTAATTAATTAGGTAATAGATCCAGATACCGATATATTTCACACTGTAGGCGATAGACAGGCGAGTCTTCAATCATCTACCAAACGAATTGAAAAAACTAGGTATCAGTAAGTTTAAAATAAGACTGAAACAATGGTTGATTCAAAATGTAGTTTACAACCTACCTACAAGAATGATTTTTAAAAAAGTGGTGTTAGTTTTAAGTTCATTAATTTTAAGTTTAAGTGTTAGATTATATATAGGTATATAATATAAGGTTTAAGTCTTGTATGTTGAGAAACTAACAATTTAATCTTGCAATGCCCGAAATGGGTTAACTGTTGATACTCAATATTAATGTACTTAACATCTACAAATATGTGCCTACACAGTTTGCAATAAATGTCTTTATCTTTGACAATCAATAATTTATTTAATCTGTATAAATCTCAGAATTTAATCGTAATCAATTAAACGGCAGAGAAAGGACCAAACAAGCCGTAACTGACATATTATCTTAATTAATGGGAATGTGAGTTTGTTTGTTTCAGTTTCACGCATTAACTACTTGACCGTTCATCATCATTAAATTTTACATATCTACCAACTCGTCGTTAAGGGTACAGAAAAGGGCAAAGGGTATCTTTTACCCCGAATAAAAAGTACTGGTTCCGAATCAGAGGGCTATCTGAATTGATTGACAAAATCTACGCTTACGCAAGCAAATAAAATTAAGTTTAAAATAAATCATCAATCATCATCATCATTATTGTAACACCTTACAGCCGAAACCTGTATTATGTAACTTTTTAGAACTTTACCATATAATACTGTAAACACCTAGTGTGTCTATTAAGTTTCACTATTGTAACACTTTTGGATCAATAATTTATTATTATTATTCTCTTTATTAATTTAAAGACCCTACCCAAAGGTTGGCTACCGACATCGGGCATAGGGACCAAGCCACCAGAAAGACAGGAACCTCCTCACTATACGGGCCGTGTCGAGAAGAACTGCCGTCTACATCAGTCCCTTGATCCAGCCGCCTAACGCGAGCCTCTTAAGGTGTTGATCGAGGCTTTTGGCTATCACACCATGAGTAGATATGACAATCGAAACAATGATCACCGAATCGACATTCCACATATCGACAATCTTATGAGACAAATCCAAATACCTATTTGATTTGTTTATCTTTCTCAACTTTCACGAGGTGCTCTTCATGAGGAACAGCAATGTCGACGATCATTGCACAGCGCTCTTATCGATCTATCACCACTATATCAGGTTTATTCGCAACAACAGTTTTGTCAGTTATATTATTATTATAATCACCATTTGATTTCTGTCCTTGCCTTTTATCCCCGACCGCCTTTCGATCTGTGCAAAGAAAAAAGATCTGCACTCACAATCTTCTTACAAAGAACCGATTTTACAAATGATAGAGTGAGATCGGAAATGAAGAGTTTGTGGTCTCAGTTCCCAAAGATCTTATTTCTAGAATAGAAGTACATAAAAGTTAATCTGACTATTCCAGACAACATGAAAAACTCTGAGAGCACAAAGAAGCCCATGAATAGGTATTGGTGTTTAATAGACTATAACATAAAGTCAAACTGCACTGTTTTTCTTTAGTTGCTAAGTTGTTAAGACAATAGACTCCAATTATGTTCAGTCAATCAATATCGAGGCTATTTATATACTGTATTGTTTTTCATATTTCTCGGACTATAAAGTAGGTAAAATAATGAATTGAATTCTAGTTACGCTCTGCAAAGAACGCAAAATACGTGCTTTAACGTGGAGTTTTGGAAAACTACCCCTCTAAATAAATCTACGCTCTCCAAGATATCACGTAGTTTTACAAAAATTTACTTTAGTCAGCGAAACTAGTCACACTTGCAACACCTGGAGATGGTTGTATAAAAGTTATATTACAGGAATATAAAACAAACGTGCATGAAAGTCTAAATAAGGACAAAGCAGGTCCAAAATATAGTTATCTCATCTGAGTGGTGTAACTATACATCTGAGCCCGTGGCTAATTCATGGGATGTGTGTGAGTCTGACTCGCACTTGTCGATTATTTTCTAACTCGTGTATTTTATTAGGTTTATTAAATTAAATAACTAAAACAAATTAATTACTTTTTTAATACATTTTGTAATTGATGTGGGAGAACCATGCTACGGCACGTATGGGCCGGCTCGACTCCGCTCGTTAGAACGGCCTCACAGAAAACCGGCCGTGAATTGCTGCAATGCTTGCATTGCATTTCGCCGCGTGAGTGAGGCTACCGGAGGCCCTAACCCTTCCCTCTCCCTTATTTCCGTCCTTCCCCTCTCCCCCTCTTCCCACTCTTCCCCCCCTCCCCCTCTTCCGTTGTTACGCCACTATCTCTTCTGCTTGTTAACCGATTTTCTTTTTTTTCGAAAAGCCACTGCAACATATTTAATACGCTATTGCCTGCTGTTGCCTATCCCTTCGGGGATACAGACGTAAGTATGTATATTTGCATGTATTATTATTTAACTAACAATCTTACAATCAAGGCTGCGGCGAGAATGAAATAACAGTAGATAAGTAAGCAGATTATTAATATCGGTTGTCATTCGTCCCGACTGTTGTAGCCTTATTACAACTGATGATATCGCGACTCCTTTAGATAGGTAATCCTTCATCATTATACCTAATACCATATTCTTATTTACAAAAGTTTAAAGTATGTATACGTTACGATACGCTATTAACGATAGGCAGACCACACCATCATCATTCTCGGATAGACCACAGAATACATAATAGTTGGATAGACGCATGGATCATTTCATCATCATTACTCATTCGGTCTTAAAGTAAACAATAAAATTATCATTCAATTATTCATTAATATTTCAGTAAAACCATATCTCAAAAACTTAAACTACAGCATCTGTTACTTTAAAATCTTTTAATAACTAGTAGAAAGTCAGACAGTAGTTTTGACATTTACTACTACAATGTTAGAGAGTTATTGTTTATTAGCTGTCCTTCCATAATGATTTACGAATGAAATCTCGCTTTAAAATCGTGCTGTTATGTAAAGCGCTAATAAACACTCTGGGCTGATGAATGCAGATCTTGGCCAAGAAATAGTCGCACCCGTGGGCTATAAACATCTGTAAATTTTACCACCATCAAAATCATCATAGAATTGTAATTACAGTGTTGTAGTAGTACATAGTTGTAGTTTACAGTACTGCTATCGTTGTGTAGTTTTTAGCGTTTAGGCCGTGTCAACGTCGCGTCGTTGTATAAATAATTCTTTAAAAAAAAAAACAGACTTCAAAAAAAACTATTCCATAAAAGCCCTATATGGTTTTCTCATGGATGCCATTGTCGGAACTGAAACAAATTGAAATGGGACCACACGGGAACGGGAAGCACCAGCTTTTAAATGAGAAAAAATAATCATTAAAATCGGTTCACCCAGTCGAAAGTTCAGAGGCAACAAACATTAAAAAAAAACAGTCGAATTGAGAACCTCCTCCTTTTTTGAAGTCGGTTAAAAATACCGGACAAGTGTGAGTTTGAGTCTCGCACAAAAGGTTCCATAAGCAAACAGACTTGTATATGAATAGTACGTCTATCTCGGGAATAAATTCTCGAAGATTTTCTGAAAGACCGGTTCTAAAAATGCGCTCCCAAACATCCATGTACGACAAAGTCAACTTTTTAACCGCAAAAATATAAGTTTGAGCTCATAACAACCTACTTGTGCTCTGAGACCTTGCTGCTTACCAAATTTCATGATTCTAGGTCAATGGGAAGTACCCTATAGGTTTTATTTACCTCCGAAATGTTCAAATTTAGTCAAATCCAAGCCTTAAATGTCCGTATCTTTTGATTGCGTTGACTTAGGAGCTTGTTTTTTTTACAGCTTACATAAGTTTAATTATTTTTAATTATTTTATTAATAGTATTTTTTAATTATTTTAGTTTTTGTACTTATATCTTTTTGTACTTTAATTTATGATCTTTTAGATCATAAATTAAAGAACTTGAAATAAAAAATAAGTGACGTAAGTTATTGAACATGTGCCTAATTTTTTCATATCAATCTGATCTTAGCCACAGAATACATAATATTTGTCTTAGCTTAAACTGGCGGTAATAGGTGCATTTACGTTACAATGTTTTCTACGTCAAGTTGGGTTCAATAATATTCTATCTTTCATGGCGCATAACCGCCCACTTCATGTTTTTAAATCTATTATTGAAATGTTTAAACCAGAGAAACAAAATGTATTTTTGGAATATGTTGCAAAGATACATACCTTTTTTTTTTTTTTTTTTTTTTTTTTTTTTTTTTTTGTGCGTGTGGAAACCCCCTCGGGCCGTCACCCCACCGGGGTTTTCAGTGGGGCGGTGTGTCGGAATCGAACCGACTAAAACCACACGGTGTGCCGTACTGCGCCTTAAGTAGGAGGGATCCGGGAACAGCTTTATTACGACATCCGGAACCCTCCTAGCGCCTGCCCGCTAAAGCGCGGGCACCACCTTCGGGTACAATCCTCTCAATTAGGCGACGTCCAGGCACACGCGGACGCCGCCTCCTCGCGGGGGGCCACTACAGCGGGTGGAGGGGAAAACCCGTCCCGTCCACCCGCGGCCACACTCAGGGCGGCATGAGGCGCTGGTATGCGCGCCTCCGCCGCCCGGTTCGCCGGCGGCGAATTAGGTCCGAGTGAAGATCGTCCTCCCGGACCCTTTCCGCCGCCTCCTTCTGCGAGATGACGTCCTCACAGAAGGTCGCGACCGCGGTAAAATTCCTGTCGCTACCGGCCATGGAGCGTATGACGGCCGGTAGCGAGAGATCTCCTCCGATGACTGCAGTGAGGGCCCGACGCTGCGTCGCCCAGGCGGAGCAAACCGCCAGCGTGTGCTGAGCCGAGTCCTCACTGCAGTCGCAGTGGTGACAGGCGGGACTCAGTTCCCTCCTAGCGACCGAGTGCAGGTACTTCCCGAAGCAGCCGTGCCCGGAAAGGACCTGCGTCAGTCGGAAGGAAAGGGTCCCGTGCTGTCGCCCTGCCCACTCGACGATGACCGGCTGGAGCGCCTCCACGGCGGCAAAGCCAGCACGTGGAGCCTCCAGCCGGGACGACCAACGAGCCATGGTGGCTCGGCGAGCGGCCTCACGCCATTCGCGTACCTCTTCGGGCGGGGGCCGACTGCCGCTTCCCGCCCGGAACTCAGCCGTTCGCCGATATACTTCGGCGAGCACTTCCGCCTCCAAATCCCACGGGGGAGTCCCGGCCAACGCGCACGCCGCCTCCGTCGACACGGTGCGGTATCCGCGTATGGCTCTGACCGCCATAACCCTCTGAGGGCGCCAGAGGCGCGCCCTATTTTGGGCGGTCAGAGCTCCCGCCCACACCGGTGCACCGTACAGTGCCATTGACCGGACAACCCCCGTGTACAGCCGTCTCGTAGCGACGCTGGGTCCGCCCAAATTGGGCAAGAGTCGCCCAAGGGCGGACGCAGCGCCGACCAGCTTCGGAGCAAGCTGTCGGAAGTGCTCGTCGAAAAGCCACCTACCGTCGAGGATCAGGCCCAGATACCTTATGTGGGCCTGAACCGGTACGAGGACCGAGTTGACCACGATAGAGGCGCCAGGGGGTGGACCACGACGGGGCCCATGGAATAAAAGGGCCTCCGTCTTATCCAGGGCCACCCGCAAGCCCAGCGCCTCGATGCGCCCGACCACCAGAGAGACTCCCCTGGTGGCCAAGCGCGCCGCCTCCTGAAAGTTCACCCCCCGGGCTGTGACTAATGTGTCATCGGCGTAACAAATTACGCCGAGCCCGGGGGGGAAGTCGCCTCGAAGGGCCCAGTCGTACCCCATGTTCCACAGGAGTGGTCCAAGGACAGACCCCTGCGGAACACCGCACGACATGGGCCGACGACTCAAAACTCCATCTCGGTCCTCGTACATGACGGTACGCTCCTCAAGATAGTCTGCCACCAGCCGCCTCAGGTACTGTGGCACCCCATGATAGAGGAGTGCTTCCCTGATGCAGCTGAATGGCAGACTATTGAATGCGTTGGCGATGTCCAACGACACCGCCAACAGCACGCCGCCACAGCTCACTACGTCTTCGGTCACGGCCCTCAGGCGCAACACAGCTCCGACCGTCGAACGCCCCGCTCGAAAACCGAATTGGGCGTCCGACAAATCGGGGCCGACCTCGCCAAGGTGCCGAACGATGCGGGCAGAGAGGACCCTCTCAAACAATTTACCCGCCTCGTCCAGCAACACGATGGGCCTGTAGGCCGCGACCGAGTCGGTAGGCCGTCCCGGCTTCGTTAAAAGCACCAGCTTCCCGCTCTTCCAGCAGTCAGGGAAGCGTCCGGACGCTGCAAAGATACATACCTTTTTTTTTTTTTTTTTTTTTTTTTTTTTTTTGTGCGTGTGGAAACCCCCTCGGGCCGTCACCCCACCGGGGTTTTCGGTGGGGTGGTGTGTCGGAATCGAACCGACTAAAACCACACGGTGTGCCGTACTGCGCCTTAAGTAGGAGGGATCCGGGAACAGCTTTATTACGACATCCGGAACCCTCCTAGCGCCTGCCCGCTAAAGCGCGGGCACCACCTTCGGGTACAATCCTCTCAATTAGGCGACGTCCAGGCACACGCGGACGCCGCCTCCTCGCGGGGGGCCACTACAGCGGGTGGAGGGGAAAACCCGTCCCGTCCACCCGCGGCCACACTCAGGGCGGCATGAGGCGCTGGTATGCGCGCCTCCGCCGCCCGGTTCGCCGGCGGCGAATTAGGTCCGAGTGGAGATCGTCCTCCCGGACCCTTTCCGCCGCCTCCTTCTGCGAGATGACGTCCTCACAGAAGGTCGCGACCGCGGTAAAATTCCTGTCGCTACCGGCCATGGAGCGTATGACGGCCGGTAGCGAGAGATCTCCTCCGATGACTGCAGTGAGGGCCCGACGCTGCGTCGCCCAGGCGGAGCAAACCGCCAGCGTGTGCTGAGCCGAGTCCTCACTGCAGTCGCAGTGGTGACAGGCGGGACTCAGTTCCCTCCTAGCGACCGAGTGCAGGTACTTCCCGAAGCAGCCGTGCCCGGAAAGGACCTGCGTCAGTCGGAAGGAAAGGGTCCCGTGCTGCCGCCCTGCCCACTCGACGATGACCGGCTGGAGCGCCTCCACGGCGGCAAAGCCAGCACGTGGAGCCTCCAGCCGGGATGACCAACGAGCCATGGTGGCTCGGCGAGCGGCCTCACGCCATTCGCGTACCTCTTCGGGCGGGGGCCGACTGCCGCTTCCCGCCCGGAACTCAGCCGTTCGCCGATATACTTCGGCGAGCACTTCCGCCTCCAAATCCCACGGGGGAGTCCCGGCCAACGCGCATGCCGCCTCCGTCGACACGGTGCGGTATCCGCGTATGGCTCTGACCGCCATAACCCTCTGAGGGCGCCAGAGGCGCGCCCTATTTTGGGCGGTCAGAGCTCCCGCCCACACCGGTGCACCGTACAGTGCCATTGACCGGACAACCCCCGTGACCGGACAACCCCCGTGACAAAGATACATACCTACTTCAACCAAAAATATCGCATTGGCCGAGTTATGCTTTGTCTTCGCTTATTTGCCTTTATCACTACATATTATAAAACAAAGTCCCCCGCCGCGTCTGTCTGTCTGTTCGCGATAAACTCAAAAACAACTGAACGAATTTTCATGCGGTTTTCACCAATAGATAGAGCGATTCATGAGGGAGGTTTATTTATATAATTTGTTAAGGTTTTATGTAAATTGGTTGAAATATGATGATGATTGTTGAAGATGTCTCTGCTACCCGTGCGAAGCCGGTTGCTAGTTTGGTATTAATTTCAACTTGATGCGTCCACGGATTCCTGAGAAAAAGAGTCTTGACAGACAGACAGACAGACGGACATCAAAGTAAACTTATAAGGGTCCCTTTTTTCCATTTGAGGAGCGGAACCATAAAAATAATTTATACGTGCGTCATTTCTTTTTATTCTATTTATTTTGTTTAAAAAATGAATTTCTTTTTTATGTCAATAACCGACGCATATCAACCAGTATTATCCCTTATATTATTTAATGTGATACCATTTTCACCACCCCACACTGTATATATTCTGTAGGTCTCTTCAACTATCTAAAACAACAAGGCTTACTCGTACGCACGCAAGGTACCTTATTGTTTTTTACACAACAACAGAAGGCCGACCTTATCACTCCCCCTAATTATCGAAACGTTCTCTCTGTAAAGACAAGATAATAGGAAAACTATTAGAAATATCTACCATCGATATTTATATCTATATGTATTATCTATCCAAGGTGTTACTTAATTCCTAAACAGACAGCAACTAGCATTCTTATGAGCAATTTATTTTTCGTTCCGTCTTTTTGCTTTCAAATTAAATGTATGTTTATTTCATAAACTTAGTATACTAAGTTAATGGTTTATTTATCTACATCTTCATTTATGATCGCAATGCAAGAGGTAGAGCCAGCGGTAGATAAGAAAAAGATTTTGATTTGCAAATTCTTATTAATCTAGGTATACCAACGTATGTAGTATGTACATAATTATGTAAATAGATAAAGACAAAAGTAGTTCAGTACCTTTTTCTTCTCAACCAACCTTTTTGTCCAAACGATTTTCTTTTTTTTTTTCATGAGTGGTTTCTGTTAGTATTTTCTTTTTTTCACTACTTTCAACGGAGCTTTATTTTATATAATAAATTTAAAAATTTACGTTCGAATTTCTTATTATCTTTACAAAATAGTATTATTGAGTAATTAATATGTTTGTATTAAAAGATACAATATTATTTATTTACATTTCAAGGTGTCGTGTCCAACAAGCATTACGCAGTCTGCCCTCGCGGAAGTTTGACCATTGACGCTTGCGTTCACGTCTAGTTACAATGAAAGTCGTCGACTTCTATGGACATTGGTTGACAGAGCTGACGAAAATAATGTTAGGTACAATCAAAACTTTTAATTCATCAAAAGTACATTTAACTAAAAATAAACGACTAAAAAGTACAAAAGGTTGGTCAAAAGTACTTTTAACTAAAAATCATTGATTAATTTAACTGCAAATTTATGGGTAAAGGTGATTCTGACGGACGTTCATAGTAAAAAATCCTTTATTCACTATAGCGTCAGTCAAAATTCATTTTTAACGGTATAAAATGTAAATAAAAATATCTAACCTAATAATACGGTTTTACGCTAAAGGTCAAGGAATCAAACAGTTAATTTTTCGTTAATTTAAGTCTTTCATTCGACACTTTTCACTCGAAATGAAACGTTTAAACACAAAATGGAACAAAAGTGCGGAATGAATTCATTAATGGACCGATCCAACGATGTATTACATGATATTGGCATTCAGCATCTTTCACTCCTCTCCGAATGAACGTAAAATTAACAATCTGAACATACAAAGAACGTTCGCTCGGATTTAGCCATTTTGTCTTGAGTCCTGTAGCAGAAGGACGTCAAGTTGAACATCGTGGCAAAATGGTGTTCAAGTGGAACGATCAAAATACGTTGTTGTGTTTGGAGAACTTTAAAAATTATCAATGCCTTGATGAATATAAAGACAGAACAATACGGGGAAACACTACTAAATCTCTAATTTATGATTTAAACTTAGAGATTACTGAAGAAGAATAGCTTCACATACTTCTTGGAAAAAGTAGGATATTGTATTTCGAAGTACTGTAGTTCCAAGACTATTGCCAGTAGCAAAGTATCTCAGTACAATTTGAAGTTTTGTTCGGTTAGGTATACTTACTATCTCTCATTAAAGTATTTTCTTTCGTTATTAACGGAGCAACAAGTAGTAGAAGTTCTTCGCATTCGCAGATGATTGCAATATGATTCAGAATCTTCATCGGCTAGTTCTTTCAACAATGTGTTTTTTCTTGCAGTCCATGGTCTCACTTACCACCGTCTTTGCTTTTTTTCTGTTGATTCCTTGATCACAAATTAAACTAATTCCAAGATGCACGACTTCATTGGACGACATATTGAAGACGAAGAGCAGATGAATGTTCTTTTCTACGTCATTCCAGCTAAGCCGTGTAAACATGGAATAAAAGGAAAATGAAGCATTCACTCGAGTAAACTTTCACTCGAGTGAAGCGTCTGATTCCACCTACGGATTACCTCGATGAACCACTGATTAAATTTTAATTCTCCGTTCAGGTTATACTGTTAGGAAACCCTCAGCACTGGGTATGGAAACGTGGCCGATAATAGGCTCGCAGCTAGCTCTTATTATATATTTGATAAAATATATATGCTTAACGAATTGCAGGTGCGCGTGTAACATTTCGGCTTCCTTTTGACCATATACAGCCGTCATAATTTAAAAAAAGTTAAAAATACACGCCTACAGATTAACGTAACCTGAGTTAGTGTGTTATTTATAATAATTAAACGAGAAGGTCACGGGTAAAAACTAACATTAGGTACTTATTCTTAAGTGTAGATGTTAGTGTTGCGCCTCAAACAGGTATTAACCTTGACAAACACAAGTGACAGTAAAAAATCTCGTAATTTTGTTAAGTAGGTAAATAGCATCGTTTTTATATATTCACAGCGTGGAGGTTAGGTTATGGTCATTATTCATTTTATATGTATTTATACATAGAAGATATTTTTTGAATACTAGCATCCACTGAAGTGGCAACCAAAGCCTACAAAAATACATTATTAAAGGTTTAATAGGATTTCTCTTCCAAATTTGAGGGTACCTAAGTTTGGAAGTAGTAGCCGTAGTAAGTAGTTACCCGCAGAAAGTCTTAATCAATCAGTACAAGGTAGTTACTTGCAGTTCTGTATTCCTATTGGTGAATGGAGTCGCTAAATCTTTATTAGAAAGCGAGATGGGTATGGCGTACCTATGTCACATGATTTGTAATAGTTGTAATGGTCCGTCTGCTTAAACACAATACTCCACATAATATAATCTAAGGTGGCAATGGGCTCGAGTTATTGACTTTTACCAAACCATTAAATGACCAAACAATTATAAAAGCTTTCTAACAAAAAATTAAACCGATGAAACAAGAAAGTAACTGAAAAGCGGAAAATAATAATAATGAAACATGTTAGCGAACTAAACTTCTACACTAATCATAATTTCTAAATAGTTTTGAGTTCGCGCCAAACATTGTATATGTTTTGAATTGTACGACAATTAGGGCGCGTTTTACGTTTATATGTTTACGCTTACAATCCCCGTACACGCAGCAACCGCTTTCTCACCACGTACGCGCAGCCTCCAAACAGCCACCACGTAGCCACCGAGCAGTGCCCGCTCTGCTGCTAGGGCTTCCATAAACAACGCATACTACCGTCTACACATTCTATATAAGTGAATATAAATGTTATTAAAATCATTATTATTGTCATGTGGAAATACACCACTTTCGAAGTAGCAAAATCTAGATCTTCTAGACTTGAATTAAATTATTATATTATAATTTTATTAAAATAATACAAAGTTACTTACTTATACTGCAAAGTTTTGTGTTTGCATATATTTTAAGAGTTTTATTCCACAAGATATCAGTCTCTTCTATTTACGAAATGAATGTTTTTGAGGATATCGTACAAAGGCAATGGGGACCTGTGTCACTGCATAAAACGAAATGATAGACACACTAGCAACGTGGAGGTGACGCGTCAGTACGGACCCTTAACCTAATTTTGCCGATAATTACGGATTCTAAACATTTTCCTGATAATTTGTAGAATTGTGTAGGTTATAGTATTGCATTATTTATTTGATACTAAATCATGCTTGAGAGTTACCTCGAGCTTTTATACACATTTTCTTGAACAAAATTATTGCAACCGTGATGGAATTAAGTATAAACCATCCAAACCATCCCTACCAAGTCGTGAGAAGTTGAGTTGAACCTAATTATGAACGTGCGTAAAGATAATATGAAATAAACAATTTGAAATAAATACTTAGGCTACTTTTATCCCTAAGAAATGCACAATTTAGTAAATTATAATTAGTAATATATTAAACGCAAGATCTGAATTCTGATTCTGAATGCTCGATATTTTGAAAATATTGCATTTCGCCGCGTGAGTGAGGTTACCGGAGGCCCTAACCCTTCCCTCTCCCTTATTCCCCCTCCCCCTCTCCCCCTCTTCCCCCCTCCCCCTCTTCTCCTACTCCCACTTTAAAAGGCAGCAACGCACTTGTAACTCTCGAGTTGCAGGTCATTTACCATCAGGTGACCCGTCTGCTCGTTTACCCCCTATACCATAAAAAAAAAACCTAAGGCACAGATAAGATAACAGTTACTAAGGTAGTATTTTGGATCTTTTAATACTTGTACCATTTTTTTCCTATTTACCGACCCATGTCGCTGTTAGGTATTTTAAAGATACCTTAATTTCTATTTCTTTTATTTTAATGAATCAATTTATAAGTAATCTGCTAAAATCATTTGGTTAATTAGTATGACTGCTTTTATTTGAGCTGTCAACGCCATATATTTTAGAGTACGAATAACTGTAAAATACGGATAAATGTGTCTCAAATATTGTTAGTATTAGTCAAATCTTGCAACTGAATTTTATACGAGTTCCCCCGAATCGATTGAACTTCGGGGACACTGCAATAATGTATTGCTAACATATTATTATCATTGATATAAAATGTTTGTAGTTGATACAGAATCTGTATAAAACAATTGATTAGGCGGTGATGTTGTTAGATTTGAGTCAGAGTTAAATAAAGTGTTAAAGAACAGTTCGATGTGTCTGTTTAATTTAACGTTATTTTAATACCTATACTATGAAACATTTTATATGGTTAAAAGCACTTGTCTGAATTCAATGTACCTATTATATTACAAGTGTTATGTAATGCATAAATATTGCAATTTATACTGAAAAATGCTATTTTCACGAAAGGTCATTAAAACGGTTAAGTATAGTTTTTAATTAGAATAGTTATACAACTAATTATATACAACTATAACTATACTATTAATTATATACAACTTATAACTATACTAATTATATAATTAGTATAGTTATAGTTGTATATAATTAACACTGTATAGTCGGTTGAGCATAATTATTAATGAATTTGCATTTAAGTTTTGTAAGTTAGTGAAATTTAATATCGAATCCGAATCCATTTTGATCGAATTCGGAATAATTTTGATGATTTTTAATTATTTTAGTTTTCGTACTTATATCTTAAAAGATCATAAATTGAAGAACTTGAAAAAAAATAAGTGACGTAAGTTATTGAACATGTGCCTAATTTTTTCATATCAATCTGATCTTAGCCACAGAATACATAATATTTGTGTTAGCTTAAACTGGCGGTAATAGGTGCATTTACGTTACAATGTTTTCTACGTCAAGTTGGGTTCAATAATATTCTATCTTTCATGGCGCATAACCGCCCACTTCATGTTTTTAAATCTATTATTGAAATGTTTAAACCAGAGAAACAAAATGTATTTTTGGAATATGTTGCAAAGATACATACCTACTTCAACCAAAAATATCGCATTGGCCGAGTTATGCTTTGTCTTCGCTTATTTGCCTTTATCACTACATATTATAAAACAAAGTCCCCCGCCGCG
This sequence comes from Euplagia quadripunctaria, assembly GCA_963859945.1. NCBI lineage: Eukaryota > Metazoa > Arthropoda > Insecta > Lepidoptera > Erebidae > Euplagia > Euplagia quadripunctaria. The sequence continues at coordinate 8,129,311 of OY982575.1, read as the reverse complement.
TCTGTCTGTCTGTTCGCGATAAACTCAAAAACTACTGACCGGATTTTCATGCGGTTTTCACCAGTAGATAGAGCGATTCATGGGGGAGGTTTATTTATATAATTTGTTAAGGTTTTGTGTAAATTGGTCTCTGCTAACCGTGCGAAGCCGGGGCTGTTAATAGTATATACAGGTATTTTTTAAGGATTATAAAAGAGGGGGCCTTCTTTCCCCCGCAAAATAATGAATGGCGTTAAAAGCAACCCCATTTTAACAGCTCAAGGTAAAACAATAATTATTAACAGCCGAGTTGTGATTTCCACATAAGCCTCAGGCAGATAAAGGGAAATAGACTAATTAAACAATTAAAAGTTACATGCTTAACATCTTGACTTATTAAGTAGGTATCTTTTAAAGCAAAAAAATTAAAGATTTTAGATAATACCTAATAATCTTTCAAACGAATATAACAAAATATTAAGTCGACGTTAAATAAACATCAGCAAATGAATTACGGATAAAGGCTCTCTCCCCACACACTACAGTTTGGTAGCCTGTTGGCCAGGCGGCCATGTCTGCCGGTGTTCACAGGGATTTCTTGTCTAGGTTAGGTACACCTGAAGCCCCGGCATTGTCACCTCGTGTGGTTTTAGTCGATTTAAACCGTAACCCCGGTGAGGTTACCACCCGTGGAGAGTTACAAAAAGTGTAGGTACAGCGGAAGTTCTTTGGCAGCACAACGGGCAAAGCATTGTTAACATTTTTTAATTGCTATTAACGTCTATGTTATAGTCTACTAATTCCTGTAACACTCTTTTATTACTTTGTTTCTCGGATATCGGATATCCGAGTATCACTACAAGTCGAACCAACTAATACGACACGGTGTCTCTGATAGACCAGACAGACTTCTTATTGCAAAACAATTGACTGAGGCAGTAAAAAACAATCGATTACCTAGTATTAAAAGAACCTAAAACCAAATATGTGATGTGACATTGAATTTTAATACTTTTACTTAAGGATATTTATTACATGTTTGTGGCATGACATGCATTTATGTTGATTTTACTTATAACAATATAATAAAGTTACAACTTACACGTTAAAACTAATAAAAAAAATATATACCTATATACGGGCTATTTACATGCATGCGTCATAAAATTCCTCCGCATCGTCGCCTACTGGCAGTGTTCCCAGAAGGCTGGCAGCATTGCCACGATTTGGATTAAGTTTAATTATATATTTCGTTGATTTCTGATATTTCACTGACACAAGTGGTAACTTTTGTGGGTTGCCAGCAAGCCCAATCCATGTTCTACAAAGCTCTGGCAACCTGATGGTTGCTGATGCGCAGCCAGGATTCTGCTAAATTGAGGGGCAGGCAATGAAAAACCAATAATAGAAAGGTGCAAAAATGTTCGCTATATTTTTATTTTTTTAAGAGACTATTTTTACCGAAATCCGGATACACCGTCAACATCCTTGGTATTAAATACCTGTAGCTCTATTGCTGTTAGCCCTCTCTCTTATTGATGTAGTCAGCCCGGTCACAAGGCCTTGCGATATTCCGCTACACTGTTTTAAGTGCGCAGCTGAACACCGCGCAGGAACCTAAACCTGTACCGCAGCTAAGCCTAAGCCCAAAAATAAAAGTGAGACCCAGGCCACACGACGTGCAATACAGGTTATGAGTGTCAACGAGGCTTCTAGTTCGCAGCGGAGTGCGGAGATGGACGTTTAATAATGGATTCACATCTCCGCAATCTGGAGGGAAACCTAAACAACTGCGCCACCGCTCAGGACCTTCTGCTCCAGAGCAAGGCACAGTGGTCAATTACCCTGGGGGTCTTCAATGCCAAGTCAACGGCTAGGGGAACCCCAGCCACTAACGAAAACGAACTCTGCCATCGTCGATCTTAGCCGGCAACCAGTGCAAGGTTGTGCAAAGGAAATAAGAATTGCTTTTTTTTATTGAAGGAAAAAAATCGCACGGGTGGCGCAATGTTTATAGTGGTCGTCTCGCCACTACGCCACGAAGAGTGCTGTTTGTTCAATTCCTACACGGGACAAAAAATTGTACGAGTTATTTTTGAAACAAAAAAAAATCTGAATATCCGTATTGTTATCATATGTATCACTTCTGTAAAGTCTAGTTTTCCGAGATCTTCTCTTGCCTTTACCCTTAACCTTCCATTGCTTGTACCATAATTCTACTTTATGATCAACATATGTAAATTATAGTATTGGCAAATACTTTGTGATTTTTCTTTCTTTGTGATGTTGTTGAGATAGTTCCAATGACAGCTGCGGTTCTATTTGAACTAGCTAAAATATTTTGGCTCTCTCTGTCTGCATTGCTGCGATGATCTTTTATTACAGACGCTTTTATTAATGCTGCTTTTGGGTTTTTATACTTATTTACACTTTAGTTCGTCAGCATTAGCGATATCCGTCTAGGGCAGCTGAACTCTGCCCGTACCTTGCTTCGCCCTTGCTGGCAACCCTAGTAACATAGTGATGTCTAACTTTACTGGTCTTCTATAGGTACTTACTAGAATACTAGACTATTCTTAAAGATTGTTTTTTTTTAAGTGAAAACTTCTTTAGGCACGTTGGACACTTTTTGTCTGGGTGAAAATCACTGAACTCGCGTGACCGGCACACTCAAATACATATAATACAGATGTGTGTGTGTGTGTATATATGAATGTGGTTCTAAGTTGTTTTCACTTCTGACGTGCAGTCCTACGACTGACATATTTTTTATTTATTTTCGGTACTTATCAAAATTTCTTCGTTTAATATCAACATTCGTATTAATGACTGTACTCACGTTTTAATGTGGAAAATAATATATTTACTGATATTGTTAGTATTCTTGTAGGTAGGTACCAGTGCGAGGGCAGCTTAAGACTTATAAACACTCCTTCAGCTTGCCGAAGGTTATCTGTTGTTTAATAATGTCTCATAAATATTAAGGTAGCAACAAACATCAACGAGATAAGTATGTACATACGTTAATGCTATGATTTTTATGTTTAATAATTAAATAGTTTACAACAATTTTAACACGTGGACGTTTAAATTGCCATGTACACTGGGTTAAGCTAGGTGTTTAATTTATAATACAATGGTGTCGATTCTATTGTCAGACTCACTAAACTAAAACCTAACTTAATTTCTTCATATGAAATGAACCTTGTCTTCTTCGCAACAAGGTCTATTTGTTACTGGCATCAATTTCTCAGCGCCAATAAATTTCACTGAAACCTGTCAACGTATACTCAACTTTATTTCCACGCAGCGAGAGTCTTCATTTATTCAAATGCCGTATAATTGCCGTATAAAAACTTGTTCAAAACGAACTAAGGTGACGTTATTTTAATCGACACCTACGAAGACGCTTACTAAAAACACAGAGCAAAAGAGATGACATTCAACGGATAGCAGCTCTCGCTACTTGGTATTAAGGTTTATTTAAGCGTGTCAGACTTTAGTCGACAAATAAATTGCTTATTTCGATAGCGACGTATGTTACCTACTTGTTTATATTTGAAATAAGACCTTGTTTCGAAGGGTACAAGGTTTACATCTTGTATGAAGAAAATTTAGTCAATTATGGTTAAGGGAGAAATACAAGAGAATTGACACCAATATCATTTAAAGGTAAAACATACCGTCCTATAAAGAAAGGCAAGGATGGTTCTTGCGTTCTTTTATGTATATGCTCTCGTAATTGAGAGCACAAGAATATCTGTGTAATAGAAAACATGTTACCGTGTTTTTAATTAATTTCGAGGTCAAAAATGCAGCAATGCACCGATAGTATATCCTCCGGCGCAGGTATGAATGGATCGCGTCACTGAAAAAGGTGGCATCGTTCTGTCAGATGAACCATGTCATTGAACGACCGCGTGCGCTTGCCAATTTTAACGCTAGCAACACTGCCAACAAAAGTGACGTCGAAGTGTAAATCATGATTCATTATTATTAGAGCGTTGCATAATTGCCAAATGCTGCACTAAGATACTGCATAAATATAAATGTTTAAAATTGTTATACATATTTGTTATACCTACCTACAGTGACCGCCAAGACTATTCGCAACAATCGCAACTAGTACTGTACCTACTAACTTACCATCAAGTCAAGATACATCGCTGGTTTGCGAAAAATTATTGATTTTAGAGAATGGCAATGTTTTGTGATTTCCGCTAGTGTATTTTCTTCTAAATATATAGTGAACTTGTCGGTTTCTAACGAACGTTAGCACGAAATCGGCATTTCATTTCTGTTTACCATAAAATATCAAAGATCTATGATCGTTTGGCATACTTAGTTCAATTCGACTGAATTTTGAATTAAGTCGAAATTCTCGCAAACCAGCGACATTATATTCGGTACAATTTAAGATTAACATGTTTTTTAAAACTATTTGTTTATCAATTTAGTACCTACTTATATTAGAAGTAAAATAATTTCCTCGAAAAAGATGATAATCATGGAAGAATGGGTTACGGCTGAATAAAATCCACTAAGATTTAATCCAAATCTGAATAAAACCTAAAACGATTTTGGTAACAGCGGTCTGTGACTAGGAAGGACTAAAAGGAATAGATAAACAATAAAGCGAACGCTTGGAGCATGTTAGCTCGCCGTTTTAAGCTCGCTGTGAACAAGCGGTAGCTGTGAACCTTGCACAGATGCCGATTTCCACATCCCTAACCTGGATACCATAGGCTTAGACACTAAAGGGTGTGTGTATATCAACGTTGGAGCTTCAGGTTTTGTGAAAATTGGTGTAATTTTTAGTTCCAACCAAAAGTAGTAATAGTTTATAATAGTAGAATAATTTTGTAGGAATCAGGGCAGCGCAGACTCCGCTCAAATGGAACCACCTAGGAAAGCATCTTCAACCCACAGACGGTTAACAGCACTAAAAGTGTTAGCGTTATCTTTGGAGAACGCGAGTGATAAAATTACAGATGCCATTGGTATTATTATTTTTTTATGTTATATGGGGCAAACGAGAAAATAAACTAGGTATTATTTTTTTATATATTTATACATAAAAAATTAATAGTTGGCGTAACGTAAAGCGCATCATGTGAGCTAGATAGTTAATACGGAATGAAATAACAAGACAAACTGACTTTTGGCAGAGTTCATAATTACTAAACAAATCAACAGAACTATCCTAATAGTTGATAAACTCTGTCATGAAAAAATATTTGCAAAAAAAATTTTCAAAATCGATTTTTTACAATCTAAATCAACTATTTGTCGGGTACACACACATAAAGCTCCTAAAATTTGACCACCCCTTTCTGTAACAGCCTGTATAAGTATGTAATGTTACAGACTTTTTGTAGGTCTTTTATGCACTTTTTGTAAAGACAGAGCACGTCGATTAAGCAGTAGATGTCTACTGGCGAAGAAATTTTGAAAATCCGATCACTAATTTCCAATTTTTCTCCTTGCAAACGTTACCTCTTTATAGTGTGGTTCTCTTTACTATATTCGTAAAACTGTTAGTTTACTGCAAGTCGTTATTTTTTTAATTAGTTACGTAATACAACTTGTTGGTTGCCTAACCGATAAAGTTAAACAACAATATCAGTGCCTGTGCAAATAGCTAACAAGACTACGATAAGTTTTCCTAACTCAATAGTGTGATAGATAAAGATTTTCAAACGTCACATTTTGTACATTTCTGAATCAGTATATTTTTAAATTTTTTACGTAATTTTTCGCTATAAGTACTTACAATGTGCAAACTTTTTCAGAAATCAGTTTACTGACAGTAATCAAGCATAGACATATAACTATTCTAAATAGGTACTTCAAGGCTCTGAAATAATACATAATCAAATTTTTTTTACAAATCCAGTAAACGCACCTACCTGTTAGGGAAATAAACCTATATTTATATCTACCACAGATAACATAATACTATACTAGTATATCTACATACATATGTATATCTCTCGATGTTTATTTGGGTACATTACCTTTGTTTTTAAAATAAATTTGAGAAAGTGACTGTTTAGAAGTTTCAAGAAAGAAAAATAAAAGTTTGAAAATATTATTTAGTACCCTCAAAAGTGGAGATTCCACACGAACGCGTTTTAACAAGTTGACCTTACATTATATACGTAAGTACCTACTTAGGGTTAACCTAGGGTTGCACATCATCATGGGCCCCGTCGTGGTCCACCACCTGGCGCCTCTATCGAGGTTAACTCGGTCCTCGTACCGGTTCAGGCCCACATAAGGTATCTGGGCCTGATCCTCGACGGTAGGTGGCTCTTCGACGAGCACTTCCGACAGCTTGCTCCGAAGCTGGTCGGCGCTGCGTCCGCCCTTGGGCGACTCATGCCCAATTTGGGCGGGCCGAGCGTCGCTACGAGACGGCTGTACACGGGGGTTGTCCGGTCAATGGCACTGTACGGTGCACCGGTGTGGGCGGAGGCTCTGACCGCTCAGAATAGGGCGCGCCTCTGGCGCCCTCAGAGGGTTATGGCGGTTAGAGCCATACGCGGATACCGCACCGTGTCGACGGAGGCGGCGTGCGCGTTGGCCCGGAAGTGCTCGCCGAAGTATATCGGCGAACGGCTGAGTTCCGGGCGGGAAGCGGCAGTCGGCCCCCGCCCGAAGAGGTACGCGAATGGCGTGAAGCCGCTCGCCGAGCCACCATGGCTCGTTGGTCGTCCCGGCTGGAGGCTCCACGTGCTGGCTGTGCCGCCGTGGAGGCGCTCCAGCCGGTCATCATCGAGTGGGCAGGGCGGCAGCACGGACCCTTTCCTTCCGACTGACGCAGGTCCTTTCCGGGCACGGCTGCTTCGGGAAGTACCTGCACTCGGTCGCTAGGAGGGAATTGAGTCCCGCCTGTCACCACTGCGACTGCAGTGAGGACTCGGCTCAGCACACGCTGGCGGTTTGCTCCGCCTGGGCGACGCAGCGTCGGGCCCTCACTGCAGTCATCGGAGGGGATCTCTCGTTACCGGCCGTCATACGCTCTATGGCCGGTAGCGACAGGAATTTTACCGCGGTCGCGACCTTCTGTGAGTAAGTCATCTCGCAGAAGAAGGCGGCGGAACGGGTCCGAGAGGACGATCTCCATTCGGACTTAATTCGCTGCCGGCGAACCGGGCGGCGGAGGCGCGCGTACCAGCGCCTCATGCCGCCCTGAGTGTGGCCGCGGGTGGATGGGACGGGTTTTCCCCTTCACCCGCAGTAGTGGCCCCCCCGCGAGGAGGTGGCGTCCGCGTGTGCCTGGACGTTGCCTAATTGAGAGGTTGTTACCTAGAGGTGGTGCCCGCGCTTAGCGGGCAGGCGCTAGGGGGGGTCCGGATGTCTTAATAAAGCTGTTCCCGGATCCCTCCTATTTAAGGCGCAGTACGGCACACCGTGTGGTTTTAGTCGGTTCGATTCCGACACACCGCCCCACCGAAAACCCCGGTGGGGTGACGGCCCGAGGGGGTTTCCACACGCCCAAAAAAAAAAAAAAGGGTTGCACATCATGCAACCGCAGAAAATACAAATAATCACTGCTGAAAGGATCTGGAGGTTTCTCGAAGCCATAAGTCTGAGCAGTGAACTGTAAAGTAAAAAGTGCGCTACAAAAGACCAGAAATGGTCGAGGTGGCACTAAGCACTTAAACAATAATAATAATAAAAGTACCTACTTATTATAGTTAAGAACATTCATTCATGAAGTTTATTGTAATTGGCAATTGAAACGAATAAAGTAAGTATATAGAGAATATTTAACTTTGATATGAAAACATGTTTAGTTACCTACTAATAAAATTCTACTTCTGTATCTATTTACTCTTCAACAAACATATAATTTTAGAAATTCAATGCCACGTAGATATAAAGATCATTGCTGTATGCACGAAAATAACATCGGAATGTTATAATGTTTGAAAAATAAATTTGTCACCATTAATAAACATGATGACCGCTGACACTTCCGGACTAAAAAAACCGGACAAGTGCGAGTCTGACTCGCGCACCGAGGGTTCCGCAAGTAAACTAACTTGTATTTAGATAGTACGTCCATCTCGGGAATCAATTCTCGAAGACTTTTGCTAGTCTTTTTCGAAAGACAAACTTAACTTTGCGGTTGCCATGTATCACAATGTCAACAATTCAACCGTAAAATATAAGTTTGTAATCAAAAAAACTATTTTTTATGTGATATATAACAACAAATTAACAACATTCGGATTTTGTCCTTAACTTGTGCTGTCAGACCATTTTACAAAATTTTATGTTTCTAGGACAATGGGCAGAGTACCCTGGAGTACCCTGTAAGTTTTGATTTACCTGCAAACATTCAAATTTGGTTAAAATCTAAGCCTTAATGGGCGTAACTGTTAATTGCGTTGACTTAGAAGCTTGATTTTTCTACAGCTTCAAGGGACTGCTGACATAAGTATTTGATGTTAATTTGAACTTGATGCCTTTTCTGGTTCCTGAGGAAAATGGTCTTGACAGACGCACAGACAAACAGACAGATTTAACAACAACCCTATAGGTTTTGATTACTTTTGATTTACCTGCGAAATGTTCAAATTTGATCACATATAAGGCTTGAGTGGCCATATCTTTTGATTGCCTTGACTTTTTACGGCTTCAAGGGACCGCATAATTATGTATTTGGTAGGTATTAATTTAAACTTGATGCGTTCACAGGTTCCTGAGAAAAAGGTCTTGACAGACAGACAGACGGACAACAAGGTGATCCTATTAGGGTTCCTTTTTTTCCTTTTAAGGAACGGAACCCTAAAAATACAACATACCTAAACTTAGGTATCTACAGCAATATTTGTTACCTATTAATGAGTATGTTTAAATAACACCGTTTGTTTTTTTTACATTTGAATTTGAAGTTATATTAAAAACGAATCCAATTTAGTAAAGTCCTCTGTACTTGACACAGATTTTTATATTTATAAATCTGTTTGTTTTTCTACCCGCTCTTATATAAATCAATGGAAACAACAGTCATAAATAGAATATCTATTTTAGAATTACACTCGGCCGACTGCGTTTTGTGTTACTTTTGTTTAAAAAGTATAATGACTTTTAGAATATTACTACTATTATGTTTTCTGTGATATTACTTACATACGAATTGGAACAAGCATTTAATTCTGTACTTTTTATCCTCTATTTGCACATTGTTATTATTATATTTAAAACAGAACAATTGTCCGCCGCCATCACAAAAACAAACATGGTTAAAATAGATAACTATTTTACGATATGATCACTAATGAGAGGCCACATCAAGAAGTAATCGTGGGTTTAGATTTTCATATCGTCAAATAACGCTGTTATCCATTGATCTGGCCGTAGGCAGCGGGCATTTTCCATTAAAATTATCATACACATCATTAAGTGATCAATTCTAAGATTTGGTCACATTTATATGACGTTTATGTCGTGGGCCCATCGTTGAACTTGGCCGATCGAGATCTACCTGGTCAGACCACGTTCTGTCGCTGCCGATTTCGTAATTTTCCGATTATGGTGTGCAAAATATGAAGTTGGACAAATCGATGAGAGCAACCTTTTTGTTGATTTGTCCAACCAGCCACTTGGCCACATCGAGATGTGGTTTGGCTGGGTTTGGCGCGGGGTAATGGAGTTCCATTTCGCGACATTGGTGGCGCTGTTTGCAATCTATCGGCTGTTTGCTTGGGTTCTAGAAAGATGGCGGTGTCATAAGAAATCGAAAACTATCATCGAAGTAGTAACAGTCTGACAAATTCAAACATGGAACGGCAAATCTTCATTATTTTTTAATTTGCTAGTAATTGGGTCACCCTACAGAATCGATATATTTTAACGAACAGGTGTTTTTGAAATCATAATAACTGCCTTAGGTATAATATAAAGTGGAAATGCAAACTTAGTCATTTGTGGGACTGTTACGGTTCTTTTTATTTTAACCTACTTAACACGACAGACTTTGTCCTGTCATAATCTCATTTTTAGGGTTCCTTTCGTCCAAAAGAAAAAAAGGAACCCTTATAGGATTACTTTGTTGTCCGTCTGTCTTTCTGTCTGTCAAGACCCTTTTCTCAGGAACAAGTAAACGCATCAAGTTGAAATTAATACCAAATACATGAGTTTGCGGTCCCTTGAAGCCGTAAAAAAATCAAGCTTCTAAGTCAATGCAATCAAAAGATATGGTCACTTAAGCCTTATGTGGTATGGTACTTCCTATTGACCTAGAATCATGAAATTTGGTAAGAAGCAAGGTCTCAGAGCACAATCAAAGGTAAAAATCAGAAAGTCGTTAATTTGTTGTTATATCTGTCTGTCTGTCTTTGTGTCTGTCAAGACCATTTTCCTCAGGAACCAGAAAAGGCATCAAGTTCAAATTAACATCAAATATTTATGTTATGTGGGAGAGCCATGCTTCGGCACGTATGGGCCGGCTCGACTTCGCTCAGTACCACGGCCTCACAGAAAAACACCCGTGAAGCAATGCTTGCATTGCATTTCTCCGCGTGAGTGAGGTTACCGGAGGACCTAACCCTTCCCTCTCCCCTATTCCCGTCCTTCTTCTCTCCCCTCTATTCCCACTCTTTCCCCCCCCCCTCCCCCTCTTCTCCTACTCCCACCTTAAAGGGCGGCAACGTACTTGTGACTCTCGAGTTGCAGGTGTACATGGGCGGCGGTAGTCATTTACCGCCGCCCATGGTGACCTGTCTGCTCGTTTGCCCCTATACCATAAAAAAAATTATGTCAGCAGTCCCTTGAAGCTGTAGAAAAATCAAGTTTCTAAGTCAACACAGTCAAAAATTACGGCCTAAAAAATTCAAATTTGTTAAAATGTAAGTCTTAATGACTTAGATTTTATCAAATTTGAATTTTCGCAGGTAAATCAAAACTTACAGGGTACTCCAGGGTACTTTGCCCATAGTCCTAGAAACATGAAATTTTGTAAAAAGCAAGGTCTGACAGCACAAGTAAAGGACAAAATCCATAAGTTGTTGATTTGTTGTTATATCACATAAAACATAGTTTTTGTGATTACAAACTTAGGTTTTGCGGTTGGATTGTTGACTTTGTGATACATGGTAACCGCACAGTTAAGTTTGTCTTCCGAAAAAGACTGGCAAAAGTCTTCGAGAATTGATTCCCGAGATGGACGTACTATCTAAATACAAGTTTATTTGCTTGCGGAACCCTCGATGCGCGAGTCAGCCTCGCACTTGACCGGTTTTTTTTTAATGCAAAATAGCAGTTTTTTCTCTTTCAGTTTCCAGTAAACATATCCATAGGAACCTTAGATTATTTTGTTTGTATATTCTTGTAAAAGGGATTCTAAATATAAGTTCCAATGTGAAAGCTATTATGAGGACATTAATTAATTTTTATAGTAAGCGACTGATTGTATTCGGGGCCTAGCTATATGACCCTTGAAGAGTTTGAGCTTATTATTGCTCGTTTACTTTGTTCTTTTCGAATCTCGAACTTTTGACTTACAATAAGTAAGTTGTCCATTACCTATGTATTTTATTTTGACAATAAAATTGTTCAAACAAAAGATTTCCATTTTCCTGATAACAGTTTGGTAGCTCCATCTATTGGCAAATCTAAACTTTTTATTTTGGATTCCGGTTCTAGATGTCGCTTATAGAAGTGATCATAAAATCATTCGTTCATTTTTCCTGTAAAATCATATGTCCGACACCTAAACATGACAGCTGTCAATTATAAATTGAAGTTGAATTGTCATTATTTTCTATGAATCTATTTTATTATTGTAGACGTGAAATAAAGTGAATTGTATTGAATTTTCTAATCAGATACGGCACAATTTTTGAAAACAACAGCTTGGCAAAATTATGGGACTCTGTGACGAAGGTAGGTACACAGTAACATAATGCTTGCCATTGGCGTGACTTTAGTAGCAGTAAACAAGTTAATTAACAGTCAATAAATGTTAATTCATACACACATGCGGTACATACTTATTGTAAAATTTCTTGTTATTAACACTGCTTCAAGAAAATATATAAATTATGCATTTTGTATCTTTCGTGTGTTTCGGAAACCTTACACTACGTCGTAACAGAACTATACATTCATATTGTTTATTTAAAATTGTTTGCTTTCACACTTAGTAAGTACATTGTTTTGCAATATTGATTGCGGATATGTAGACTCTTATTAATATATTTGACCTCTACGTGTGTTACCCAATGCTTAGGATTTATCTACTACTTACATAAATTATGTCAATAAATGGTTTGACATTGTTATTTGCCTGCGCCCGTAGTTAGATTATCTAAATTAATCATATTATGTTTGTATACTTAGGCCACAACAGTAAACAAAGTTTGTCATCACATATTCTAGACTTAAAAGTTATGTTACATATCAGGAGAGTTTATATGTAAAAATTAAATGTTACGTCATATAATACTTATACTTACACATACTCATACATATAAATTGTACAACTGCCTGTAATGCTTCTACTCAAATATTAAAACTGAAGTATTGAAACCCCGGTTGTGTTACTTGTAGTCTTTTTATAATAGGTTCCCTCAGTAACCTAATATCCATAATAGATAAACATTTATTTACATTTACCCAATGAAATGAACATTGTTTTAGTTGCATTAAATACTAATGTATCTATTATACAGCATATAAGTATCACCATCACGAATAACTTACAAAAACATCTTTCTTTGGATACTTATCAAAATACAAGTCAGTTCATCATAAAAATGTGAGATTAAGGATTTACAGTCAATGGTTTGATTTTCCGCTATGCAATGTAGCGCAGCACCCGTACTGTGCGGTACAGTAAACCTTCAGCGCCCGCCGCCATCGAAGCAGCAAATTACATAAATGTTGTTGATTTGATTATATTGCAGTTTTTGGCTGTATGGGTTATTTACTGATTTTTTTTCGGTAAAATATTCTGTATACTCATTGTGATACCACATAATAACACTTTAGTGATACCACATGAGTGGGAAAATAAAAGAATATGAATTTTCCGGCAGAAATTTCCAATGATTTTCCACTCAGAATGATGGTCTGAATACACTATTTCAGGTGGTGTCACTTACACCCTGTATATTAACATGACTTATCCCTTAAGGTATGTAGACTTCCCTTGTATTTAATAAACGCTATAACCTACTGGTAATGGCTCTGTAAATTATTGGTACACTCACTGGAATCTTATACAAATGAATTTGAAAGTTATTATGATTGGATATTTTGAGGAGTTTATTTATTTACTTGTTGTAGCAGTGGCTTGGCTGACTTAAAGTAACTTTCTATTATCAGGCCTACCAATTCCCATCTCTTTTCATTGTAACTATTTGCCAATAAATGAACTCTGTGGCTTTAATAGATATATGGCAGTTCTCGGTCCAGTTAGGAAATCATTATTTGTATGAAATACCACTAGTAAAAAAAAGCAGTCATCATAACATGTTAGGTCAAAGTAGGGGGCATAACTATTGTTAAACTAAATACTGATAAACAAGTGATGCAATAAAAATATTTGCTCTATTCATACTATGAAAAATTATGATTATCTTAAGATAAAATTAATTTCTGATGACTGTGATCCCTTTATTTGGCACGTAAAGAATTATAATTGATAACAATTAAATCAGGTGATATTTGTAACCTTAGTGTAAACCTTAATTTGTATAATAATAAACATATATTATAATATCTAATACATTGGTAATTAACCTACTGATGACCAAAAAAGTGTGTAGTACTGCCGTAACAGAATTTTAATTTGCTAAATTAATATTAATGAAACAAATTATTATTGCTCCTATTAATATTCAATCTGTTAATAAGTAACCTAGGTTTTTAAGTTTGTATTATACACAAACTGGCTCTACAGAGATGTAATGAAAAATAATACTTCTAAAGAGACCTGAATTTTATAACTCTCCATTAAATTTTGCAAATTTTTCTTTTCCTAACAACTTTATACATACTTTGCATTATAAAGAAGATATAAAATAAAGAATAAGTGACATCAGTCCAATGGCTCTCTAGTGATACTACCAACCAACAAACAGCATCTAGACTAAAAATCACAAACATTTTGTTAAGTCCTGCCAAATGATGTTTCATATTATTTTAGTTTGACAGAACCAAAATTGGACAAATTACTCACCTTAGTCAAACAATAACGTCTGCACACTTCTTTTAACCTCTGAAAATATAGATGAAAAAGTCGATATTCTTACCACTACCTTCAAACAGTTATATGACAAACATGCTCCTGTTCGAGAAGTTAAACTGAAACACTTGCCTTCACCATGGCTCACACAGGAGATAAAAGCAATTATTGCCAAAAAAGGCTGCAGCCAAAACCAAATACAAACGCCGACCGACGCAGCAAAACCTAGATAAGTATGTATCTATATAGTATATATATATATCCGCAATCACTGCAGCAAGGTGTGTAGGGAAGCCCAACGCCAACACATTCACAAATTCGTTCAAAACGGTGATCCGGCTAAAGTCTTGAATTTCCTTAAATCACTTGGAGTCGGAAAATCAAGGCAAGAAACAGTTTCTAAAAATCAATATTGATTTACTTATACCACGGCCTCACAGAAAACCGGCCGTGAAGCAATGCTTCATTGCATTTCGCCGAATGAGTGAGGTTACCGGAGGCCCTAACCCTTCCCTCTCCGATATTCCCGTCTTTCCCCCCCTCCCCCCTCTTCCCACTCTTCCCCCCCTCCCCCTCTTCTCCTACTCCCACCCTTAAAGGGTGGCAACGCACTTGTGACTCTCGAGTTGCAGGTGCCCATGGGCGGCGGTAGTCATTTACCATCGGGTGACCCATCTGCTCGTTTGCCCCCTATACCATAAAAAAAAAAAATCTTAATCAACATTTCACATCTTTGTCTAATTTTAACAGGACAACCAAAGCAAAGACTTTGGAATATCTTTCAACACTGTCAACTCCTGATTATGTTCCATTTAATTTTAATCAAGTCACCGCTTGTGATGTTAAACATAGCATATTATCAATAACTTCCAATGCTGTTGGAACTGACTGTTTCAGCCGCAAAATGGTTCTCCCCATTTTAGACTCAATTTTTCCCATTTTAACCCACATTTATAACTTTGCCTTAACCTGTACCTCCTATCCATCCAGATGGGAGGATGCTCAAATCATTCCCTTACCGAAAAACCCTAACCCTGCTTCCTTTACTGAATACCGTCCAATCTCCATACTATTCCTTTCAAAAGTTAGGGCCACGCCTAGTGTATAAACAAATTAGTACGTTTCTTAACCTAAAAACCTTTACAGTCTGGCTTCCGTCCTGGACATAGTCTACTACTAGGTATGGAAAACGGCTATCTTACAGTATTCTCCTTGTTGGACTTCAGCAATGCATTTAACACTGTCGATTTTGACATACTATTTATTAGCCATGTTCCGCTCTCTTAACATATCTCCAACGGTACTGGATTGGTTTCATAGTTACCTGTCTGGCCACCGTCAACGTATTCGAATCGAAGAAACCTTTTCTTAGTGATGCAATACCTCAGTCGGTGTGCCGTAGGGTGGCATTTTATCCTCATCACTCTTCACAATATTTATTAGTACTCTCTAGTCCTCTAAGCTCATTTCATCGTACCACCTTTATGCTGAAGATTTGCAAATTTACACACACGCTCCTGTCGGGCAGCTATCCGCAAACATTGATACTAAAATTGCACTGGTTTAATTTCTGCTTCTACCGATCCTCGATGCTGCCGATGCCAGTTATCTCAATGAGGACCAACTTAATAAACTTGAGCGTCTACAAAATGTCTGTATCAGGTTTATATTTGACTTGCGCAAATATGACCACATTTCTGAATTTCGTATTAAGCTTAAGTGGCTCCCTATACGGCTTCGCCGGAATGCTCATATTCTTGCACTACTTTACAATATTTTGTTTAATCCTTCTAGTCCCATCTATCTTAAAGAACGTTTCGAGTTCCTAAATGAAAAACATGCGAGGCTCCTGATGTCATCAGAAAACCAGCGCCTGAAAATGCCACTGCACTCCACAAATTTTCTCCACAAATCTTTTAAAGTCCATGCAGCTCGCCTGTGAAATGCATTGCCTGAAACTGAGAGGTGCTCAATCGCCAAACATTTAAAAAAAATCGTAACTGATCTGAACTGATTTTAATATACTTTAGATCCAAATAGAAATTTAGAAATTTATGTTAATAAAAGTTAGCCCGCATGTGACGCGTATGACGTCTAAAATTAGTGGGACTTTTCAAATTTTTGACAATTGTAGATGTTCAGAACGTACAACAGAATAATAAATGAACAAATATGCACTACGCTGAGTAACGCATCCAATTTAGGTTCTGTCAAACTAAATTTTATCCTATGTTTTCAGAATACGAAACGGCATTTGGCAGGACTAAACTAAATGTTAGTAATTTTTAACCGACGAAAAAAAAAGGGGGTTCTCAATGCGACCGTATATATTTATTCTTTTTTTTTTTTTTTTTTACTTATGTTCAGCCCTCTCTCCGTTATTAGTCTAGTTTAGAGGGTTTTGTAACAGCAGAATTGACACCATTATGTGACAATAACCTCACTAAGTGATGGTCGTCAGAAGTTATGCAGTAATTAACAAACACCAATGAATATTAAATGTAAATAAAAATTAAGAATCTGATAACATCAAATTCTTAATTTTATATACATGTACAATAAATATACTTTTTATTTTTTACTACAATATTATATGCAAACCTTGCTTTAATTTAAAAACCTAAATGACTTATTTAGTCACTGGTTCTTAGTAGGTAAAATGTAGAAATGTACCAGGTCACTTAGAAAACAGCACATTTTGACATTTAAAAGTTTTGACAATGGCAATATCATCGCAATTCCATTTCCACCATAACAGTGTGACATCGATAGGACATACATATGTATGTATACCTAATTTAACATAACGAATGTATTCCATGATATTAAAATGAAGCATAAATAGGTAATTGCTGTGATGTATGTTTGAGCAGCAACGTGCATTTAACGGCGGTCTAAGGACACAATTAGTTTCAATTGTAAGCTTACCACGCTAGGCCCAGCAATTGAGTGCTAGCCCATTTATTGTTACGATACACTAGGTAGGTACAAAAGTTATAAAACTATATTATTATTTACATTCAGATCTTACATAACATTGTTTGTATACTTTGTATAATTAATTAATTACACAAATCGCTCGCTTGAAGCGAAGTGAACTCATAATACGAACTTTGTGATTACAATTTTTGGTCGATTGTATGAGGACATCATATCTATGATTTTATTAAAAATGTACCATTTTTATTAACACTCAGTGCCGGAGACACGCCCGCCTTGCTTTTTTAAATTTCCTCCAGGTGCCGATCATACGCCTGGCGTGTCAACAATGTTTTGGCAATATTTTAGAGATTATGCAATATTATGTATTAAAAATAACATTGTAGCTTAATAATTTGATAAGTTAAAAATGGTTTACATACAATGCTGAGAACATGCTAGGCGTGTTCAGTTGCATAGATTGTCAACCATGGCAACTTTTACTTAACTACGTTGATATGCTTATTCTAGAAAATTTAAGTATGTATGTTATCTTTAAACATAATGCTCTAACTTATACACTTTGAATAGATGTTACATGATGGTATTAAAACAGAAACGTTGATAACATTGTAAAAAATGTATTAATAAAGTAAAATAATAAATTTCTATGCACAGGCTGACAACCAAAATAGCATTTGTATGGCGATGCATTTAATGTAGTGATAGAAGGAACAAATGGGGTTAAAAAAAGTCGTGAACTATTTGATGCAAGTACTTTTGAATATTTTTTTAAATTAGTGTTGATCTTGCAAAACAACTCTACATTTTGAAAAAAAGGTTTTGCACAGGAACCTTTTGTTGAAACAAAAAAAATAACCCGCAAAAGATCGACAGTAAGAATCTACGATGACCTCTCTCCGAATAAATAAGAGGTGCTATTGATGTTAGAAAAATGTTGACAATTTCTGCCATAATTACGAAACTTGTTTACCTTTCTATCTTATTTTGTGACATTTTTTTAAATGCAAAAGCACTAAACTATGGTAAATTACTTTTTATATACCCTAAACAAATTACACGTTTTACACACATCGGTAAAACTCAGAAAATAACAATATTAACAATTTGCCTTTGTACAATGACGGTGAACACGCCTAGCGTGTCTAGTTATATCAGCTTCCAGTGTAGGGTGCTCAGTACAGTTTGTTCGCCGCATCGTACAGAATATAGTGTAAATTGGGGTGGCACTGAAAGTGTTAACACTTGTTTTATACAGTCAGACGAAAGTAATCAAAGCTCGTTATGAAAAAGATATGATCATGTAATAGGGCAATAAATGCCACCATCAAAATTTTACAAAAAGAATTTAAAAACTGAAGAAATGAAACATTTTAAATAAGCGTAATAAGTGTAATAACTAATGAGACAGAGTAATAATATGTTATAGGTAATTAGAACGTACATATAAATATAATTAATATAATCACCTCGGATATTTTCTATAATTAAGAGCTAGCTAATAATTACATATTATTTTGTGTATCATTATCTTAATAAACATAGTAAAGAAAAATAAACATGCGATAGTCTGTTGTTGGAATAATAAATAACTAGGTAATTAAAATATTTCATGTGATAGTAATGGATTTATGGAATGACTTATGCAGTACAGATGGTTAACTATGTTTACCTTGTTTACTAGTAGCAAGACTAGCAAGCAAGTCCAAAACGGGCAAAAAGATATGCCACCAGATGTCGCTAAATTGGACGGGTTTGACGTTATCTATCACTTCATTGTGACAGTGACGACTATACTCCATTTCTTGCAGTGACACAAGACTTTATTTCTGACAGTGACCTGAATTTTTACTGTCACGTGTTAATATCGGGTCACAGCACGTGGTTTAACTCTGATTGCAAAAGAAAAATCCTTGAAGCCCTCACTTGGCCTTTAATTATTAACCTTTTTTTTCTTCAAATAGTAATACACATAAACAATCTAGTAGGTAGTATATGATTCCGTCAATGTAAAAATTTAAGGAAATATTTAATGTGACAATAAGCACTAAAATAAAATCAAGGAGTTGCTATTTCTATAACGGTACAATTTGCATATTTTTTTAATTCGTTTATAAGGTGATATTCTAGTCAGGATATGTTCTATAATAACCAAGTTATTATTATTTTTTTATACAATAAAAGAGGGAGAGAAGAGGGGGAGTGGGGGAGAGGGGAAGGACGGGAATATGGGAGAGGGACGGGTTAGGGCCTCCGGTAACCTCACTCACGCGGCGAAATGCAATGATAGTATTGCTTCACTGCCGGTTTTCTGTGCGGCCGTGGTATCGAGCGGAGTCATGGGCACCTGTAACTCAAAAGTCACAAGTGCGTTGCCGCCCTTTAGGTAGGAGTGGGGGGAGAGGGAGGAAGAGGCCGAAGCATGGCTCTCCCACGTAAATATTAATGTTTATCCTTTGCAATATTATAATTATAGAGGTTTAATGCAAAGTCATCGTTGCATGGCTGTTGCTAAAATGATGTTTGTTGTCTACTACTGCCTACTTGTATTTATGTAACATGCTAGCGTTCATTACACTATCTTAAGCTTAGTAATAATTATGAATCACACTGTTTTAAGTCTGTTTTATTAAATGATATTTTCATAAGTCATGTAGCTTGTCTACAAAGAAAATGTATTGTACAACGATAACTCTTAAAATGATTCATGCTGTATATAAATTTAGGTACAGAAATAAGACTTGATGTGCTTTTTTTTGTCGTGTGGAATCCTTCACCAAGATCATTGCGTGTGCGGAAGTGGAAGTGGTTATGTCGGAAATTCGCAATCCAATCAAGTAAAACTGTGGCCGTTCCCGATATCAGTCCTTTGAGAGGCGGTTTTGCCACGGCTCTAAAGTAGGTATTCATTAGTACATCACGATCACCTAGTAAAATTAATAGGTGACGTAAATTAATTTGAGCAAACCACTGCGGATATTAATACACCCTTTCGATTCAAGACATTGGAAAATTATAAAATATTCAATAAAGTTTTACTTGCTGCAACTGCAAAGTGCATGGAATTATATAATTATAGTTGGAATTATTATATTATTAACGTAATAAACAAATATGTTATATTTGTTTATTACGTTTCGTAATATGCTTTCAGATTTTTAGCTAGCTTAGCTAAGCAGTCGGGTTTTGAAATTAGTTTTTTATCGATGCTTTTATATTCTTAATTAAACCAGGTTATGTAATCCTTAAAGGAAACTTAGGCTGTAAAATAGTTTAGGAAAAACATTGAGTATATCTTATATATTCAGTCATATTTCACTAAATACGGTAATATTGAGTAAAAATCGACACAAACATATAGCAGCAGGTCATTCATAAAAAATATTCACTTGTTGGAATGCTATGAGAGTAGAAAACTCAAAAACTATTAAAAAAACATGCCATTTGGTCTTTTAAAAAAAATGATTTTTTTTCCATCAAGAGGTATAATTTTGTGGACAGACCAATCAAAACTTATTAAAATAATATAACACTATAACACAACAGAAACATATCTCACTGTTATAGTGAGATTTGTTGAGTATATATTTACATATTATGTAGGTACATTAGTACATAATACGTAAATGTATTACGATTTGTAGTACGAAAAGTATTAAAAGTGTAGTGCACATAAAACCGACGTAGACTTAAAAGTTGTATACTTACCAGTAAGTAAAACTTGTTTGAAAGAAGAAAAAAAAACTTGTTTTGGAGAAAGTATTTTGGCCATTGATATTGCATCTACTACTACCTACGTGAACATTGGTGGAAATTATTTACCTTGTTTTCTTTTATTTAACCTGAAATAAACTATGGTCATCAATATCTTTGACCTAATGTAACCTACATTCCTAGAATAGGTACTTAATTTCATTTCACAATTCGAAAGTCCACCATAAAAATAATCTTTCCCAGAGAGGTGGTTTTGTAGTATAAAGAAGTTGTTGATCTACAAAAACCAGATAAGTACGAGTTTGACTCGCGCATCCGAGGGTTCGGTTAGCAAACAAAGGTGATGTAGATAACTAGATAGTACATCCATCTCGAGAATCGATTCTCGAAGATTTTGCCCGTTGTTTCCGAAAGACAAACTTAACTTTGAAGTTCTAAGAATACTCTCCCATCCACCGATTTACGACATAGTCAGCTTTCTACCCACAAAATATGTTTGTAATCACAAAAAACTATTTTTTTAAGCGATATAACTACAAATTAACGACTTTCGGATTTTTTCCTTTACTTGTGCTTTGGGAAATCAATCAATGGGAAGTACCCTATAGGTTTTGATTCACCAACGAAATGTTTAAATTTGGTCAAATCTAAGGCTTAAATTGCCGTATCTTTTCAATTTAATGGATCGCAGACATAAGTATTTGGTAATAATTTCAACTTGATGCGTCCAGTGTCCAGTGATTACCCAATAAAAAACTTTTTTTAAACTTTTCCAAACAAATTTCTGTAATGAACTCAGCTTTTCTCCGTCAATGTTTGAACAATTCTCTGATCTGAGGTCCCACGAAAATGCCTTTCTTTATTTTAGCGTCATTAACTTTAACCAGTACACGAAGGTAAGTCAGTGGCATCAATTGCTCCTTTATTTGGTTGTTTTGACACTGCAGGTATTATTAGTAAATCAGCACTATGAGAAACGTACAATTACATACTTTACAGCGCCTTAACGTTGTATTTATTCAATTTAAATTAGTCAGGCAAAAGTAGCAATCAGATACATAGTCTTTAAGCTCTGTCCAAAGCATAGGTTTTCCGAAAGCCATAATTATGTCGCGTCCCTTTTGTCCAACCTGTGAGACTTTACGTAGGCCGTTCCAAAAATTGTTAGTGAAATGAAAAATAGTTGGAATGTGGAAAAAGTTTATTAACATTTTCAAAATATTTCTCTCAAACCCCAATGCAGTTATGCATTCGGGTGAACCAGCTTTCAAAACATTTAAAAAATGTATCTTGTGGGGGGTCGAAAAATAATCGCCGAAATTCTTCGATGGCCTCTTCTGCAGTGTTAAATTTTCGCCCATTAAGCCTTTTTTAACCGTAGGAAATAAAAAAAAATCGCATGGAGCTAAATCTGGGCTGTACGAAGGATGGGGTATTATTTGTACCCCCGAAGTATTTAAATAGGAAATGGTTCTAGCAGCTGTGTGAGCGGGCGCGTTATCTTGGTGAAAAGAATGCCACGGACACCGCTTCTTGGTCGCTCGCTATTCAACTCCCCGAAAGCTTGAGGCAGACATAATTCGCAATACCATTCACTAGTAGTTCTACGGTCTTCTAGCGGAATAACTGCTACCGGTCCACTGCGTCGAAAAAAAACGGCTATCATTTTTCTATTAACGCTCCGACCGCGAACAACTTTTGTGGGCAACTCGTCTTCTTCAAACACCCATTGCGTGGAATGTTGCTTCGTGAGAGAATCGTAGCTGTAGATCCAAGTTTCGTCAGTTGTAAGAATATAGGATACATTTTGCGAAACTCCTCCTTCGAACTTTTCTAGCATAAATTTGCACCAATCAACACGACGGAATTTGTGCTCTTCGGTGAGAGAATGAGGTATCTCTCGCGAAGCAAGCTTCCTAACTTTAAGGTGTTCATGCAGGATGGTGGAAACTGCCTGTGTTCCAATCTTCAGTTCAGCCTAAATCTCTCGATGTGTAATGTGTATATTCTCCCGCAATAGCCACTCTACCCTGATGACATTTTCTACACATAAGTGGCCAATGATTTTCAGCACAGAGATTTGTAATGAAATTAGCCGTCGATTCAAAATAGTTTCTATTAAAAAAGAGTATTTATTATGTAGCTAACAAATGTCGGAACAACTTAGGTACACATGTCGTACAGATTATATGAAGCGCCCAACCCTTATATTTATTCCAAAAGCCAAAATTTCAGTGAAATTTCGTACCTTTGATAGTTAGTGCACCGCATACATACATAGCAAAAACTGTTAGGATGATTTATACACTTTCCTTTGCATGCTGAGAGTTTGTATTTCGACCGTATGTTCAGGGTATTAGAGAAAAATACAATAAAATCATAGATTGGCTGTCACAACAAATCTGGTGGGTGGTATAAACAAAATAATTTGTGTTTTGTAATGAGGGTAGGTGAATAAGCATACAGAATCCTTGTGACAAAAACCTTGTTGACTAGTGTTATCGAAAAACGGGTAAGGAAAAGATTCCGCATAAATATTCAATCTTGTGTTATTTCATCGTTCGACAATCAATGTAGTGATGAAATTGGACTTTAGACTGTGACATTTCTACAGATTACTGGGGGCAAAGTCCAGTAGGCGACTACGTAACATATAGAATATGTGCAAGTCATCGCGATGTTGTTTTTTTATCATTTATGTCTATTAATAATTTTTTACATATTACAAACCAATTTTTAAACGATTCGCTTTTTTTAGAATAAACAAAAATAAAACTAGACTATATTTACACCATTTAGAGAACATACTACATTTTTTTTTAAAGTAATCTTCACTAGTAGTAATGCAGGTCTGCATATGTGTAAACCAGGTAGAACACATTGCTCCAGTATCCCTCTGGAACACAGCCGCATATCTCCTCAAAAGCTCCTATAAGCCTTTCATCACTCGAAAGCTTGCGTCCCTTTAGTTGTTTTTTTTTTACATACGGGAATAGTGCAAAGTTGCATGGCGCTAATTCCGGACTATAAGTGTCCCAGCAATTTGATTGGTGCAAATAGTCAGTAGTCGGCTCGATGTGCAGTGGCGGTATCTTGATACAAAAGCCAAGTAACGAATCTTGGGTTCGGTCGTTCATTTTTAAGGCTTCTAATACTTGAAGTAAACAGTCCTCTGTATAAAATGCAACCCTTTATCAAGCATAACCGTAGCCAATATTCCTCTTTTAGTAAAAAATACAGCACAATTATTTTCTTTACGACTCGAGACATTTTCACAGACATCGACGTGGATCATCTAAATAACACCCACATTTTACTCTAGGATATAGTAGGAACGTCGCAATAATACAGCCAAGTTTCATCACATGTAACACACAGTTCACGTAGTTAGATCGGCGGTCTTCAATATTTTTTTAACGTGTGTTAAAAAAATTGAAGACGGCCTTTAATAAATGGAATGAAATAAAGATGTCTAATATTGATACCGTCAGTACAAAACGTTGTTAGTAAATATGTGTGTAATTTTGTTAGTTGTTAAATGTTGTTAGTAACTAATTAGATGACAACTCGATCTCACAACTTTTGAAAAAATGTATAAACTGCAAAAGTAACTTTTAAAGCTATGTTTTTGTGATATAATCATAAGCAGTTACACGACCTTCATCAGAAAACTAATTATTTTGTATGTGTATTGTGTACTGAAATATATAGTTGTTATAGAAAGTGCGATAGAGTTCAAATTAAATTGCCATTAATCTAAGTCTCTTCAAGAAAAAAATATTTGACGGTTGTCTTACAAGGATGTCCTTTTGCATACCTAATTAGAACATAATACCATACACGTTTGTGCCCATGAAGGTATAGGCACCCACATTTGGACAACTGTAAATAAAATTTAAACAATGTCACTATATGAGAAGCAAAAAAGGATTCTAGCCAGCTTTATATTCAAGTTAAGATATAAAACTAATAACATGATTTTCTTGGTATTTGCGATAATTACTGCATCGAACCGGATTTTCCTTGTATTTTTTTATTAGTTTTGGCACACGTTATATCATCAACTCTTCATAATTTTTTTCACCTTGCTCACCTTCTTGATAAAATTAGACAGTTATTAATATTTTAGCTTGGTATTATAAGTTGCGTATGCGTATGTATCTTACGTTACGTGGTAAGTTAGGGCCACCACGCGCTTGTGATTTTTAATCGACCCATAGTTTCTTCATTGTGGCAATCAGTATGAAGTGAGGCAGTGCGCGCATTTAACAATTAAAAATCGGCCGATCAAACTATCGATCAACTATCGCCCGACTGTCGATCGATTTCACAGCACAGTCAGTATCAGTACGGCGAAGTACGTGTGTGGTGTGTGCGCCCACTTGATAAACTAAACCAAAGTCGGTCGATAATTCAAGAACGGCAAGCAGTTTAAAATAACATTTTCTACTGCTCCGAAAGGTGTGATTCTTTACTTACAAATCAGTGCAGTGTAGTGTGCGGGCCCCATAAGATTGAGCTATCGACCGATAGTTTAATCACGGTCGTTAGACGATAACGACTAAACTATCGTCCAATTAAAAATCACCAGTGCGCGGTGGCTCTTAATGTGATAACAAAGGTTTTACCGTCTGTATTATATTTCGATTAAAAAAACTGAATCAACTGAACATATATTTCTTCCACCTCATGAAATACTATGTCGGAAAACAAAAAAAAAATGAATTCACGAAAAACTTGAAAGTTCTATTAGTATTAGGTAATGTAGGCCCAGCCGTTTGACATCCTTCATGACAAGTCATGAAAAAGATGTAGTAATATTTCGTCGCTAAACCGTCAGTTAAATATCTTTGTAACCCAATAAGATGCCTTTCCTTTTTAAATAAAGTTGTGTGTTACTACTTAAAAAAAGCATATTATCACAATAAATGGATACCAAATTTGTTAGGCAAATCATCAAATTATGAAAATGCTTCCCTATATACACAGGCACTTATCCATCCATGTATTTAATTGTTAAATTGTCAATGTGAATATAGGATTCGAACAAAACATTGGCAAATAGATACTGTTGTAGGTCATGAGTAGTAATGTTATAATCGATGAAGTTTGAATATTAATTATACATTATACAAAATCATTGAAATCTTTATAATGTGTATATTCTACTGCGGTCAGTTACTTGCGCTGCTTACCTTGGATTTAAAAGTCAATTACACTGTACATAAATTTTAATATAATATATAATTATTGCTTATATTACTAAGTAGGTGATAAAAACAAACTGTTTGATTTCCGTATAGTGGTAACAGACTGAATGTTTTTTAAAAAGTAATAGGTACATATACAACAGCCTTCAAAACGTAACCTAATTATATGTATGCAAGTACCTACTTCGTCGATAAGATTTTGTCATACGTTTTTTACAAAGACTGCAATTCATAATTGAGGAAATCAAATGGCTTTTCGTAAATGGTAATTTACTGCAGTCTTTTTGGAAACTCAATGTTGAGTAAGCTTCAATAAAATAAAATGGTCGAGGCACAACAAATGACGTGACATAATTATGACATAATTATAAACTTCACAGTGTCATGTACTAAGCTGAATTAAGCCAATTCGCTCAATTTTAATGTGTTTCGTATAGAACAAATCCTATCATAAATCCTACGTACGTAGAAAAGATGGAGGTTCTTATCTCGGCTGATTTTTTGTGATATTACGCTGTAACATCCCGCCTTTTTTTTGGATAAGTATAAAGTAATAATTACTTGTATCAAGAATCCATGAGCTAATACGTCACACTTTTTCATTAACCACTCTAACATCGGGAATTAATAAACAATCCACTCTAACAAAAAAAACTCGACAGCAACATGCGAAATTTATTTTTGTTTGTCAAAAGATTTGACAAGTTTGAAACTTCTTTATTTGTTTAAGCCTATATATTTACTTAGTTACGAAGGAAATCTTCGAGATTGTAGTAGCGGAGCGAGATATGCAGAGGAAGCTTGTACTTAATTGAAAAAGTTTCGGAGTAAATATACCCCTAGATTGATCGTAAGAATGTATGTGCAATCGACATATATATGCTATATGTATTTGCATGCGCACTTTTTACGGGATGTCGGGCCATGCTCTGGCCGAGGCACGGGGCCCCGCATGGTGTTACCTGAATATATAAGTCATAACTAAAAACTTCTAACAATCTCGGTTTTATTGTATATATGGTTGCGCCGTAGAAAGTATATTAAAGGCAAGTAATACCTATCACAGCGGATTGTCGGCCGGCCGAGATACTGCGACCCCGACCTGCCCTGCCAGATAGCAGCCATACTGCTCTGATTGGTTACATTCTTAACTGCGTTTCAATCTCAAAACACAACGCTACACTTTAATGGGATAGTTATCTATTTTCATAGTAGCCATAAAATATAATAAAGGGGTATGTCGAAGCATTACAAAAAATTATTTCTATACTATAAATAAAATTCCTTAAAAATAGTAGGTACAATCGTTTTGTTACTTATTAAGATGTTGACTGCGTTATCGCGTCATAACGACCTTAAGCCTAACAAATTGATGGACTTTTCGCTGGTACGGGCTTCGTAACTTTGGTCTGGCTTTGAGTTAGAAAGCGACAAATATAATTTTGGGATTGTCTACTATTGTACTTCTTACAGAAATAAAAATAGGATATCGATAATTTTCGACCTGATACCGACCACACTGGTTTTCTTTTCATCTGGTGTGTTTATCAGGTCTAAAGGACGTCAACCCGATGACCCGATGTCGGCACCAGATTTGTGCCACCGAAATTAGAGAAAAATGCAGCTGTGATTGAAAATTCGGAATCAAACCAACCAATCGTTCTTGTTCATACCCCGCAAATTGAAAAAAAATATGAATTGTGATGGTAGTTACGACTACGTCTAAGGTTCAAAGACGTACTGTGGGAATCGTTGACGATCTCAAACTCACAAGCGGTATTCAACCCTTAAGCCTGAGGTTCCAGAGGCATTTCCTCCCGCGAACGCTCCGGCGGCTGTGGAATGAGCTCCCCGCCGAGGTTTTCTCGAGGGACTACAGTATGGGTTTCTTCAAGAAAGGAGTGTATAGGTTTTTAAAGGGTCGGCAACGCGCATGCGATTCCTCTGGAGTTGCAAGCGTTCATAAGCTACTTATACTTATACGGATTATACCTTATCTGCTGCAGAGTGACAAAAGGCTAACAGATGAACATTCCAGTTAGAAAATCTAATTAGTTTATATGTAACGAAGATGCTTCTAAAATAAAAACAATATTACATCATCCAGAGTTCTCGGTCGTATCGTCATTAGGAGTTATCTGTAAGCTGATAAATCATCTCTCCAATTATCTGAATCCTGTTAGATAAGAATACTAAATTCGTATAAATACAATAGGCGACATCACTTAGCAACAAAGGAACATGAAGACAAAGAATGCGTATGCGACTATCAATTAGTCATATTTTGTTTACTTAAACGACATGACGGTTATGGCAAAAAGCCTTTTTCTGTTCGTCAGCTGCTACCCGGTGACTCGTCCGTGTCGGCGCATTCGATTCCACATCCGACGCGCACCGAGTGAGTCAGCGGTGGGTGTCGTATGAACGCCGGCAAATCACTTCCATTTGCTGACTTTGACAGCGAGCGGGTCATTCATAGGTGCTGTCAGCAGATCGACTCTGCTCAGCGGAGTATAGGTAGTCAGTGGTCAGTGCGACCATCAGTCGCAGCGGCACCGTATACGCGGAAGGTCGCTCCTTATTGACGCGTTCGACATTCGACGCCGGCGTGACGCTCTGTCAACAACGCTATCGACAACCCACTTAGACAATTGCTGTTTGATAAAAATAAAAACATTACCCGGAAACGTACTGTCACACTCGTTACCGGATAAATATTTATTGTGATCAACAAATGATTTATGTGTCGTAGTTTTAGTGATAAGAAGGGTTGAGTGACAGTATTTAGTGGGTAAATCACCTGCTAAGCATTGTCGACGTGCGCTCTACTTACAATTAGTAGATAACAGTTGGCCGTGAAGGACGTCTAGTGGCGGGTGGAAGATGCCTGTGCTGGGCTACGAGATGACCTCACAGGAGTTGTGTCCCATGTATACGGCACCAGAATATATGGTGCCACCTCATGTGTGGGAGAAGCACCCTGAGAGCCCATATAACTACGGGGCGGTGTTGCGCAGCCCGCAGGACGCTCGGATAAACAGTAGTAGTGTGTCATACAACGCTGAAGGTTTGTTGCCCATCAATATATATGTATATTATTACATAATCTATATCAATAGTTATAGGCAAAACTGTGCGTGGCAAAGTGTTTTACAAACAATTCGAAATTAGGTAATAGTTATTAAATCGTTGCGCTAGTGTGATTTATCACTTATCACACAGGTGAAGCTATATCATGATCGTCACATAAACAAAATACAGCTAGTTAAACAAGTGAGAAACCTTTCATGGTTTTTTTTAAATTATGGTAGGTATATTATTGCGTGATTGATCACATCATCGTTCGTTACCATACTCATCCTGTCATTAGGTTCTTAATATCTAGATATTTTCATGTTTCTAACAGTTATTTATTATGTTTGTTGTTGACACGTGACTTCACGTGAGTGACAAGTATGCACTACTTTTATAGCCTTTTCCAAATCGTTGCTTTTGCTCTTTAATTACGACTCGATCATATATTATATTTGCGATTGTTATTGATGATGACAGTGCACTGAAGTCACTCGTGTTGTGAATTTGTTTAGATAAAATTGTAGAATGTACCTATACCTAGATATAATTGATTTTATCATTGTAATTTGTTTTCGTACAGTTACGTAAACATAATCGCTAGATTTAGATTTAGGACTTTTTCTAGAGTATACTAAAATATTTATGTGGCTTTAACTTTTGCCCGCGGCTTCAAGTTTTTTTCTATACCTTGGGAACTTCTTTTTTCTGGATGAAAGGTATGTCCCTTTCTGTGCCCTGTAACAAACAGACAAACAATCTCACTTTCACATTTATAATATTATTTAGGATGTAAGAAGTTTAAATTCAGGGTTTGCCTAAAATCACTTTTATGGCGAAGCCGCGTCTTGTTTGCAACTAGCCAAGGGCTGTTGCCTTGTCTCCCAGCCCAGGGATTTCTAATTAGGCCATTCGAGAGCCCCCGGACTTTATCCGTAACGGAATTTTAACTAGCAGTCTAATCAATTCTATAGGTAATAATAGAGTAATGCCGCGTTCCTATAATCAAGGAACGATTCGTTTTGCTTACGGACGGTAAAATTTCGTATAATTTTCAACGAAAATAGAAACTCAGTATGAGAGTGCACAGTATCTGCCTCAATCTTAGATTAGGTGTACAAAGAATTCACTTCACTTTATCTTCATCTGAATGATTTGGAATAGGGTTGCCATCTGTCCGGGTTTTCCCGGATTGGTCCTAGTTTAGAGTGCGTCCGGGGAGCGTCCAGAAGGGGTTTTCAAAAAATGTCCCACACTTTTTGTGTCAGGGGAAAATTATAATTATGATTATTATATTTATTGATTTGTTTTTAATGTGATGCCAAAAAGAAGAGTTCTTAATTATGAAGTACGAAAAAGATAGCCTCAGAAAGATAAGAGTTTATTTTGCCGCGTTTTTATTTGTTTTTAGGATTCCGTGAAGAAATCTCGATTTCACCCATGTCCAGGGTTTTGAAATTTTTGTCCTTTGTCGACAATTTAAGTGATGGCAGGCCTAAGTTAGGAGGCAGAAGACAAGGTCTGGCTCAGAACTCCGTCTGCCTAACTCCTAAGAGCCAGTGAACAGGAACGGTGAGTCCTGTTCATTGGCGGATTGTAATGAAAAATAAAATTTCTTCAAAAATTTACCCTGGCGTATCCGATTAGGTCATAAGGTCAGATTTCTCGAGAGAACAAGGTTTTATTCTGTTCCTAGATTCTGGGTACCGTTTCTCGTCGTCTGTAGTTCGTTTCTTCTGACTAGCCGATTTCATGGTAGCCATTTGAGCTTGGCAATTCTTCCTTTGCGGTTTTTTCCGCTGATAAACAAGCGCATGGTTGTCGGTTCGCTTGAAAATATGCACTGGCGATTGCTATAATTTGCTCATAGTACGAGCCATGTCAGATTAAGTCTCAGATTGTCAGTCAAGTCTATCGATTCCGTTAAGTATCTCACAAAAAATTATAATCATTAGACCGAAAAAACAACTAGTGTTCTAAAACTTTTTACAAAGTAAAAAACTAATACCTATTGCCGATGCTGTCTTACATGATATATATTTAATGTAATTTGAAGACATAAAAACGAGTGCTCATAAGTTTTCACACATCATGCTAATCAATGGTTTTTAAGGCCTATGTTGTATTGTGCCAATGAGCATTCTATAGTTGAGAAACAGAGAGAACTCCTTTAGATATGTCGTCTGTATAGGTACCTAAGTCACACTATAGCACAAATTTAATGCTTAGCATGATTTGACAATGACCTACCTCACAATTCAGCAACATCTTATTGTGACGAATATAGGTCAGTCACACAAAAAATAACAAATTACAAACGTAGGTCAAATAAAGGTTTATTGTAGTTTATACCAAATGTATTTTCTACAGTGTATTATACAAATATGCATAATACACTGTACAAAAATGTATATGGTAATGTAAATGAACGGTTATGTAACTACATGACCTTCAGTTAAATATAAAAATACTTGACCTTACGAGAACTACCTACATAATTACTCTATTAATAATTTTTAAGATAAACGTCATATGTTTAAGTAAAAAAAGCGACAATGTACAAATCCTATAAAAAATATATATTATCCTGCTATCATCGACGTGAACGAGACAGAATTGAAAGCGACGACATTGGTAGGTACCGTGCGTGGTTACTTGCGAGTGAGCATCCCGGGGTACGTGAGGGTATCCTCCCAACGCCAAAATAGTGGTATAAACAGAAGTTTGTTGAACAGCAGCACAGATGATCGCTATCACAAACGAAGAAACCTTACAGGAAAAATATCGTCCTCATAAATTGTTTTACGCAATACGAGATAGAAAACAATGTCTCATGTCATCAACATCCACTGTTAACCATTGTACGGTTTTGTTTTCTATGACCCAAAATTTTCGAGATACAATTCTATTTCCCGGCTTTCTGAAACAGTTAACTGCAACTCCTGTCCTATTGTTGCAGATAGTGACATGCAATTGGAGACGAGTAGTAGCGAGGCGTCAGCGGCGAGCTCGACAGCGTTGTCACAGCATTGCGCCATTTGCGGCGACAGGGCTACCGGCAAGCATTACGGAGCGTCATCGTGTGATGGTTGTAAGGGATTCTTCAGAAGAAGCGTCAGAAAGAATCATCAATATACATGCAGGTACGCTATAGAATTAAATAAAATTGATTTGCATTTACGGCTCAGAATACATACATACATTGCATTAGCCCCATTTGTACTCCGTGGACACGGGAAGAAACCGCACATACGTAAACCAACTGCTATCTGGTGAAATATTTTTAATACACATGTAATACCTTTTGAAAAAGGAATTTAAATATGTGCCTAGGGCCTAACCTAGGGCTCGACGCGATTAATGTATCGCAGTTAAGTTCCTTGCCAGATGTGGAGTGTGTAACTGTAGCATCATGGCGGGTTTATAGTATTACAGGTACTTACCTGTATGAATGTAAGTAAAATGAATGATCGGATAATTACACTGACTGCGTTTGTGGTGCAAACCAACGAGTATAGGTAAACCATTAGTATACGTAATAATTTGGTTTACGTTTTGAGTTTAATTAATTAGCCATTATAATTCGAAGTTTCCTGTTCATGTAAAAAAAAAGGTTACTATATGCGTCATTGGCACAAGTTTAACGTCAGAGTTCGATATGCAAATATCCTTTAAATTCTTTTAGCAGTTTTTATACTTGGATATAATAGCAAAAACACAAAGTTTTTAAAAAAAACTTAACTAAGGTTGCTTATTAAACTTGCAAAAGCAAAAAGTGCAATTTAACACAACAAGTATCTTACTTAGCCGTTGTGGTTATATATTTGGACTGGTTGTGGGTTGTGAAACTGATGAATGATATATTCTGGCAAGTCTACAGTATTCGTAGATGGGAACTCCACACTAGTGTCGCCAAGTACAAGTTAGAATAAAACGGGACGAGATGTAATATTGCCACATACTGGTAAACAGTACCTAATTTCTCTCTTATAAACAAAATTACAATTTAGGTGTAGAAGTTTGCATTAAGCGTTATTATAAAGTAGATGAAGGTAAGACCATATTTTCAATTTGCCTACTCTATACAAGTATTATATTTTAAGTAATGCAAATTTAATAACAATAAATAAGTTTCAAGGAAAATTATAAATAATTTTTATGTCGAATACAAAATGACCTCAAAGGACATTGCCCATTTCAGTATGAAAATCAGTTTCACACTTTTTTATTAAGCCTGCACTGAGTATTATCTGAAATATAAACGTATATTGTAACATAACTTGGGGTTATTGAGAAATTAAATGCCCATATTAGGTTTAAAAATAACAACGATAAGTACGATAACAACAACGAGAAAATATTGTGACACTGACGGTAGAGTTTTTTTTTAATAATGTTTGTGGCATCATGTTTTTGACAGGGATACCATGTATAAATTAAGGCAAAAGTAACACTGAAGTAGACATTCACTACATAAACTACGACAACATACACGAAATAATAAGATTACTAAACTGCAATATATTTTAATGTGACATTACGAATTATTCTCACGTATATTATTATTTAACCATTTTATTTTAAAACGATGTTTATTTAAATTCAACCATTAATGGTTTATTTTATATAATGGCAACATTTCACTTAAAATGGAAACGGTCATTGATTCAAGTTTTAGTCCTTGTAAGATTTAATTTCAAACCCCAAGTTCTATAGAAGAGGTTTAGGGTCGAAAAGTCACATTAAAATCATTTTTTTTTTATCATTTGAAATAATGACGCGAACGTCTAAAAGTGAAACCATGAATGGGCATCCTCCTTTTTATCTATTGATGTTTTAGTATTACCAAACATATAGCAAGCAATATGGATATCACCTATCAAAGTCATGTGGTGTGTATCGAGTATTCGTTTCTTAATGAATTACAACAATTTAAAAAAAATAGGGGTTCATACACCTCTGCCTACCCCTTTATTGAGCATGAGCATATGTATGTATGTATGTTTTATGTATTCCGCGTGGACGCCATCTTAAGCCCAGAACATTCTCTTAAAAACCTTAATGTTTGGTTCCACTAAATTACAACCTCTTACCTGGGATTCAGCCAATTAGGTGTCTATAGAAGTGATTAGTTTCTTATAGGTATATTTGAATCCATATTACGTCATAATTCTCTATAATTTATAGGTAGGTATAATGGTGCGTAAGTTCGAATGCGGTTTACCATGACTGAGAAACTTGTTGTAACATAACATGTTTTTGTGGCATCATTTTATAACGTCAATCTATACAATAATATAAGATTAATTTTCCATTACCTATATAGGTGAAGGTTGGTTAAAATATAGTAATTATTATGTCAAGTTCTCCGCTAAATAACTTCCTTTGAATGTATTTCGGAAATCAGTTAAAATGTTTCAAGTGTTCAGTGAACACTTAAAACATTTTTCACTTCAAGTTTTAGTGTATAGTGAACAGTGTTCACTATAAAAACTTTCGTAGTTCGGTTCAAGACAACATATTTCTGTATGCGTAACGATGAACACTACTACCCAAAAGAGCACAGTAATAATATCGTTTAATAAAATAAAGAATACCTGAATATATTGCTTAATTTGACAGTATATACACCTAACCTGGTATGCAGAGCTGATAAGTATATCCGTACAAGGTCATTTTAGTGATAATACTTTATTTTATTTATTTTATAGTTATCATAACCATTACACTCTGATTATCTCACTTATTGGAAAGTTTCTCTATTAAGTGTGAAGTTTTAACGATAACCCTTATTACGGCACTCTGGTCGATTTAGATCAACCTCATCCCATTATGTGTATGTGTCGTCATCATTAACTATATGAGCTACATTCCTGTTGGTAGAACATTCGCTATTCCTTATCTTGTTTTGCATCTACGTGTTGTCTGATGTACGTTACGGCTAGGATCTTCTCCTTAATTTGATTCATAATTCTTTGTCTACCTCTACCTCTTCTGCCATGGCATTCGATGGTCTAGCAATATATCTTCTTTCCTTCTTGTTTTCCATTTTCAAAATTGTCTTAATGCAGTAAGAATTTCTTAAAAGAAAGGTTCTTTTCAGTCCAACTTTTTTCTTCATCTAGCACCATATTTCAAAATCTAATATTTCTTTATCCATTTGTGTAAGTGTCCATGTTTTGTTTGTTGTAACGCTCCAAACATTTGCTTTTTAATAGCATTGAATTTAATTTTCAATGCCGAAGCACATTTGCGTGTGTTGTTGTGCTTGTATTATTATTACATATCTGAAGCTTTCCCTGATAACATTTTAAAATCTTGATGTATCAACTGAACTCAAAATTGTATTTCTGTATCACATTGTTAACCCCTCCAGCTAAGCTAAATGCTTGTGTTAGAAGTGGGTTCACGCCGGTAGTGCACTGGGTGGGGTTCGAACCCGCAACCACTTGATCGCAAGTTCGACGCCTTAGCCATTACGCTACCGCCGCTTTTACTTATTATAGAATTCAAATTAAAACATTCTATAAATTACCCAATTTTAAATAAGCCTGCTTGCTTAGATATTTGCAATGTATATTCCACATTGTCAACTTATTTACCGGTAAACAATAGAAATCTTCTTTTTGCTATTTTTCTTTATCTCAATTATCTTCATCACTACCACCCTGATACTTGATGGTGGTGGATCATTTTACTACGTTCTACATAGGTAAAGCGTAATAAAATGACTGATGAACTGAATGATGTGGGTTCGATTTCCACTCAGGACAAAAAATTGTGTGATGAGCATGATCATTTGTTCTGTGTCTGGGTGTAATTTATGTATAATGTGAAGGTATGTATTTAGTAATATATAAGTATGTTTATTAGCAGTCTGGTTACCATAGTACGGGCTCTGCCTAGATTGGGATCCGACAGCCGTTTGTGAGATGATTCAAGGTAGGTATTATATTATTATACTGTAAAAAACCCAAACACAGATCAAACCCTAGTCATACTCGCCCAGTCAAAGCCTAAAATGAGTATTGTAAATGTTACATTACAAATCTAATCAGCTATTACAGAATTCATCTGAAAGCATTATCGTTCGTTATCGATTTCTTCCTGTCTCTTTTCCTTTTACTGTTGTGTCGGTCGCTCGACAATATCAACCAACTCAATAAATACAATTACAAAATACCAATGAACTTTCTTGTTATCAGGAATTTATGAAGTGTCGCTCGAGGTTGATGGGCCGTATCACAAATTAAATGACACTTTTTAACAAATATTCAGATGCAGAATTGCAAATATTTATGTTTTAAATGAAGGCAGTTGATAAGCTGATCTGTATTTTTATTCCGAATCCACAAAGAACACGTATGTTGCACATTAAGTAGATACTTGAAGGTTAAAAGTATTTGTCGTGATAACTCTTGCTAGCTGCAAAACACTACTCGAATAAATCTGGCGCAATATTAGGTACATGCAGTTGTGATCCCACTAATATTATAAGTGTGAAAGTTTGGATGGATGGATGGATGGATGTTTGTTACTCTTTCACGCAAAAACCACTAAACCGATTGCGATAAAACTTGGTATGTAGATAGCTGGAGACCTGGATTAACGCATAGGCTTTATATCCCGATATTCCTACAGGATCGGGACTTACGCGGGTGAAACCGTTGGGCGCTGCTAGTAATATATAAAGACATAATATTACGTAATGTTTATGGTTTCAGTAAAAAGAAAACGTAAACGATTTTTTTTGTTACTTCTTAATAAACATAATTATAATTGATTGAAAGTTTTAAATACACATGAAGTATGACCTTCGTAGTCATTGCGAAGTTTTTTAGTTAGGTTACAATTAGGGTCAGTGAACATGACATAGGTACGGAAGTTTCTTACATGCAAATATCACGTCTATTTGCATGTATACAAATAAAATAGCAGTAAAACCAAAAGGATACATATTATACCTAAGGCGAGAAGAGGAACATTTTAGGATTTAAATATTTTTAAATACGCTAATGGAATGCAGTAAATTCTAATATAATTTCTCACTTATATACCTATCAGTAATGTCTCTTGGAGTTCTTTTCAATTTGCTGTCTTACAAATCGTTTTACACCAGTAGAGGCTGATTTTAATTAAAAAGCCTATGTGAGAGACAGATGTGTTTAATCGTTTCTGTCGTAAGATGTTTTTATTTGTGACTGGAACCTATCTTACTCATTGTATTGTCTCTCTTTTTGTAGAGCGTTCGCGTATTTCGTGTCTCATTTCCCTCTACTTGCTCAAGGAGAGTTCTTATTTCTACAATTAAAAACAGATCTTCGCTTACACATTTTGTTTCTAAACAAAGTGCGAACAGATGTCAATAATTTTTAATTGAAAAGCTTGTTGCAGACATTATAGTATAATATTTATTTGTTTGGTTTCAGATTCAGCAGAAATTGTGTTGTGGATAAAGACAAAAGAAACCAATGCAGATACTGTAGGCTAAGAAAATGTTTCAAAGCAGGCATGATGAAGAAAGGTGAGACTTATTTAATTAAAATTTGATTAACTGTGATCTATCACTCACACTAACACAGGTGTGAGGAACAAATTAACACTTACATGTTATTAACCGTGTTGCTTACATGTTGTGAACGACACCACTGGACCACACCAACTTTTTTTTTGGTAACCACACCGCAGTGGTGACGACTGATGTATAATGTGTAATAAAACAATTCATTATGTTTTAATTTCTAACTAGAGATCCCGTGGTGGTCGAATTTCGACCAAAGTTTATTTCATTGGCCAATATTACTTGATCTGTCATTGTATAGACTTTTGTACCATGACAGGTCAAAATATATACTGGACACTCATAGCTGTATGTACCCGTTTTTGCATTTTTTTTTAATTTTGTAGCAAATATTGTACAAAAATTTTAGCATTCGTCACTTCTGCTCTGTATAAACTATAAGTGTGCGAAATTTCATACTCCTCCGTCCGCCCAATTTTCGTAAAAAGGGATCCAAAGTTTTCGCTTCACCTATTAATATATAGATAATAATGCTGAAATTGGCCGAGTACACAAGGGACTCGTAAAACATAATTATTGTATCCAACAACAACAACAAAACTAAATTAATTTAAAAAACTATGTCATGGTCGTGATCTTACGAATGATAAATTATAATTGATAGCGATAAATGCAGAAGTTTTGTATTAGAATTTCATTACGGTGGTGTGGTTACCAAAAAAAAAAATTATGAACAACACCCCAGTGGTGTGGTCCAGTGGTGTCGTTGACAATACACGTTATTAACTAATCACATTGTGGTGAAATGGGTGTTATTTTCCCTTAGCCGGCCTGCCAACCTTTTCGACCGACTCGGCTAGGTGATCATGCCTGGCAACCGTAGGTCCACGGTTGATGTTGGGTTGGTTGTATTGTATATACCCTAATCGTCGTAAACCGGATTAGTTAGTTCTTATGTAGTTCGACTTTCTTTCGTCAGTTGGCGCTGAAATATGTTTAGTTGTATGTGGATGGCTCGAAAACGTGACTTCCAGGAGCTTAGTCATTCTGATTAGATTGTATTGTTATGGTTTCATCAGTTGTCTTGCTATCAGGGGGGGAAGTTTGCTTATGTATACAACAATATATAATAGCTTATAGAAACTGGTGTTGATGGCGATTTGCGTTCAACCGGTAGCGGGTTTTTACCCCATGCGGAACGTTAAGGAGTTAGTTCACGCACTTCTAAAGCTTTAGCTAAGCTGGAGGTATTATTAACGAGAGTGCTGGTGATGTGTTTACCTTATTATTAGACTTTCACAAAAAATTTAAACACCTATGTATCATACACCTTGAGATTAGAGATAACATGGAAAGATTGACTGTTTAATTATGTTTATAAACCAACATTAACCTTTGTTGCAGACAATTCTTAAAGAAGTTGTTAAGACAATAATTTGCGACAACTTCAGTCATAAAAACATTATCATTAATCATTATAAGACTAATAACGTATACCACACACACATACACAAGTGTTTTATTGCAGTACTGCATTTCTATGCATTCAAATACAATCGTCGTTGAGTTTTACGATTTGTCCAACGTGTGTACGCTGTTGCCTGTCAGAACAAGCGCTTTAGTCCAATCAATAGATCATCCCACTAATATTATAAATGTGAAAGTTTGGATGGATGGATGGATGTTTGTTACTTGGTATGTAGATAGCTGGAGACCTGGATTAACATATAGGCCACTTTTTATCCCGATATTCCCACGGGATCCGGACTTACGCGGGTGAAACCGCGGGGCGCTGCTAGTAAATTATAACTAACACTATACAGTTCAATTCGACTACACCTGCACTGAGCCCAGTTCGTTATTATGGAAAACTAGCTGTTATCCGCGACTTGGTATGATTAAAATACTAACGTAAAACACTTAATTTTAAATTGCGAGAGCCCGTAGACACCTAAATCCGGCCCTGTCGGAAAATCTGTTCTTAGCTGACGTCTCCTACTCATAGCCTACCTCCCTGCTAAATTCATCTTCATAGGTCAAGTAATTTTTCTTCTCAAGTAAGTCAAGTCATCTTTTCACTTTTATATATACATATAGACCAGCTATACCCCGCGCGGCTTCGCTCGCGTGTACATATTAACCCTAATCCTTTTTTTTTGTAATAATAGTTGCCTAAGTCACTCCTTATTACACCAGCTTTCTGCCAGTGAAATTCCCATGGAAATTGGTCTACCCGTTCCGGAGATTAGCCGGAACAAACAGACAGACAAACTAAAATACAACAGTATAAACATTCTGATGCATTTAGTAAAAACACTGTTATTATGACATTATAAACAGACACTTCAATTTTATTTATTTATATAGAGACTATAGATGAATAATACCACCATCAAATCCGGTCATAAGATAAGAATTTCGGCAGTGATAGTTCAAACGGCAAAAACATTTCCGAGTAAAATAATTAAAAAGTGCAACTGCGTATGAATCATATGTTTGTGTCAACGAATACAATAAAGCAGGCATAACTAACTGTTGAGGTTTAGTGGTTCAACTTGCTACAATAATGAGTAGGACCTGTATCGGTATAACCTAAGTCTAGCCGTGACTAATACGAACTGAGTGGGACCACACGAGTTGCGGAACTGTTGCGGCTTTTTATCTGTTTTCACGTGGGCACGATTATTATGCATATGATGTTGTCTGTCTTCCCTCTTTGTCTATAGACGATACTGAAGATGATTCCCCATCCCCACAGCTACCAAATTATAAAAGGCAACTATGTGGTGACTGGGTCAAGTGGTTACCGCGGAGGCATTATCTTCCTTAAGACCCTTTGTTCTTTTCCAATATTGGCCACATTGAGCTACTTACTGTATAGTCATTTAACATAGGATATATCCCACAAAATTGAATTTGATTAATTAATAAATAATACCCTGGGATATATATCACATCGCTATCTAGACCCACACTAAGCAGAGCTGAGTTCCAGAACACGGATAAACAAACATAGTGTTTTTTTTTGCACTTGAACTTTATATGCGATTGTGGTTCGTTAGACAGGAAACATTTCTTTATATAATATTGATTTCTCCCTTTGTTCAATAAGTTGTCTCTTGGAACTCGTGAGGTCACCAACCCACTTATCAGTCGAGTGACAATAATATTTTAATTACCTCAAACACTCAATAATACATATATTATTCATATTTATTATAGTTTTCGCAAAGTTTTATAGGAAACCAATCTTATTGAATTATTAATTAAAGTTTACATTGAATTAGCCTGAATCACGGTTTTCTGTAATGTGTTGTTACTGGTCATTTACATAAATTGGCGTCATTGACGTCAATTCTGAATAAAATAAAACTTTTGTTTCGAATTAATGTTGTTTAGAATAAAGTCCCAATCGATGGACTGATAACTAGGCCTATTTATAAACTGCTTGACATGGGCCGCCTCTCAATATGGGGACGGAAATGCTATAGCCCATAGTCTACAACGCTAACTTATTGGCGATAGACAGACTTCACAAACCATGGAGACCTACACTAGCCTATTGGCGATAGATAGACTTCACAAACCATGGAGTTCTACGCCAGCCTTGCAGGTTGCATATCACCGATAGGCTGGCGTTCTTAGAATGTTTTCTTTCGCCTCTCGCTACAATAACAATGTAGACCATCTTCCGGCAGATGATTTGAGTGAAGCCATTCTAAATGCGAGTAGATATTTATAGGCACTGGCAAATACAATCATGACGATCGGATATTTGTTTGCTAATTTCGCTGTATAAATAAAAATATAATCTGTTTTCTACTTTTGACGAGCAGGGTTGCTATAGTTCTAAAACATTCTAAATGATTCTGGCTGTCTGTGTCGAGCGATATCTACATAAAATATGTTCCATTAGCGTGCAACATGTACATATTTTTTTCTAAAAAATAAATATTGCTGTGCACTAGGATTTAA
The DNA here is from genome assembly GCA_963859945.1 of Euplagia quadripunctaria. Classification (NCBI taxonomy): domain Eukaryota; kingdom Metazoa; phylum Arthropoda; class Insecta; order Lepidoptera; family Erebidae; genus Euplagia; species Euplagia quadripunctaria. The sequence goes on along the minus strand of OY982575.1, from coordinate 8,087,697 downwards.
CGTGAACTTTTCATTTGTTCCCAGCTGTTCAGAATGAACGAGATCGGATCAACTGTCGAAGGCCGTCATACGAAGAGCCGGCTCAAGCTAATGGGCTCTCAGTAGTATCACTACTAAATGCAGAATTGTTAAGCAGGAAAGTTATCGATGAGGTCAGTACATACCACTTAACATCCTAACGTTGTAACCGCCTTATTTAATCGTATTTTTCTCCCAAGATAAAAAACTTTACCAACCTCCCGAATCAGCAGTATTACCAGTTTTAAACAGGGAAATGAATCAGTCTGTTATGGAAAATAAAGACAAATAACTATGTGAGCTATGTGAAGTTTAGTTATAACAGCTATGGCTAAACTTGTTCTTATAAACTGACAAAGTGGTGTTAGCGTAATAAATAGATTAATCAATAAATTGGTCCAGAAGAATTTGTAATGAGAATTGTTTCTTTAACCGTTTCGTGTAATGTAATATTATTAAATTGTACTTACATTTGTGAAGGAGAGAACTATATATCGAGGGGTATAACTCAATATCGTCCAATGTGGCGCTTGAATCAATTCGCCTCAGGCCCCTCGATATAATTAAATACTCTTTGTTTTAATGTACTGACGAGCAAGTCACGGACAAGTGTATTGGTCTACAAGTCAAAAATTCTGATAAACATTGAGTGTCGCTGAATAATAAGAAAATATATCGTTGTTACTTTAAATTTGAAAAAGTAAAACAAATTGCTGTTCCATTCTACTGGAGCGGAGACGAATAATGAGGTGTAGTTATTTCTTTAAAGAGTTCTAGTGATGTGTATCCCACATTAACGGCGGTCAACAAATTGAGTGGCTTTTGGAAAGGTCTTTGCGGACGTAAGCAAAGTTTTGCTATGTTACAGAGTACTAAATCGATACTAATATTATAGATGGGGAAGTAACTCTGTCTGTATGTTACGTTTTCACGCCGTACCTGCTCAACCGACTATCATAAAATTTTGCTTTGGTACTCGTTGTTGTCAGGGATATAGCGGGTTCATCCAAAAAAAGTATGTACTTTTATGATAGAAAAACAAATGTATTGCGATTTAAGCCACAGCCAAAAGCTAGGATCTTTATAAACTTTATAACTTGTTGAATAGCAGCTGATAAGATAAGATGGTCATTGTATTTACAGACAAACAACGTAACGGATGCGGAAATCAACAATCGCAAGTTGGCCAAAATCAACGATGTGTGTGACTCGATCAAACAGCAGCTACTTATACTGGTCGAGTGGGCTAAGTACATCCCAGCGTTCACAGAGTTACAACTGGATGACCAGGTAAATTGGCCAGCCAGTTGGCGGCTCTTCTATGAGTAGATAATGAACGCATAAGAGTTTGCAGAGAGGGAACGGGAGCGAATAAACTCTATCCTCTCACTCTTTATGATCGAATAAGTCAAATAATTTATATGAATACTATTTATTTTGAATAAAAAAGTGGTGCTATCACCGTCACATGTGAAATATATTGAATTGGAAACTTGACATACAACCGATAAAGTAATAATAATTTAGTTATTACATGACTACTAGGAACGTAATATGTTCTCTGAGTTAACAGAAATAATAATAATATTTTTTAATAATAATATAGTTATTTCTCAGAATATTTAAGGTGTTAAATCCTAAAATTGTGTTTACATATTCTATCATTAATCGGTGAACAAATATTATTATAAATTATGTAACACTCTTCAGATAATTAAGTGCTACACATATAAGACTTGGATAAAATTGGTCTATTCCATTCTAACCTACCAAGCAAATCCACCAGGGGATTCTTTTCTACAAATGATGACACTAATCCACTGGTGAATTTCTTTCTACTTATTATTTCACCATATATCAATGTATAATTTGTGGATTTGTTTGCTCTACTAGCCATACCACTATATTAATTAAGTAATTTGCTACTCTAAAATGTACCACTAACAACATATGCACAACCAGGCTTGAACATTTTTCTGATAGTGAAGAAAATTGTTTTTAGATGAACATGTTAATTTCAAATGTTGCCCGACAATGTCAAGGTAGTTTTATTTAACCGTCGCCATTGCTGGATCAAAGTGAAACATTAATAACAAGGGGGGACAAATCCACTATGACAGAGAATTAAAGTGTCATCATTTGTGGAAAAGAATCCCCTGGTGGATTTGTTTAAAGGGTCAGAGCGGAATAGACTGAAAAATTAGATTAGTTTTATTTGTAAATTTGTTTTTTGTATTGCTGTAAAACCGAATATTAAAAGTAAACGATTAGGCAACAGCGAGGTATGACGTCATAGTCTATTATTTAATACATTTTTATACAGAACGTAGCGTTTTGACGTTTAATAAAGAGGAACTGACTTCACAGACTAATATCATATTCTAACTTTTAAACTTTCGCGTTCCATCAGAGATAATTATGTTTACGGGAATTAACACGATCACGTAATAGGTATTAGTATCACTCAGGCAGAGCCTGCCTGTGACCACGGCCAGTGCAACCTGGTCGAAATGTCAGGCAATTCAAAGGTATTACATACCTATGAATTACCTGATCGGTTATTACTTATTACGTGATCGCGTTAATTCCCATAAATTCAATGTAAGTACCAAATTGTAAGTAGTGATGTGGGTGTGTAGGTGGCGCTGTTGCGCGCGCACGCGGGCGAGCACCTACTGCTGGGCTGCGCGCGGCGCTCGCTGCACCTCAGCGACGTGCTGCTGCTCGGGAACAACTGCATCATCACCAAGCACAACATTGGTAAGTACCATATTGTAAGTAGCGGTGTGGATGTGTAGGTAGCGAGCAGAGATGTTTTTCGAATTATATAAGGACGTTATATGGCGGTATGGACATTCAGTTCGAGTTAAGCGATACGGCGAGTAACAAGTGCGAGTATAGCGAATAGTACAAGTGAATAGTGAGTGGAAGTAGTGAGAATTGTAACAGTGACTTGTAATTGTGTGCATTGCTAATTATTTAAATAAATTGTGTCTATTTCGTTATAAATTGGGGTGCCTATCTAATCTCGACACCGGCTCGTAACTGTATTATTAATGATAATTCGATAGGATATCGGTATTAAGCACACGCTAATGTTATTTTATCTGAACTTTATTGTTAGGTTGCTTATATAAACACCAGTAACCGAATTACCGAAATGATCATTTGGACTGTCATAGTAAAAAACTAAATTTTTTCATTATCTAAATATAATATAAAATAGGCAAAGGCAAAAACACTTCAAGACCTTTTTGTCCTCTGTTTATGTCAACCTATTTTCTTTTACTTTGTTTACTGACTATTGACTAGCTACAATGTTACAGTAGAATTTCGACCTCTAGGTGACCTAATCACTAGTTATATGTTTATACGTTGTCGACAGACGGCCGCATGGACATAGACATCAGCATGATCGGCATGCGGGTGATGGACGAGATCGTGAAGCCGCTGCGAGAAATCGACATCGATGACACCGAGTTCGCGTGTCTCAAAGCCATCGTGTTCTTTGACCCTAGTCAGTACTTACATCAATATACCAACTACCATCTAAATATACAAGATGTTACACAAAGGTGTGGCCAGATTTTAGAGACGCATACTAGCCCTCTAGAAGAACGTTAAGCGCTAACAATTTTTGGTAAATTCGTAACTTTTAATACGGAGTTTATTTTTAAAAGTGATTTATTGAACTTAAATTGACCGATTAAGCTAATATTGCTGAAATTAATGAAACTATGGGTATTTAAGACCAGTAATGTTAATGGAATGTGTTAATTTTTCTAATCATATCATGTTATCAATGTGAAAATTAGATGAAAATTCTAAGCAAAATATTTTCTTGTGTTAGGAGTTGGTTCACGCGCCGGTATTGCACTGGTTCGAAACAGCAACCACTTGATCGCAAGTCCGACGCCTTAGCCATTACGCTACCTCCGCTTCACTTCAAAATACTTCAATATTTGTCGGCTGCACATAACACTTTTAAAATTGGACCACACCTTCCTGTAACACGCTGTATATCAAAGCGAAATAACACTTGCTGATTAATCACGAAATCTCAGAAACCTTGAAATTTGTCATGTACACTTCCTCATAAGTAATAGGTATCCGCTAACAAAGGATTTTTAAAAATTAAACCCCTTAAGGAAAACAAAAGGGGTTGTAATTTTAAAAGGTTAAAATTTTAAATTAAGTTAATCGAAAGTTTTTCAAAATTTGTCCCTCGAAGGTGAAAAATAGATCATTAAATGGATCGTCACGTCGCTGTCGTTGAAAAGCCCTAGCGAAGTCGCCGATTAAAACTAGTATATCTATACTAATATAAGAAAGTTGAAAAGAGTTTTTTATTGTTGAAAGCGATAATCTCTAGATCTACCAGACAAATTTAAGAGAAGAAACATGATTTGATTAAACTTAAGGATGGTTATAGGTTAAGACTCTTAGCAGTGAGCATAATCGCCTTTGAAACTCCACAGAATCAAAGGCGATTATCGTCATTGCTAAGAGTCGTAACTCATATAAATAGAATTATAGTTGACTAGCCCTTCCCCACGGAAGGGCCAGTTAACTATAATTCTGTTTGTATGTCGCAGTGAGATGATTATAGTCGTGATATAGTTATATCCCTAAGGATGAAATGAAAGCGGTTGATAAGTATCTTACTACTAATCTAGTGAAACAATTTTTTCATAAATATATGTTTTCTTTGATTTGCATAAAATTAGTTACCAGTGTAACTAATTTTAAAGAAAACGGTCAGGATTTTTTTTTTTTTTACCCCATCGTCATAACAATCTGTTTTACAACACACGGCTATAACCGTCTTACTGCGACATATGAGTACAATATACATGTTCTTGGAACACACACACAACCTAATAAAAGTCCGACAAATAGCCAGAAGGTGTCATTATTTAAATAGTTTTCGGTGCATTTTCAGTCCGTTTTATGACTGTCGAGAACCAAGTCACGCCGTTGACTTTCATAATATAGTCAATAGTAGTCACATATTCACATGTTTAATAATTCAAGTCATAAAATATATGTGTGCAAATTTCATCCAAATCCGTTCAGCCGTTTTTGCGTGTAAGAGTGACAAACATCCATCCGTTCATCCTAACAAATTTTCGCGTTTACAGACGCGAAGGGACTGTCGCAGCCCCAGAAGATCAAGCAGCTTCGCTACCAGATCCAGATAAATCTCGAAGACTACATCTCGGACCGGCAGTACGACGGGCGCGGCCGCTTCGGCGAGCTGCTGCTGTGCCTGCCGCCGCTGCAGAGCATCACGTGGCAGATGATCGAGCAGATACAGTTCGCCAAGCTCTTCGGCGTCGCGCACGTCGACAGCTTGCTGCAGGAGATGCTGCTCGGAGGTCCGTTCCCTAACACTTTATTTTATTCTAACTATACAAAAACATTCGTTTTGAAGTGCAGCGCCGTCTAAGGACGATTTGATTATCGAGGGAAGTGAAAAAGGGACGCGTCACGTTTAGACACTTTTCGTTACATGAGAGAGAAGAAAGATACAACGTAGAAAGAATAAGAAAGAAAGAGGCGTATATTTTTAAGAAGTTTCGCTTTTACACGTGTGTGCCGGTGCAGTACTGCCTTCGACTGCAACGTCAATCAGGGTGTATTTACAAAAAAAAAAAAAAGAATGTTTATACGTGCATGCCCTACCCTTATAGGATTACTTTGTTGTCCGCCTATCTGTCTGTCAAGACCGTTTTTCCCAGGCATCTGTGGAGACGTCAAGTTGAAATTAACATCGAATATTGCGATCCCTTAAAAGCTTTTTCGCAGGTAAATCAAAATCTATAGCGTACCTCCCCTTCACATAAAAAGTATGTTTTTTGTCATTACAAACTTATATTTTGGGGTTGGAAAGTTGATTTTTTGTAAATCGATTTTTGGGAGAGTTTTTAAGAACTGCAAAGTTTGTCTTTCGAAAAAAATGGGCAAAAATCTTCGAGGATTTATTCCCGAGATGGACGTACTATCAACATACCAGTTTGTTTGCTTACGGAACTCTCGGTGCACGAGTCAAACAAATGCAATGACATAATGGATTTTCTAAGCGTCATCTGTTTGTTGGCACAGTTATTTTGGTATGAATGGTGGGACAATAATTTGTGTGATTCACACAAACTATGGTCGAAATACTGTCTGTAGATAATAGTATGGTGTACTCTGTGTTCATAAAACAATGATTTATAATATATCATATCAATAGCGTGCAATGTGTGACAGGTTTGATTCCTATACTGGATAGTAATCGTGTGACTTGTTCTGTATCGGTCGAATGCCTTCAAAAGATGTCCAGAAACTTTAACCGTGTGTTCACGCAGGGGCATCAACAGAAGCTGCCATTGAAGAGTCACCGGCGTGTGTAAGCGGCGCGGCCTCGCCCCCCGCCCCCCTGCAGCCCGCGCCCCCCGCGCACAACGCGCTCTCCTCGCCCGCCTCCCCCCTGGGGGCGCCACTGATCCACGAGCCCTTCCTCGAGCCAATGCCATTCAAGCAGGAGCCCAACATGTGAGACCCTTCATACTACGGGTATAAGGTTGATTTTCGTCTGACTACATTACCGGTTTTGCGGTGTGCACTTCTGTATTTTCTTATGCCTGTGCCTGAATAAATAACTCTAAATATAAAGAACGTGACCAAAATCATATGAAAATATGACTTAAAAAGAATGCTGACGTTAATTTGACGACTTGACGCTGGACGTCATTTTTACTACCTAGGTTATGAAGTGTTTACGCTGATACGCCTTTTAATTTTAACTGTAAAAGGTATAAATATAGAGAAGATAACTATTGTGGACTTAAAATTGTTGCCCAGAGTGCGTAAAATACAGGTGCAATAAATAAAGACTGGCGCAAACGAAGCTAACCTACACTCTGAATTTGACAAGAACAGATGAGGTATGCCAAAAACAAAATAGACGAATTTAGAAGTAGTTAAACTGTAGTTCAGCAGAAGTTAATATATTAATATGTAGTATAATATAATCGTAAAACTAATTATTAGCAGACGTCACCGTAAGTCGCGACTGACAGTTGCGACTTTGAACATCTCTGACGTTAGACTGATACAAAGAGAATCAGACATTCGATTGTTTTTTGCAGTCTATTTGCCAGATGAAACATAAATCCTACTAAATTCTTTGTGACGGCAGTTCTCCACGAAAGTGTATCTTAACGTGTATTTAACGAGGAATTATATTATTATTCTTATAATCGCAAACAAGTTTCGTTATGATACTTAATCATGAGAAACTGTACAAAAAAACTGGCATTAAAAAAAAATACATGTAAATTAAATATACCGAAGCATTTTAATGAAATGAGTTAACGATATTTCTATATTTAAAAATGTTAAAATTTTTTGAACTTAGCGCCATTTTTAATCAACTTTTTTTATAAATATAACTAATAAGTACATAACAGGCTGGCAAATATTCTCAACAGAAACCATGTAATTTTTTTACGGTGGTCCTTAAAATAATATTTTAACGGTTGGATTTAACTAAAATGTCAATATAATAAATTCCTAACAGTCTTGTCAATCAAATTACAGATCGTACGTAAATGGCATATTATCATAAAAAAATAAATACGTAAAGGAGACCTCAATTTGTAATATTCTGAACTGACACACTAGTTATTGTAATTTGAATTTCACGTTCATTTACAGATCTTGAGACCTATGTGAAAATTATTTGATATATATGTATAATTCAATTTAATATTTATAATTAGGACATATATGTGTCGCGTAACTTCAAACGTAGGTAAATCCATTTTATGTCATTGCGAGATATAGGTAAAAAATCAATTCTTATCAAGATTTAGACTTTTATGGGAAAAATTAAATTATATTTGAGGAAATAGATAGTAAATAATTGAATTCTGTAATCAAAATATAAATACACATCCTAGAAAACAAGAAAAATGCGTATTTACTTTGGAGTTACCCTTGTTCGTTCGAACAGGGTGAGATTTAGCCGTTATTAAAAAAGCAAAGCGAGGAGTTAACCATGTACCTTAGTTGGGGATACAATTTTTATAAAAATTCACCATTTAAGTACCATTAAATTTACTGTAAATTTAATTAAACACGTAAAATCCGGGAGATGCGATGAGAAACTTTTGACGTGTCTGACTGTCAACTGACGGCCATGTTGCATAAATGGAGCTTGCTCATTGGTTCAAATGGATTTGCCTTCATTAGGTAAAAAAGTCCTAATGGATTTAACTTTGTTTGATATAATTTGTAGATTTTATTTACATTTTTCTTCAAATTTAAAGGGGTTTAGCTTTATTTGGTAAGATAGGTAAAAATAAATATTTTCAGCCATCTCGGCGCACCAAAAAGTCAAATATTTTATTTTATGGATTTACCCACATTTGATGTTACGCGACACATATATAGTTTGATAAATTATTAATAAAATTAGGAAATAGAACTTTTAAATGGCATTTCTTTTCTTGCATTGCTCTAAATAATGCCTTACGTAAAAAATAATCTTAATATAGAAGAAAAGTTAAACTGCGATAACAGATAATTGTATTGGTCATCTACCCATTTGCGTCCAAGATGGACTTTGTCTGGAATGAGAGTATGGATTAAAAATATCTATTTTTATATATTATTATAGGCTGCTTTAAATTCAAGCTGTTATAACTGACCGCTTAAGACACAAGACATCCTTGTTGTCGCCACATCAAAAAGTCTTATTTATTCTATTAAAAATATGGACAAACCATAATAGATGATAAAACAGTTCACTATTTAATAAAAATGAGTTAATAGACATTATTATATACATACTGGTATATGTACCGGTAACGCAATGATATTGGTCGATTGATAAATATTGGTGAATAGTGGGGTCATAAAAGGCCATTTTAACATAGCAGTTACTGTTATTTGGTGATTTTGATAGTTTATAGCAATAGTTGTGAGACTGTTTCTAACATCCTTAAGGTTCAATTGGTCCACTTCGCAGTTGGGTACATTTTCCATATATATATTTTGTTTGAGCTCTATTTTCGATAAACTGCAAATTATATTAAACACGAATTGAACTAACCGTAAAGTGGGCTTATTTTACCATTTGACTAACCGTAACCGTTTGGTTTCACAAATCGTTCAAAAAGGCACTAACTTATTTAGTACCATGACTAATATTATGTTATCACTGGTTGTCAAGGTGAAAGTATGTATACTCGTGGGGGAAGGGGTGTTATTTTATATATTAGTGTATTTCTTATTGATCCATTAACAAATAAATGATATTCTTCGAACAGGAGCCCTGAATACGAGCCACCAATGAAGACTGCCGACATTATAATGTTATAGTTCTAACACACGTGTTGTAGTGGCCGTCCGCAGAAAATAAAATCGTGATTATATTCAATTTGTATAGTTTGCATTTAGAATTTTAATATGCCATCTATTAATTTGTGCCCGGAAAACACCGAAACTTTGACAGTGAACATTGAAATTTTATAATTTATTGTACTAACCACTTTTGGTGGAGAAATGAACGTGTCTTCTTGTATAATAATACACATAATCCTTTTATAGTCGTCCCGACCGTCAAAGTATACAGGCAGATATAGAAGTTATGTATTTCCTTTTTAATACTGGTTGACATGACCGGTTCATTGTTTTTTAAACTCCTTTAAACTCTGGTGTTTCCAATAACCAATAGTTTATCACCTGATTGTCTGAGAGTTTGGTTTGGTTTTAAATAGTCACAAGGTGTGCGACTATTTGAAATCAAAAATAAAGTGGAAGTAATCTCTCAAAAACACACAACAAAAGGGGTTGACGTTTTTACTCAGAAGTAGATCGTCGGGTTGGAATGAAATATTCAGCTTGAAAATAACCTGTATAACAATCAATCTAGAAAAATTGCCATGAGACAGTAATTAATGCTCTTGGTAAATAATGGTCAGGGTACATAAACAGTTAATTAATGAGTAAGTAAAAACTCGTAGTAAATTAGTTAATATAATCTTCCAGTTTCGAGACGGGAATATGTCGGAACTCTGGCATGTTTTATGTAGGAATACTGACTCGATACTCTGCAAAGAACGATAACCACATAGTCCCAAGCCCCAAACAATAGATGTGTTTCACCGGCGACGGTGTCGAGTCTAGTAAATACTAATTCAAATTTAAAATTTGCTTTATCATGTAAATACTGTTAGACTTTATAATTAAGACTTGGTCTCCCAATCTGAATGGATGTAACATACTATCTTAAATCCACTACTACGCTATGCACATAACGTGACTATTAATACTGACTGACTTGCCAAAAACATTCTAAGTTTTGTTTATTAAAATATTAAACAAATTATTCTACTATAATATAATGTTTTCGAAAACTGACTAAGTATTGTGTATGCATAAATCATAAATGACATATTTACTGGATACTAGTGATACTGACATATAAATGAATTACAGATTATGTATCTGAAATATGCATGTACATACTACATACATGGCTTTATTATCAAACTTCGTATCTCCATTTGGTCAAATTTACAGGAGGAAAAAACCTATTTCATTAAATAACTATGAAATATAGACAAACACTTTATTTACATTTAAATATTAATTGTGCTTATGTGTTTATTACCTGATAACATGATTAAATAAATAGATTTACGTATACTTCTCACACATGTGTACATGACTGACGTACGTAATTTTATTTTTGTAAATAAAAAAAAACTAGAAATAAGTCGGAAATACGAATGATTCCATCATGTTCGTAACGGCATTTTACACTACATGACATAAAAATCAAAAAAATTAAAAAATTTACGAGTTACGAAGTTTGATAATTAAACCATCGATATATTATGTGTTTACTCCCATCTCTGATCTGACAAACTTCATCTGATCTGCTTCATACATACCGCTTTATGCTTTTAAGCGGTAAGCTGAATTTTGTGGCTATTTTTTAATTGATGTAGCGACAAGTGAATGCATATAGCATTGACTATAAAATCGGCAGCTCCAACTAAAAACTATTTTACCTACTTGAAAGCACTTTTAAACAAACACGTCCATATAGCTTTGGTTGGTGAAAAATACGACCGTGAAAAAATACTGGTAAGACTCCGTTTTGTAGGAGAATAGCCGCAATAATGCCACAAGTTAGAACTAGGATCGAAGTCATTTATAAAATATTAACTACGTAAAGATAATCCAGATTCTGAACGAAATAATTTCTGTAAAGTTTGTTGATTATATATACAAATTCTTGCATACTATAACGTGGTGTAATTTAAGGAGATACCGTCACATCTTACCTTCAACCATGTAGTTAGATCCGGTTATAGTACAGCTGTAAATTACGGAATCTTAGGGAATGCAATGATATAGGATAATGTAAATACATAAATTATGTATTAGAAAATATTACGAAATTTGTAAGTGATGTTTTCATAACAACTTGGTGTAATGTTTATTTATACAATGTTATATCAGAATATTGGCTTGAAGAAAAAAATGTTAAGAAGGCTAATAAATGTAGCCGAATGTTATGTTATGACAAACATACACATTTATGACCATAATTTAAATGTAAGGGTTTGTAAATGAGAATGTTATGTGCCAATTTGTGCCTGTAATTTTTAATCATGTTTTCGTGCCTAGGTGTAGGAAATGAGCTTTTGCCATCTTTTTATATACACGTATTTAAACTATTAAAAGTAGGTGTTGGATTCTAGGCCTTGGCTTGAAGTTGTGGTTGTAGTATAGTGAAATTATTATACTCCTAAATTGTATGGTCTGCTCTCATACTGTTGTAGGATGTTTCTAATTGAATTGAAACGTACATTAAGTGTCAGTTGTAGTTTGAAAGAAATGGTATGGATAACTCAAATGGTAATTATTTTGAACACACCTTGGCTATAAATTTTGTCATAATGGCACTCTTTATGACAATATTCATGGTGAATGGTTTCATTTATTTTGAATTAAGTAAGCTAATTTGCTTATGGTAGTAACATACGTAATGTATCAAGTAAAGTACGTGCAAATCATAGAAACATCCTATATATATTTGTTTGTCCCAAATAGAGTCAGAATTCTAAGAGTCAAGATTCTAGTATTGCAAGTAAGTTACCATGGAAGTTAAACGTAGGTGACGGTATTATAAGAAATTACTGGGGAATGTCCTATTAGGATTTTAAGTGGATTGAAGGTGAATTTAGGCATTTTTATCTCGATTATATTTTTATATCTACATACACTCAACAACGAAAGTCGCTGAACACATACAGTTGACATATCGCCTGCGGGCTGAAGCCCACCAAGGATTCAGGATTCTAAATGTGTTCAGCTACGTTTGTTAATGTTTGTAAATACGTTAGACTTGATTTTAGTACCATACATATCTATGTATTATTTTATAGTAGAACAAATATTTGTTAATAAATGCTCAACGACATGTTATATTAATTTACTGATTGGTTTTATCGTTATGTGGTGAGAGTTTTTTTGTGTATGAAATATTATCATGTATAAATGTTTATGGGTTTCAAAAGTCGTAGATTTTATATTATATAAGTTTAAAAATAGGTGCCTTATTGTCCTAAAGAGGTGTACTGTTGAAAATGTACATACTATGTTATGATTTTTTAGTAGAATATATTTTAATAAATAATGTTACAAAATTATGTTGTATTATTTCTAAAATATTGTGCATTGAACGAAATATTAAAACGGTTATGCATTTTTTTGACTTGGACCGAACTTGATGATTGGCTAACAGTTTTGTGAAAACACCTCCGACGCCCGATGCGATAGAATCCGCACGAAAGTCTCCCGGATCCGCTCCACCAGCTCCTTCCTCGACAAAACATCCTCGCAGAAGGTCCCAACGTAGACATGTCTTAGCATCCGCCGTACCTGTAATATGTTGTTGTGTACTTGTGTGTGATTAGGGCTGCCACCCTACCGGGTTTCCCCGGATTTGTCCTAGTTTAGAGGGCAACCGGGGAGCGTCCGGACGGGGTTTTCAAAGAGTATCCGGGTCCGGGTTCTGTGTCAGGGGAAAATTATAATTGTTAGTTAAAAAAAAATTAAATGGAATAGGAGTTTTTTGAGGTGTCCGGGAAAGAATCTCGCTTTCACCCATGTGTACGGGATTTTTGAAGTTTTTGTCCGGCGTCTGCAATTTAAGTGATTGCAGGCCTATGTATGACACCTAAAAAAATTCTATTGTATTGATGTGTTTTTAACACATGCTACAAGAAACTCGTACCTCTCATGTATTCATACTCATTTCGACAGGGATGATTTTTTTTTTTATAGTCCAGTCGATATCGTCCTTTTGACTTATTGACATACATTACCCGGGCAAGTTCTGAAACCAAGGAAGTGTCATAGATAATTACAAGTCTGAGATCCGACGCCTGCCTTATCTAATATGTATAGGAACGAAACTATACTTATATTATTATTTATTGTACGCATTATCACTCACCATCGCAGAGAGTATTGAGATTCTTGGTGTCGACATTTCCAGCGACGTCCAGTTTCGTAATCACTTGGAAGGCAAGGCCAAGCTGGCATCCAAAAGGCTTCGAGTGTTTAATAGACCGAAGCGGTACTCCACCCCGGGGCAAAGACTTTTATTATACAAGTCACAAGTCCATCCCCATATGGAGTACTGCTGTCATCTCTTGGAACACCTGGATATCAGCTTGGACCTCTTGACACGGTCCAAGAACGTGCTGTGAGAATCATCGACGATTCCAAACTCACAAAAGGTATTGAACCCTTAAACCTAAGGAGAGACTATGCCTCCTTGTGTGTTCTACCACTTGTATAATGGTCGCGCATATACGGTTCCAGAGGAATTTCCTCCCGCGTCTCTCCCGTACTCTCTTTCCTACTACAGTATGGGGTTCTTCAAGAAAGGTGTGTATAGGTTTTTAAAGGTTCTCTGGAATTGCAAGCGTTCAGCTAGGGTAACCGCTTACCATCAGGCGGGCATTTTTTTGCCATCGACGTAGTATAAAAAAATCAATATCAATAAAACACACCAAACTGGTAAGATCTCTTGAGAATCCTGTCTGGATCCTTTTTGTAACAACAACAAGTCTAATCAAACTACCTACTTAAACTAGTATAGTATTATGTTATCTGTGACATGGTTTAGATTTTTTGAAGCGTTTCTTTCGAAAAGCCCCCTTTATTTTCAAAGTACCAGTCTAGTCTCCTGTTAACGATAGTATGAAGTATTTTACACACGGAGGACGTAAACTGACCAGGTTTGGGGATGGGAACTACACAAATATCACTCATTGAAATGGAGTGAAAGTTTTATCATAGAAAAACAAAATATTATCTATCACAACCCGGTGCTGTCTCGCTAGTTTTAATACAAGACTCTAATTAGTTTAATGTTCTTGAGAATTCTATTTTAGGGTTACGAGAGATAAATAAAGGCTTTTCAGGCGAGACATAAGCAGGACATAAATTGCATAGCAATAGCTCGATTCTAGGCGCGTCTAAATGTGAATTTTAGATTTCATTTCCATTTAGCCGTTTCATCTTTCTTCACATTTCACTGACGAAACTACCTCCAGAGTTACAGGATTTGTGCCAATTGACCGACGATGCTTACCCTAAGAGTGTACGCGATTCTAATGCATTTATTGAGCGTTGTCAGATTTGTAGGGATAGGATTTTTCCTGAACTGTGCAAGGGCCAACCTTTTTTTTTTGCAACTGATTGAGATAGGTCCAGGGGAATTGTTATTTATTGAAATTCAATTAATAATAATAAATATTATATAATTTTTTAGGGTTCCGTACCTCGGAAGGAAAAAACGGAACCCTTATAGGATCACTTTGTTGTCCGTCCGTCCGTCCGTCTGTCTGTCTGTCAAGACCCTTTTTCTCCGGAACGCATGGAGGTATCAAGCTGGAATGTATATCAAATACTCAAGTCTACTGTTCCTTGGAGCTGTGAAAAAATCAAACTTCTAAGCCAACGCAATCAAAAGATACAGCCGTTTATGCCGCAAATTTCGTCAAATTTTCGACACCCGCAAGGGAATCAAAACCTACAGGGTACTTCCCGTGAACTCAGAATCTTGAAATTTGGTACGAAGCAACGTCTTATAGCACAGATAAAGGAAAAATTGCGAAAACCGTATATTTTAGTTACATCATATAATAAAAATATTTTACGGAACCCTCGGTGCGAGAGTCCGACTAGCACTTGGCCGGTTTTTTTTTAATAGTGGCTCATTTGTTAGCCTGAAATCAGAGAACGCGCTCTTGAAAAAAATTTCATGCCTATAATTATTTATGATATTCATGAATTTAACACAAGAGAGGGGCGGATCTTTAAGCAATGCAATTCTGCACATTCCTTACTAGAACACCCGTCACATCTGAAATTACAAACAAGAAAATTAACGAATAAGAAAGTACGAAAGTAATTAGCATATATTTAAACATAGTGTACAGTAAAACATAAGACCATCTATATGATTACAACTAATTATTTCATTCCCCGCAGGACGGTTTCTGTTCTACGTCCATGTATCCTTTCTTGGAGTTCCCTCGGTTTTTACAATACAGGAATAATACAGACAGCGCTGATACTGCGGACATGGCCAACAGTGGGATGTACACTGGATACATTGCATTAAAAAATCAACAGATGTTTGTTATTAATATTATTTTTGTACACTTCTCGTAAAAAAACATTCTGAACGAACTTGAGCGATGACAGATGTTTGAGTGACAAAACCACCTTATTTATGCCAATTTATGCTGGGTGCATTTTAATTTAAGACTGTATGAAAGCGAGTACATATATAATCTTTTTGCTATAAAATAGTCAACTTGAGATGAAGATTATACTCAACTTGTGAAGGGTAGAGGTAAGGAGGGCCGTCTCTATGTGTGTAAATCCATTAAAAAGCTTTATTTAAAAAAAAAATGTAAAAAAATGTTAGATAGGGTATACCTCAAGGGTGGTCCCATGTCAAGAAATGCGGATCTGATGATGGGATCCTGATAAAATTGAGAGAAACTCTCGAAAATTGTAGGAACGAATAGTGTTTCTGTTTACTTTTCATTACTCTATCAGGTGTTTGCGTTAAGAAATCATCACATCATGTAGCTGAGCTGATGATGAAAAAAATCATCAAATAAAAATCTTTTTATCAAAAAATTAAACCGACGAAAAGAACTAAAAAAGCAAAAAATAAATAACTATAAAAAATTTCACAAACAACCAACTGTACGTAAGTATAATTAATCATTTTATTATTTGGCGCCGACTCAAAATAAGATTATAAAAATTTTATAGTTACCTATTTATTTTTTGCTTTTTAGTTCTTTTCGTCGGTTTAATTTTTTGTCAAAAAGATTTTTATTTGATGATTTTTTTCATCATCAGCTCAGCTACATGATGTGATGATTTCTTAACGCAAACACCTGATAGAGTAATGAAAAGTAAACAGAAACACTATTCGTTCCTACAATTTTCGAGGGTTTCTCTCAATTTTATCAGGATCCCATCATTAGATCCGCATTTCCTTGACATGGGACCACCCTTGAGGAATACCCTATCTAACAAAAAAAAGAATAATCAAAATCGGTTCATAAATAACGGACAGAGGGCTGAATAAAAAGAAAAAAATAAAAAATATATATATACGGTTGAATTGAGAACATCCTTTTTTTCGTCGGTTAAAAAGAAATTAATTATAAAAAATAATTAAAAAGACATCTGAAAAATTTAGATTTTTTTATCATGCACCGTTTCATGAACTACTTAAGTACCTCAGCTTCGTCGACAAAAATTAAATATTTCAAATTGGCGTACTGCACTCCGTTTGCAACTGCTAAGTTCATAGACTTCATAGCATTCTCTTTGACTATACTAATGCCATTCTGATCGGTTTTTGAACTGTTATTACTTTCTAACTAAACACTTAGGTTTGACCACAATTTATGACGATGATTCTTAGCTTCACCGTCCATGGTGTAATTTTACAAACTAGATTATATATATCATCATAGTACCTACCTATAATGTATA
This sequence comes from Euplagia quadripunctaria, assembly GCA_963859945.1. Taxonomy (NCBI): domain Eukaryota; kingdom Metazoa; phylum Arthropoda; class Insecta; order Lepidoptera; family Erebidae; genus Euplagia; species Euplagia quadripunctaria. Next base: position 8,070,573 of record OY982575.1, on the reverse strand, counting down.
TCTATATACCTACTAGACATGACTAAGTATATCTAAGTACTTTTACTTAGACTTTGTTCGCTCATAACGATATAGTTAGGTAGGTATGTAATTTAGTCTCAATTTACACATCAACGCGTGGCAGGGTTGCTAGTATTATAATATACATGAATGGTTACACGATCGACGAAATTACGACAACGACGTACTGTAGACACATGACACATGAGTAAAGAATCGGAACAGAAACAAAGCAACCGCGCTAGGATAGGTACACAGGTACAGTCAAAGAGTAAAGTAATATGGTACACTACTACAAGCTTGAGGCGCATGTGTAAATGAGAACTGGCGGCCTCGTCGCGTATGGTGACAAACCGGTTTATAGCGGCTCGGCCAGTGCTCAGCTTCAGGGCTCGTCCCGCATCGTATTTGGTGTTTGGTTCGCTTAATGATAAAATAATAGTACATGAGTAGTAAAGAATAAATATAGTGCTTTACAAAATAACAATAGTTCAAATATAGTTTATTGTACCGTCTGGCGTCTGCATGGACAATAACTGAAAGAATAAAAACAGCATTTTTTGACTATCCCAAAGACATCCATTACTACTTAAGTAATCCCATGAAAAACATAAATGTGAAAATGGGAGCCAAGTTCAATATTAAGAATATGCATGGTTGTCGACTTTGCCGACTGAATAGATCGAGACAATATACAACTTTATAAGGCGCAGGTTCGGCCGCATATGGAATACTGTTCTCATATCTATGCAGGAGCACCCTAGTACCAGCTTCTCCCTCTTGACCGCATTCAACGAAGAGCGACTCGAATCATCGATTGCCAGGATATTTCAGATCGGCTTGACCCTTTGGCGTTGCGTAGAGATGTAGCTTCACTCTGCATTCTCTATCGCATGTATCATGGGGAGTGCTCCGAAGAATTGTTCGGACTTATACCGGCCGCAACGTTTCGCCATCGTTCAACGCGACAAAACTTTCATCCCCATCACCTGGATAATTGGCAATCCACCACTGTGCGGTTCTCCAGAATTTTTTTGCCTCGCACAACCAATCTCTGGAACAAATTGTCGCCTGCGGTATTTCCGGACCGATACGACCTTCAAACCTTCAAGAAAAGAGCGTACTCCTATCTCAAAGGCCGGCAACGCGCTTGTGACTCTTGAGTTGCGGGGGGTGTCCACGGGCGACGGTAGTCGCTTACCATCAGGTGACCCGTCTGCTCGTTTGCCCCTATAATATAAAAACAAAAGAATTGAGATCTAAATGGGTGCCAAGTTCTGTAGATAATCCTGAAATTTATTTATAAGAATATATAATATTCTAAAATAAATTTAAAACACACATTCTTGATATTCTATGCTGCAACAATGTTTGCTATTTAAATATATAACTTTTTAAATCTGAACACTAGATATTTTTAAACAAATCAGATAACTTACGATAAATTGAAGCTCAAGATTTGACTTAAACAGTTTCCTGGGAAACATCTTTCGAGACTTTCGGTAAACGTACCTAAATAATTTTTATTGCGTTGAAAAACAATATAGGTACTTATTCAATTATCTGGTAACAATCCGTCTGATGATGAAATGCAATTAATTGACTTTTGAAGCTTTACAATACCTTTTTGCGCGATTTTCTATACGCAATATCATCAAGTACATCGTCGTATGATATATTGTTAATTAGTTTTGATTCTATGCACAAAAGAGCTAAGGCTTTTAGCTTTTCTTGGCTTAAAGTAGATCTTAGATAATTTTTCAATCGTTTTAAGCAAGAAAAGCTTCTCTCACTCGAGCTTCCTCGGCCATACACATAATATATGCCCTTGACGCAAACGGTCATGTCAGTCGTTGCCGCGCCGCAACCAAGTGAGAAAAATTATCTAAGTGGTGAAAATTTTCATGCAGAATTATTTGTGTGGAGCTAATAACGTCTAGATATATAAAAATAAATCCTTTCAATGTAAGACATGAAAAAATGTTGGCTGCCGCCCTAGGCTCCAGCCTACTCAGCCCGTTGCTAAATCCGCCACTGGTCAACACGTACCTAGGTCGTAAATAACATTAGGTACTGAATGACGTTTCATATTCAGTCGTTGTATGCGGTACTTTAGCGGTCTGTTTTTCTTATCAGGCGATTGAAAAAATAGTTCTCATATACCTAGGTACCTACTTATTTATTTGGCTCCTTTAAAATAGAGATATATATAAATAATATATGTAAGATATATATATTTAGATTTAATGAAATAAATAAAAATAAAACCAGGTAATTAAGAACATTTTTTAACATTGGTGTCAGATAATTAATTATGAATTTTGAGTAGATAGGTACAAACGTGACTGCCTCCGTGACTGCCGATACCATGCCCTATACTGCAATGCATTTACAAATATAAATATTTATAACCTTAAATAGATTTTAAAATTAGAAAAAGTTATTTGTAAAAGAAAATATTTTTTACTAGCTGCGCCCCGCGGTTTCACCCGCGTAAGTCCCGATGCCCATATGTTAATCCAGGTCTCTAGTTACCTACATACCAAATTTCATCGCAATCGGTTCAATCGTTTTTGCGTGAAAGAGCAACGAACATCCATGCATCCATACATTCTCACAAACTTTCACGTTTATAATATTAGTAGAATTCTGTTAAACATTCACTTATATTATGGATACAAAATAAAAGCTGATAATCGTTTCGTTTTATCTATTATATTTTATATTTATTATAAATTGATTCTGCTTTCAGTTCAGAGCATCGATGCATTGTCGCGCGACCTCGCTTTACACCGAGTGGTGTTGACACCCACGTAACAGAACCCGGCCGCGATATTATGGGATATCAAGTACTGCATCCATTGCAGCTGTTTCATAGACGGCTTGTCAGCGTCCGTTTTCACTTCCACGAACTTTATCTGCAAAATGAGAAAATTAGTTTATTGGGATTGCTTAAACTGTAAATATACATAACACCTATTCATATCTAGACACGCGGTAGCGTGGCAAGCCAAGTTCAAGCCACACGAACCATTTGGAGCCACTTTTGACACCTTAATAACTCAAAATATTTAACATTAAAACATGAAATTTAGTTTATTTATTAAATCCTAATTAATCCCTTAGATTAACTAGAACCCCATATTTCATAAATACAGCTCAAACGGTCATTGAGATATTACCGTCTAAAAATCAGTATTTTTATCACTGACTGACATATGATCAAAAACCTAACCGACTTCCAGATAACCTAGAAACTTGAAATTTGGCGTCCAGCTAGGTAATTGTGTGTATTCAAAAAAAAACAGAAAGCAGTGATTTGTAAGATTTGAACACTTTCTAAGCAACTGATTCTTATTAATACCTAGCGCCTATAAATTATAATAGCAATATTTTTCTTTCACAGGAGAATAGGTTGCAAGGTCGCTTTAATCGTTTTGTATACCAGGCAGCGCAGGCTCAGCGATCTGACATAATGTCAAAACGAATCATATGAACCCAATCTCGAGGTGTTTACCAGTAGCCACTGTAGAGTTCCATTATCCATTTTCTGGCTCCATCATCAGATCAGTCCCAAGATGTCAATTTATGTTATTGTCATCCAAACTACATTTACATACAAAGTTTCATTTCAATATAACAATCAATTAGAAGTAGGTTAAAATGGATTGTCGAGATCTGTTAACATAATTAGTTACTTACAAGTGAAGGTAATAAAAGCGTGTTAAAAATTTAAAAAAAAAATCGCCTTTCGGCACAAAAATCCAACAATTCGAACTCAAAATAATGATCTGAATCCACTAATTCGGTTCTCGGTACTCCGCCATCGCTTATACTCTCCTGTTTAGTGTGCACATTCCACAAGGTCAAGTCCGGGAAGCCAGAGTGTGTGTAGCTGTAGTCGCGCGCCAGGCGCCGGCACACGGCGGCGAGCGCGCGCGCGCCCAGGCAGCGCGCCACCCACGCCACCTTGGGCCAGCCCATACTGCGGCATATCTCTGACACTTCGTCTGCAATGAGACCTTATTTCAACTACCAAGCAAAGGTACCTAAACACTAATGACGTCATATGTGTTTTCTAATGAAAAGTGTGAATCAAAATACGCGGCGTTGCGACTGGCGACTAAATATTAATTTAATATAATTAAGACATTTATTTCTTTGTATACATATATGCAATAAGCACACAGAAGTATAATTATTAGGCTTGCAACGAATATTCGGCAAATATTCGGTATTCGGCCTATTCGGCTACTTTCATACTTTTCGGCAAAATATCGAATATCTAGGTACTATTCGGCCGAATACTCAGTTTTTTGTTAGTGGCTCCTATAAGTGGGTGAGTCGGTGCGAGTAGGCCTCGAATGACGTATACTGTCCAGATCGGCAGTATACTAAAGAAGGGCTAAGAAAGGTCTGATGTCAGCAATAAGGCGTGAGAGTATGTATATTTATTTGTTATAGTCTGATATAATTGGTAGAAAACAAATTATTTTATTTTATTTTTTTGTACTCTTCTTTTTCTATTCTCTCAATAAAATACTCATTCATACTTAGATTATATATAGGTCCAGATGCCTAATCCGTGCCCCAAAACTGAAGCCAAAAAATATAAGCGACTATAACAAATATAAGCGACTCAATCGTCACACGCGAGCGAACGTTCGCCGCTGAAGTGCGTCTCGACTCGCTATTTATAATATTCAAAAATGCCTGGTTGTGCTGTCAAATCCTGTAAAAATTAAACTAAAAAAAATCATATGTGTCCGAACATCACATTTCATATCTAAGTATTCTATTTGCTAATGTATTTATAAAAATATAACAAAATTTCAAATTAAGAAAATAGCGACGCCATTACCATAGACGTTGCAAGGAATGTGAACTCTATTTACCCATAACACATTCTAGCAGTATGTATATTTTTGTTTGCCAAACTTGTTATTTATAGGAAGACGAGAAATATACTGACAGTTAATTAATTTTAGTGAGTACATTGACATTTTGTTATATTCTAAAAAAAATTACATTATTGACATAATTTTTCATGGTATTATGTTAATTTTTCTATTGCATCTTAGTTGTATCGTGGTCATAAATAATGTTATTTAAGTAGTGTTGTGTTATGTATATGTTTATGTGTAAGAAGTATCTACAAAATGTTAGCAAAAATAATATATGTTATTTTATATATTTGCCTGCCGGTGTTGCAAGTACCTAGAAACCGACTGGTTTTTTAGTTAATCCCAAAACAAACTAATTCGACCGAATTTAAAAATTAACTATTTTGAATTTGCCGTATCGTCCTACAATTCAACAAAGCGTTAAAGCGTTACGCTGTCCTTCGATCACAAAATTTTACTCTTCACATATTTTTCATACCAAAATCGATTCTGTATATAATCTGTGTATAAATAAATAGTTCCTACTAATTCGTTTCTTCTTTTCCTGGTGCCTCAAGCCGCTGAGAAATAATAGAATATCTATTGTGTCTCATTTATGACAGTGACAGAAATATGACGCATGTTATTTGATCAAATAAATTAATATTACAGTATTAGTATATTATTATTAGACTTTATTTAATATTACATTTAAAAAAAATATATTGTGTTTAATAAAAAGTCCCTAAATTTGTGGGTAACCTCTATGCGCTGGTAGTAAAACCGTCATGCACACAAGCATAAATATTGTACGTAGACACTCGCGTTGGGCGAGGTTCACTCACACAGCTCCAAAAAGTGGCTTCAAAGTAAACGGTGAGATTTGTACTGGTCACGGTATCTGGACCTATATATAATCTAAGCATTCATGATCTGAATGCATTTCAATCGTAATAAAAATTTTGCAGTGGAAGATTGTGCTGCAGATAACTAATATTTAGGAATTGTCCGATAATAGTTGCAACTTAGTTTTCAGTATAGCAGCTAAGCTATTTCGGCGTACCTTCAAAATATGTTTAGCATTAATTTAATTTAACTGCTTGATTTAAATTATTGCATATGCATTAGTTACTTACATTCAGGCCGTTCTTCCCATCGATTTTGCATCATTACAAGTACCGCGTCATCAGCGCTCTCCTCGATAAATTTGAGTCGTTCCTCGATTAATGCCTTTCTGTTAGCGTAGAAGCTTCCAGAGTATAGATCCAATGGGTATCGCTGGTAGTGGCTCATGAATATACCGGGAATGCCTTCTGGCTTCGTGTATATTATATCCCAGAACAACAGGAAAAATATAGTGTTGACTATTCTACCCTCCCAGTGGTCGCCTGTAAAGTTACATAAACGTTGCTTTAGTAGTTCGCTATGGACAATTATTGTTCTGTCCATGGTCTAAAGGGAGAGTTCGGGGGATTCCGGTGTTTTGTTTTACGATCAGCGGTAGTACACCAACGAGGCGGAGGCAAGGGGGCAGGGCATAAATAATATTATTCTAACTCTATAGATATAAATCTCATATTTAACTAATTACATAAAAAAAAACTGACTTTCGATAGACTTAAATCTCTCCTTTTACTACGCAGAATTCAAGCATTTTCAATCTTTATTATACTTTATTAACCTGGCCTGGCCTGTTGGTCTAGTGTTTAGTAATCCTGACTGCCGAGCCACAGGTTGTGGGTTCGATTCCCACCCAGGACAAATAATTGTGTGATGACCACAATGATCGTGCTGTTCTGTCTGGGGGTGTAAGTGTGTATGGGAGATGTGTCAAGTTATTATTATTACTTTTTTTTTCGGACACAAGCAATAGTGTCCTCTACTATGCGGATTAGAATAAAAGGTCTCAGTTCATCTACATATTATATATATATTGTCTTTAGATAAATTTGTTTTACCGTGCGTGAACTCCCCATTGTGCGTGTAATGTACAACGCAATAGTCTTCGGCCGTCAGTATGGTCCTTCCATCCTCTAAGTGTGCCTCAAATTTGAGCTTCCCTCTCTGCTTATGATTGCTGAAATAGACACAATATAAGACACGCCGAATAAGAAATTTTCACGTTATCATGACAATTTTAAGAGGAGTGAAGTATTTTATTATCATTATTTCACTACTTATTGTTATACCACTTAGAGAAAGAATGCAAACATAGATGAATCTTTGATATCATCTCAGTTGGCTGTCCAATCTCTTCCAGAAGATCTTTCAACCTTTCTAGAAAACGTAAAGTGCGAAATACAGTGCATCTATGGCAGTCTGGTGGGCATCGTTTTAACATAAGTATGATAATTTTAAGTTTGGTTCTAAAGAAAACTGCCAAACTACATAAAATATTCAAATTTACATATATTTAAAATTAAATTTAAAAGGATACTAATTACAATTAATATAATATATTATTTTTGAACCGTTATTATATACTATTTATAATGTAACACTTTTATTCTTATTAGGTACTATTTGACATTTAATTTTTTGACCATAAATTATTTATAGTGCGTTACGTTGTCGGACATTATTAAATGTCGGACATTCTTATGCAACCACTGTTATTAATTATTGTTTATATTGTTAATGACATTAGTACTTAGAATAATATTAAAATTGTAAGATGCATGCAGAACATTTTGTTTCTCACAAATTTGCACACCTAATATAGGCAATGACCCAGCGCTCATAAAATTATTGTTTTTGTTTAACACCTTTTTGTACCTGTTTTACGCAAATAAAATATTTGATTTGATATTTAAGCGTTAAACAATATCTGTACATTTTGTTTGATTGTATCTCTCTGATGTTGTCGATATCCTAGAATGTGTTGTGTAGTAATTTAAATAGATTTTCGTTGTAAAGGACTGTTGAGGAAAGACTAGAGTACTTTATAGAGAAAGTAATTTCAGAGTTCCAGCGAACTAACAGACAGAGTGAACTTGTACTTGTCCACTCCCAACAATACATTTTATACTTTTATCATTTATGTTGCTATGCTATAAAAATTTCGTGTCACGTTGTTTGTTGCGATGAACTCCTAAACTATTAAACCGATTTTAATGAAATTTTGCACAATGTGTTCAGTTTGGTCCACATGACTGTTATGATTTTTTTTATTGCAAATTACTCGGCCACAGCAACGAGTTGCTAGAATTTATATAGTTTGTGCGGGACCCTAAATCTTTTTCCAAAATAAAACTAGCCTAAGTTGGTGTTATAAGGAGTACCTACTCCTTATAACACCAGCTATCTTTCGGGTGAAAGTCCCGTGGGAACGGTCTTCCCGTTTCAGAGATTAGCAGGAACAAACAGACAGACAGCCATAAATTTTAAAAATTGATTTTTTTATATATGTACCGTGTGCATTTAGTAAAATGCTGTTATTATGACATTATAAACAGACACTTCAATTTAATTTCTTTGTATATGTCAGCAACTACACTACTCTAGCAAATGTATAAAAAGGTCACATATTTACTCCAAAGGCTGTTTGTAGACGTGGTCAGCTGGAAGATTGCTCTCTAAAATGTATTCTTGTTCCACATGCTCTTGCAACGCCTGTCTCAGTTCGTCGTTGAGGACCACGTTGCGCTGGTTAGCTATTATTTTGGCGCGAGGTCTCAAAACGTCTTTAGCCTCTTCTGAAAAGTTTGCCTTGAACCCTTCCAACAAAGTATGTACCGCCTACAAATAATAAAATTTAAATATTGGACATCTAATTTTATTATTTTGTCTTAAACAAAAATGTAAAATACCTGTTCAGTGCGCTCTAAATGTTTGTGTAAAATTAGAGCCTTCTCTGCATACCACTTATATTTCTTGTGTTGTCTAAAATCCAGCTGTGAAATCAGTGAGTCGAGTATCTGCACCGCGACGGTGTATTGCTCCTCTGACTTGTCTTTCTTCAGATCCTGGACACCACTCTCTAAAATTTTCACATAAGTATTCGCAGGCGTAAATCTACGCAGCCATGGAGGCAATGACTTGTAACTGTAATTAAAAAAACAGTTATTGTCTTTGCGCAGAACAAAGTCCCTAGGAACATAAATTAAAAAATCTATACAGGTGTAATTGCAACTCCACGATTATCGGTGGACTGGTGTAATTTTTTTTTGTTATTAATGGTAATCAATAAGAATGGGTCATAGTGTCTTGTTAACTGTTCTAATACTTGCGTTCCCGCGAAGGGATTGATGTCCGTGTGTCTGTCACATCGGTCATTTAATAGCAAACGGTGGACAGTTGAGGACATGCCGTCGCCACACTGACCTTCCACTCATTTTAGGCGTAGTATGGAACACCGTGTGGTTTTAGTCGATTCAGTTCAGACATACGGCCTCACTCAATAGCCTCGATAAGATACCTTTCACGGGGTGTGCAATACCGTAAAAAGGGGATCACATCCGTAGTGTACTTAGGGTTTGAACACGCAAATAAAAATCAGAAAATCCGACGCCTTGACCATTAAATACGTGCACTAAAATTATTACTTTTTTATTGTTATTTAAACTAATTTTAAATGTTAATCTTACTGTTATATATAATTTAATTACAAGTTATATGTTGTACAAGGAGTATTTACGATAAATCGCTTTAAATATTTATTAGAAAGAGAGACAATAGATTGTATTAAATACATATTACACCTTTATAACTCTTCAAGCGTGTTAAAGCTTAAATAATATAAACTATTACCGTAGCATATCTTCCTCTTCTATTTCTTTATACAGTTTAAATGCTTGTAATACTATATCACACTTCTCTTGAGTATCAGTTGAGTCCATATATTTGTCATATAATTGATGAGCTTCCAAGTATCTGAAAAATTATTAATATAATAATGAATCAGTTAATTATGCTACGCTATGTAGAGGCGTGGAATATATATAATAATAATATAATATAATAACTTGACACTATTTACACCCGGCCGTCTGATTCCAAACTAGGCAGAGCCTGTACTACGGTAACCAAGCTAATAAACTTACTTATATGTTTCTAAATATATATATTATAATAAATAATATATGTATATATTATAGATAAATTCTACCCAGACACGGAACACATGATCGTGCTTATCACACAAATATTTGTCCTGGGTGGGAATCGAACCCACAACCTCTGGCTCAGGAGTCAGGATCACTAACCACTAGAGTCTACTGGTTAGTCTAGTGACTAGACCAATAGGCCAGTCATGTCACCCTTCAATCTAGACAGCTTGGTCGGGAGAGGTTATACAATGACATTTTATAGACAATAATGTGAAAACACTGTCTCACAGCAGCTACAATCAGATTCCCCACGTGGAGTCAGATATCAAATTCATTCTCTGGGGTGTGGACGACTTCCTTTTCATTTTACGCAGGCGACAATGGCTATGGCTACCACACCTAGACTGGGCAGAACAGAGACACAGAGAGAGAGAGACGACAATGGAGGTAAACCGCTAAGGACATTACGCAAGGATCGACACACATATATGAGCCATATGTGTATCATTTTTAGAACTAAAATTAGATTTTATATAGGTATAAGCAATTTAAACACATACTTATAAAATTCATCTCTGGTATTAAACACAACACTTGCATTATCAACCACCATTTGCTTATCTATAGGATAGGTTTCTTTCTTCACTTTATCATGTAATAATATTAGCTCCAACCGTTTCTCTCTTATAATTGTGTAATCCATACCCATGTACATGAGAACATACAATTTGCACAGGGTATTGCGAGCAACATCTGATAGTTTATAGCACTGGCCAGTCTTCATTTTGAGCCTGAAACAAAGTGGGCCGAAAATTAAATGCCATGGTTACATCACTGGCGCCATTTTAGGCCGCCTTGCAATCATCGGCAATTTAAGGGCCAAAACCAAATCTATGGCTAAAAATATTAGGCCAGGATTATACTTCGTGCCTATGAAAATTGTTTGTTGGATTTCTTTGTTGAAAAAAAAATGCTGTGAATAAGCCTGTGTCTGAACGCGATAAAGTCTAAAAGTACTGAACGAATTTACGTTCGGCTTTCACTCATGGATAGAATGATTCATTAAGAAGGCTTAGGTGTATAAATAATTAAAATTTATATAATTTTGCTGAAATATAACGACGATTGTTGAAGATGTCGGAAAAAACGCCGCCTATAGAATTATATGAAAACAATGTATTGCGAAGTTAATCTAAGATTAATTACACACAATAGCGAAAAAATATGACACATTGCTAGAAAATACTTTTAAATATATATTTTAAAATATTTATTTTTGTTTTATCTTTATTTAATTAGACCATAATTTTCTGAATTTTATCTAGATTAAAATTGACCCTATTACAATCAATTTGGATTTGGATGGAGGTAAATTTCCCAAGTGTGGTTTTAAATGTTAATCTAAGCATTATATGCTCAGCCAAGCCGGGGCAGGTTAGTTTATGAATACATTTTCAAAAAATTGTATTTACATTTTTAATACTCTACCAGTATTGTTGCCCATTTTGCCTGTGAAAAAGTTGCTAATGGCCTTACTCTGGCTAAACTTCCTCAGAGCATCCACAGCATCCTGTTTAGATTGAATTTTTAATTTAAGGTCTTTGCATATTTCTAAGAGCTCTGGTTTCTTAAGCAGTTTTACATAATCATCAAAGTCCATATTACTGTCACCTGAAATAATATATAATTCTTCAACAGGTTCGGTTATCTTTTCAACAGTATTGCTTTGATTAAGTGTGATATCTCTCTCCCACAAAAGGCTTCGAAAACTAAGGCCAACTACTGTCATGATAAAACATACTTTAAGTAAAACAAGGTAAACTGTCAGGACAGTAACCAATAATTGTTTTATTTAAGTAATAAAAAAAAATATTTTATTTCATTTTAAAGACATGTCTGAACAATACCTACACAGTAAAAAAGAGATATTATATCACATTCAGTATGATACAATATAGTAAGCTCATCTAAAAGATATGACAGTATTTTAAGAACTTGAAAGGATTAAGGCATCCTGCACTACTGTTTTTCTTTAGAATTCCTTGAAATTCTTTAAAGCCTCATCTGTATCTCTCAGTAGTATAAAATGTATTGTAAAGAAAAGAAATAATTTCAAATGCTGATCTACCGATCCAGAGTGTGCACTGTCTGATATTATCATTGTTATACTACTTTTTTGCAGTTAATTTATTTATAAAGAAACAACTATCACTTTCAAAACAGGTAGTTGTTTGAGTCTATGTAAGTTCCGCCATCTCTAAAAATCTTTTTATCAGTCTGTCAGTAGGTACCTTCTTATTAGTCGTTGCAGCGCATAATGTAACTTCACCATGCACAGGCCAAACATCTGAATACAATTTAGATGGATCATGTTTCAATTAGCAACAATCTGACTTTCAACCTGTTCAATGAAACTGCAGTTTAAAAATAATACCTTCACTTTGTGCTGAAATAATCCATCTATTATCAAGAAGTGACTTTAATATTTCATGCATGTCAAGGTTAGATATTTTGTTCTTTCCACTGGCTATCTGCTCTATTTGTTCTGTTCTGTACCAGCCAGGCTGACGCCAGAACAAGCGGCACACTACTCTCATGCTTGGCTCTTCAAGAAATGTAAAATTTGATAGCAGTTCTTGTGAGTCTTCTTTTAGTAATCTCTTCAGTGCATCACATTCTAGATACTTCTGAATTATAGACAGAAGACATAAAGCTGTAACAAGAAACAACAAACCCTAAACATGTTATATCTATTCTATTATATTAACACTTTGGACAAGAAAGTGCTGCTTTTTTTCCAAAGTTTCACCTTTGTAGGATGTCTCAGTAATTTTTAAAGTTTGGTAAATCTCAACACAGTCAATGAGTCACAAGACTTACTTTTGTATTAACATATAAAAGAAAGTTATCAATCAATTAGTGAAATGGGTCCAGCTATTTACAAGTGATGCGCTTACCATTAAACAGTATCTCATTTTTTTATTTATAGAAATAAAATTGTAACAGTTGCGTCTGAGAATATTTAAAAAAGGACTAACAATACAAAAAGTTAAATTTACCCAGTCTCTGGAAATTACTAGGGTTTAGACCCTAGTAATTTCATAGGCAAGTCACAAATATATCTGACCAACCTTACCTCAATATTCTGTCTCTAAACTGCGCTACAGAGAATTTCTTAAAAAAAACTTCCTAACAAAATTAAACCTTGGACCCTAAGACTACACAATTGTAACTGCCACACATTTTTAAATGACAGATATTAAATGAGACAGGAGTTTAGAAACCAGACATTTCAAGAGACAGATAATTTAAAAAAGTAATTTAATGAAATGAAAATGCAAGTTATGAGAAAGCCGCCTCTGTAAAAAAACTCATATTAAGAAACAGACATTGTGAGCCAGGGCCATAATTATTGCTTTCCCGTTGGACAATAAATTAAACTGTGGATTAAACAATGGAGAATGTAAATGTTCTTTAGTAAAACTCACTTTTATCGTCCTGGTATTTAGGTTGAAATGCTTCATTTAACTTTTCATCTTTAGTACCATTTTGTTCATCATTTTCTTTGAACTGCATAGCTAAGTTTCTCTTAGCTGCATTTTTGGTAGCTACAACTCGTTTTTTTGTAGGCGAAAAGAACTTTTTACCAGATTTCGGTGTTTGTGGCGTTTTCGATGGAGTTCTAGGAGTTGTTTGTAATGTCCTTGGTGATAAGTTGTATGTAATAGTAGAAGAAGAACCTTCACTAGCGCTTGGGGAATGTAGGTTTATTTTTACATTATTCACTTTATCGAGCGATTCTTCTTGCGAAAATAACAGATCACCGCTGTTTTTAATTTTGGATTTATCAGAGTGCGGTCCTCTTTCAGGTGGTGTAAGTAAATCTTCACTACTACTTGATAAACATATAACTTCGCCGTCAGATTGCAATCCACCTATTTGCTGATCTATCTTTTTGGGTGATTTGTACTTCCGAAAGGAACTCGTAAGGCTCAAACTACGTTTCTTGGATTTTTTCTCAATGTTCATGTTATTAGATTGAGTTCCCCGTACTTTATGTTTAAAGTAGCTATTCAGTGATGTTTGCAAACTCATATTTATGCAACATTAGTAATGCCACAAACCAAAAGTTGAAGTTGTTGAACATTAGTAATAAATAATCAAAAATATTATAATTTCAAGACTTTAACAAAATCTTTTTGAGGTCTAATCGGTTACAACACAGACAGGAATCAAATTAAATCAAGTTCTACTCCTATTTTAAACTTATTGCATTTGAGCCTTTGGTTTTAGTTATAGTAAAGTACTCTATGGCCTATGAGAGCCTAGCCTTAGGAAATTATGAATTTCAGTATCTATGTAACAATCAACTGTACGGTGTACTCTGTGATTATATATATTATTTTATTAGGGGCCCTATCCCGCGCGAAGGAACAAAACAATGAAAGGAATTGACAGATGCAATCAGTGTTGCCAACCCCAAAAAACTAAAAAACAGCAGTTCACCAATAAAAAACAGGAGAAAACAGTAGGTAAAGTGAAAAAAGGCAGATTTCATACTTTCCTCACATAATTAAAACAATTACTTGTATTACGTAGTAGGACTCACATATATTGTTTTATTATAATATTGATTACAACATAATAAAAAACAAAAATCAAAGTAAAATTATTTTCAACTTAAGCATTTTCAGACAATTTTTTCTTTTTGAAATCATACATATTATTGTTAAATTTCTTCATGTACCTTTCTGTGGTTTCAAATGAATAGCAATCGGTTATTCGGATTTAGTGTGTAATGCTCCTTTAGTTGTAATGTTGCAGTCGATATTCTGTTGCGTAATTTTTTTGCTTTATATTTCATAACTATACATTTAAGTGGGTAATAAAAAATATTTGCATAGTGTACATACGTGGCGCTGAACGCTAATTGAAAAACAGTAAAAATTAAGAATGAAATAGAAAACAGCGGCATCAATGTAAAAACAGCAAATCTACTGTTAAAACAGTAGGGTTGGTAACACTAGATGCAATGCACATGAGCTCATTCATAGCTTACTTCATAATCCTTGGGTAGGGAACAGTGCTGCCAACAAAATATATACAAGTCCACTGGTTGGAGACCTCTAAAACTTTAAACCACTGGAAAACCACCAGATTTTTAACGTATCATATGAAATCACTAAAAGAACTACTAAATCATAATTTTATTATAAAAATACTTTTATTGAAAAATAATGGTAAATTGAGTAAAAAATTACAAATTTTGTACAATATACATGCGACATGAAAACGAGAAAGGATTCAAGTAATTTTTCTAACAAGGACTCATTAAAATTAGTTACATAAGAATATTATTTAAAATATAGTGACATTCTCTAAGTCCTATAAAAAAACTAATAATAACTTAATACATCAACGTTAGTCGAAATTGTTATAGGCAAACGAACTAATATAAACAAAGTTTTGTCTGCAATTGTTTCTTTTATTCAAGCGATCCTTTCCCTTTCTTTTTTTAAAATATCCTGATAATCTAACGCAGCGTGTTAGATAAAGCTAGCACGCTGCAACAGTACCCAGGAAATCGACTTCAATAGTCAACAGAATCTTTCAAGGTTTCCAGGATGTCATTTTAAATTTCGCTCTATATTTGATGAGTAAGTTAATTTGGCAATTATATTTTTTATTTGTTTCCGATGGACTAAAAAATTCACTAGACACCAGAAACCCAATTCACCTTCGAACAGGAGATCTCAAACTGCCAGTTTTAGCGGTAAAACCACTAAGGTGGCAACACTTGTTGGAATGGGGACTGGCGATCACAGAGTACAATGGAGAAATTTGAACATCCATAGATAACTAATATACTAGTCAGAGAGAAACTTCAATGAGTTGGCGAACAGGGTTGCCACCCGTACAATATAATAGTATCGTACTATATTTTGGTCAATTGTACTATATATTATAGAATAATAATATATATTTATTATAATATATTTATTATGTTACTATATTTTTATTGCTAACTCAACTGTCACCATTTTAATTTTAATTGAATTATTTAACTAATCGAAACTGGAACACACTGGAACTTTTTGTAACACTTTCACGTTTTACTTAACTACTCAACCTTCAACTCTCCTGCACTGCACTACACGCACACCCATGGCATCCATGACGACGTCCTAAACGATTGGGATGAGGTGAAGTCACTGACCTCTATTATACAAGTACGCTGGACTAAGTATTCTATAGGAAAAGACAGATTTTTTGTGCCGTTTTGATACGCCCCCCCGGCCGTCTCGGGTACCAAAATTGACATCTGTTGCAAATGACCGTTGTGTTCTGTTGGCGCGTCTATATTGCTTTATTTATTTATCGTGAAATACGACTTCACTTTTGACGTGACAACGTCTTATAAATTGGTTTGCCGGGTGACACTTCAAGAAACTGCGTTACGCTCCGCTCACGTTATGCGCTCACAATGAGAGCGAGTGAGAGGCACGCGTCCCTTCCACTCGGGCATGGTTATTATTTTACCACTCAAAGTCGTTGTCACGTAAAACTTTCGCCCGTATACCGACTTTACAGGCAACCAATTTTTTGTGTTTGGTATTTGCTAAATAATTTAGAAAACGTTTATATAATGAGAGTTTGTGTGTTTTGTAAAATTCGGTACCAAAAAGGCAGCGGAATAACGTTTCACAAGTAAGTGAATTTCTTGGCTACAAATGTTTCAATTGTATGTCTGAAGATTTTTAACACTATTATATACTTATTTTATTAAATTTCATCACATTTAAATGTAAATAGGATTGAGATTTCATTTTTAATTAATTAAAAAAAAAAACAGTTACTGAATAGGGTTGCGATTATTCCATATCGATAATGTGTCGATAAATTTCTTCATAATCATTTCTCATTATTCTCTTCAGTATTATATTTTCTAAATCTTAAAAATAAACCCTAGCATCTAAATCGCTATTTACAACGGTATTCTGTATATTTTACTTGTTTCCTTTATATTTTCAGATTTCCCACCGACACACTCACTAAGCAGTCATGGGTGGAAAATATGAAAAAAGAAAATTGGACTCCTGTACTCGCAGTGGTGACGGGATAACACGTGGGCATGTTGATTTAGGTATCGATTCTGAAAGTAGCGATTTACCTGATTGTAAAGATGCGTTAGTTTTTATGGTTGTGCCTTTAAAAGGTAATTGGAAATTACCAATGGCTTTTTTTTTCATTAATGGTTTATCTGCTGACACAAAAGCCGCCCTCATTAAGCAGGCTTTAATACGATTACATGATATATCTGTAGAAATTTGCTCGTTAACTCTAGATGGACCACCCGAGCACTTTTCCGTAGTTACGAAATTAGGGGCTAATTTGCAAATAGGAAATAATACACGGCCTTTTTTTTCATCCTGTAGACAAAAATCACAAAATTTATGTTGTGTTCGATCCCTGTCATGTTGAAAAATATAAGGAATTGTTTAGGTGATTTAAAAATATTAAAAGATCACGAAGGAAAATTAATAAAGTGGGAGTTCATAGAAAACTTGGCAATTTTGCAGGAAAGCGATGGGCTACGGTTAGGGAATCGATTGAGAGGACTTCATGTCAATTATAAAAAAATGATAATGATAAGTAGACCTTTACTTAGC
The DNA here is from genome assembly GCA_963859945.1 of Euplagia quadripunctaria. NCBI lineage: Eukaryota > Metazoa > Arthropoda > Insecta > Lepidoptera > Erebidae > Euplagia > Euplagia quadripunctaria. The sequence goes on along the minus strand of OY982575.1, from coordinate 8,052,972 downwards.
AGCTCAAACACTTAGTAGTAGCGTAGCAGATGCAACAGAGTTTTGTGATACAGTTTTGCAAATTCCTGAATTCAAAAATTCTGCTCCCACAGTCAGATTTATTAGAGCGATCGACAGAATTATTGATTTTTTTAATGTACGAAATCCCTGGGGTAAAGGTTTCAAAAGTCCGCTTAGGGCATCTAATGAAAATAGGTGGAGGTCAAAAATAAAATCTGAAATATATTTTCTCAGTCAAATTATTTAGTGAAATTAATATTCTGACCGTGCCTTGTCAATATATTTATAAAAACATCATGTATGTTAGAAAAAATCTGCATCTCTTTACAAAACGGCGTGAAAGACATAATTATGTTACTAGAGGTGGACATAAATTAGTTCAACCAAAATTTAGGCTAGCAAAAGTGCAAACATCGTTTATGGGGTACTGCGTTAAATTCTGTAATAAAATACCTGATAATATTCTTCAACTAAGTGAGAAGAACTTTAAAACTCGTATAAAACGCACGCTATGTAAACGAGCTTATTATAAACTAGATCATTATTTAGATGATAAAAATATTTGGCAAAATGCCGGTCCTGCTCCACAGTCACACTGTCAATGAGTAGGTAATCGTCTTGTTTCTTATCTGACGTATAGATTTATTAATATTTGATTATTATTATTGGCATTGTTAATTTTATAGAACATTGATGTTATTTTATACACTGTTGACATTGTAGTTATGATAGGCTTTTTATTTCTTGTTAATTAGAAAAATTTGAACTGTACATGTGAGAACTGTGTAGTCACTTAAGTATTAAGTTAATTTTCTATGTTGCCTATCAGCTCTGTGATTTTCTTTTTCATTTTAGAACAATATTATGTTACATTGTCCTCACATTAAATTGCGCTGATAAGCAATGTAACAAGTAACTTTGTAAAAAAAAACCATTTTGAAAAAGAGTGTCCTTGGAGTTTCTTGCCTGTTCTTCTCTATAGGATCTACGTTTTGGAACAGGCAACTAGCTTCACGACCTACTTATACTGACTGACTCCTCCTGACAATCAAAAATATCTACAATTTGTTTACTAGAAATATATAATTTTGATTTTGTTTTTGTTTTCGTACCCCATGCATTTACCCTTTCAACAGGAAAATTGAGTCAGGTTGCTTATTCATCGAGCGAAGCGAGATCTCCGTATCAAGACCGGAAAAATGGAGTTTGTATGAATCGTGTATGTGTTTATTTGTTCGATGATAATAATTAGAGTATCGTTGATCCCATCTTAACAAAATTTCGCTAGTAGATTTCTAAAGCAAAATTATTTTTTAAGATCGTAGCCAAATTGATCAAATAGTTGTCGAGATATTTAAGCCAACTCTTATTCACTATGAAAGCCGCGTCTTACTATGAAAGCCACCTCTTATTCACTATGAAAGCAGCCTATTCATTTGAAGTTCGCAGAGGGTCCATTTTAATGAACTTAAAAATTGTTTGTAAAGTTGTTTTCTTAATTAAATGCTAATAAAGTACAAATAGCTTCGTAAAATTCTTTTTATAAGTAGTTTCGTAAGTATACATATTATAAAGTAGGAAATTACACCAAGCATTTATATCGATAAAGTGATGCAATATTTTTTATCGCGTTATGTCTCATCCCTAATATTAGTTCGACGGACGACCAGTCTGCTATCAGCGCCAAAATGGCGAAAATCAAATGGCTTCAGTATGATAATCGACGTATGCAGTCCAGCGTACTTGTATAATAGAGGTCAGTGGGTGAAGTACAGTACAGAACAACGATGGATGGAGGAGGATGTTTGAAAACGTACAATAAACCGGAATAACATTGAAAAAACTGTTTGGCCATTGTTCAGTAGCTGGTTTTGCTTACCAGGGCAGAATGCGAATAAAGAGCATTTTCGTTGATCCCTACCGTCCAGAACCATCCGGTTTAACAAAATCTACAATAACACAGTAAAGGAAAGGTGTAGATACTATTTTTTTTCCAGAATTTTCTAAAAGCACTATATTTTTTGCAAGTTAAAAAAAACACTACTATATTTTTACCAATAAAAGGTAGCAACTCTTGTAGGGAACCACATTGACCTGTTTTTGTGTTCGCTGAATTAGTTCACAAAGGCCACTTTTTGCGTAATTGTGTACTAACGCACTAGATAAATCCTATATAAAACGTTACAATAGGGTGGCAGAGCGGGCAAAATGCCACGGGTCTCCGCCGGCTCGAAGTGGGCCCGGGTACCAAAAGTCATACACAGCAGGCACTAATTACAAAATAAATTAATGAATTAGCCACGGACCTCAGATGGTATAGTTACGCCACTGTATGGATGCATAGATGTTTGTTGTATCACGCAATAACTACTGAACCGATTGCGATGAAACTTGGTATGTAGATAGCTGGACACCTTGATTAACACATAGTCACTTTTTCTTCCGATATTCCCACGGCATCGGGACTTACGCGGGTGAAACCGCGGAGTGTAGCTAGTATTACATACTACTAATTGATTGATTTTATTATTGTTACTGATCTCTTTTTTTTTGTTATATAGGTATACTCACAGATCAAATAAATGACTAGATTTGTTGAGTAGGCGTGGCGCGTGCGCCCATATCTGGCATAAAATTTGCTTGTTATTCGTTTCTGTCTTCAGACGAGTTCAACCAAAAACCGTGTCATTTTTCTTACATTTTGTAAAATATTAGGAAATGCCGTGTTGTTCGGTTGTTGTATGCGGAAATAACAGCTGGCATCTCATTTCTCATATGTCAGTACAAGAATTATATTATATTTTACATAATAATCAAAAAAGAATATATTACTCTGATATTTACTTGATGAAATAATAAATCCGCAATTTTATTAGAACAAAAACCATTGCCAGCATAGTAGGGCTTAAATAGTAAATAGTACTTTTGACGACGCAATGGATTGGTTGTATAATAATTCGCTCACTAGCGCGATAAGTTCGTAATGCGGCCGCAGCCGGCTCGAGTAAACTAGGGATGCACACGATACGTTCTGTTATCTTTTGTTTTACACGATTCAACCAAATAATTATTTGTTATTTCTGAAAGTTGAGTAAAGTACATATTTTACCTTATTCTTATATAGGAATTAAAATGTGATACATGCTGTAGCGGTTTGTTTGCTAATACAGATGAAGAAAAGCATCTTAGATTTATAAAAGTTATAAAAATTAAGGATAATGGCCTCATATACCCTTCTAATGATGTAGTAACCATTTGCAAACGAATGGAAGTGATAATAAAATCTTATGTTCTTTGAGATAAAAAACATAAAAAAAGAAATAATTTCAAAATCCTATCCGCATTTCAACGGAATGAACCTTTTGTCGCAATGTCCAATGAATAACCATTTAACATTCCTGATAAAAGCGGTAATGAAAAAATATATCAATGTAAGACTGCATTATTTATCAAAGAACGCAACACCGAAACTGTCCAAAAGGCATGTGTTGAACAAGTATTTGAACTTCATTGGTCAGTAAAATCATTTGCTCACTAGTAGGTGTCCGTAAACAGAAACGCCCCGATTTTACAAATATATTTCACTAAATGTGTCGTTTAATTTTTTCGTTTTTTATCTTAACTAACAAACAAACACAACTAAAACATTCACATTAAAAAAATACGTATATAAGAATTAAGAAGTTCCATAGGCCATTCATAAGATAGAAAATCGATAACTTTACACTTTATTTTCGTAATTGAAATCACTAGCGTATTATGTAATTTAAATTGCTTTTGCACAGTACAACGATAATTATTCATATCATATCTATGGGTGTGTAAGGCGGACTGTAATGTGTGTGAGTCTACGCATCTATTGGCTTTGTTGAACTGCATACCTATGTAGTTGTAAGCTATTGGAAGGGACAATTTGGAGACAGCGGTTTTCATACATTTCGAACTAAAAGGCAAATCTCCTCGTTTCTTTGATCTGAGGGTATACTGTTTCTGAGGAAAGTAAGTCCTACACTACTGTATTAGGTCTGTCTGTAATAATAGTGTTTTTAGTATAAAACAAATCTGTTAAACGGACTTAAGCCTAATAAATTACCTTAATACATGAAATTGCTACATACCGACTTTAAGTATTAACATTTAGGTAGGTACAGAATTCGTATCAATATTAATATATGTATCTATGTATTTTAAACAAGACAGATCAGTTCGTCAATAGTTTCCAAATAATAATGATTAATAAATATCCATTAAGCAGTGCTCTTTTTTGTTTGTGCGTGTGGAAACCCGCTCAGGCCGTCACCCCACCGGGGTTATCGGTGGGGCGGTGTGTCGGAATCGAACCTACCAAAACCACACGGTGTGCCGTACTGAGCCTAAAATAGGAGGGATCCAGAAACAGCTTTTATTAAGACATCCGGCTCTAAGCAGCGCTCTGCTCTTATCCTATCCAGATAAAGAGAAAGATAAGAATCCTTGAATTTGGCGGGCGTGTTTTTCTTTGACTCCGAGTTTAAATTAATTTTACTTTGTAAATAGTGATCAGCTAGGTCATTTTGTAAGTATACTTATACTTGGGTAATAAATTTAGTTTTCAATAAGTGTATTATACAACAGCTGCATAGGTATATCAGGTATAAGTAAGGGTTTTTTATTTAATTATTGAAAGCAACCTCTTGACCCTTCAGTCCCGGAAAATGTTACAATTTCGATGCTAGATAACGAATCTAGCATGGACGCAGAGGCTTCAACTTCCAGCACACATCGGAAAAAGTTAAGAGTCTTAAAATTTGTAAGCATTGTAACAAAAAACGAAGGCACTGTCATGTTAAAATTCCAGGTGGTGGAAACGAAGAGTCACGATATAGTTGTGGAGTTAAATGGCTACGAAAAGGTGTAGGCGATACGATTAAAGAAAAAAATACAGGTCATTATAATTTAGTAGCTTTGAACGAAAACTATTCGTAACAAAAAGCGAAGCTGGTTGCCAGCACTTTGTAAGAAAAGACAGACGTGGCTCTATACATGAAACATATTATCCAGAAAGAACAGAATGGAAATAATGGTGCCACACTACACCTATTACCTAGGTCTTTTAAAAAAAAAGCGTTCATATAATTACAAGCTGCGTGGAACTACTCCAGTACCAGTACCTTTGATGGCCAACTGATCTACAAGTCGAATTATACATATTCCCCACAATCCAATTCCTCAAAAGGGATGTTGACGAATTTTCGGAACGGCTTAATTATTTTATAAATAGGCTCTTATTTAACGAAATTCATAAAATATATTTAACAAAAAAAATGGTTGTCTGTAAAGTCGGTTTACGGGCGATAATTTTACGTGATAACGTCGTGTCATAAGAAAACAAGCCACAAGCTACGTTACAAGCTGAACGCTTAGGCCGATCGTGCCTCTCTATCGCTTGTTCCGCGCTCTCGCTTGCACGCTCTGCTCAGGCGGAACGTGACAATGAGTCATGCTTTTTCGTGCGTGCAGCCGGCGTTCATCGATTTATAAGACGTTATCACGTCAAAAAATTGCTAACAAAAATACCTTTAAACACTCATTTGCGACGTGATTTTGATAAGGTACGTATCTAACTAATAAATTGGCAATATAGTGTAGTCTAAATATATACGTGTACATTTAATAACAAGAAACCAACTGATAGCCAATTTTTTATCAATTTAATTATAATAAAAATATATATATATATATATTATAGCTTTTAAAATAAAAAGATACAGTGATTTTAGGTTTTAAAACGTCACAATTAATCATTTATTTACAACGTAACATAAATTCGTGATTAGTGTCGACAACCCTATTGTTGTCGTTTTCGTCACACTAAGGCGCATTGTCGATCTACCCGTCGCTGTTACAGGTGTAGGCAGGGTCATTTTGTGCAGATGCCTGTCGCATAAGTAAAGGAGGAGACTGACGCGTCCTATTGTCTTTGTCTCTCATTAGGTTCTCTATCAATAGGAAATGTGCAGAGTAAGAACGACAAATATCAATTAAGTTACATATATGGTTGGGAATTACGTGATATACCCAGAGGCCGTAAAAATATTAGTTAGGATTAGAATTGTTATCTTAATGTAACCACCTAGATTTACATCGCATCGATAGGTCATAAAACTAGATAGTTGCCTTAAATTAAAAAATGTCGCGGGAATACAGAAGATGTTCTGTATCAAGGACCAGTACGATCGTCAGCAGTAGGCTTGTGCCTCGACAAACGAAATTGGTAAATATTAGTTACTTAGTACTTTTATAAACTCAGTCAATCGATGCCAACCCAACAAACCTTGTATGTAATGTTGGCTCATGACATTTACTTGACGTAATTGTTTAATATTCGTGCTAGAGGCGCTTATTTAAACAAAATGTAAATGTAAATTTTCTTCCGAGCTAGATGATGTAGCCAAGTAACAAATTTTAATAATGTCCCACTGTTTAGTTAAGAGGAAAACAACGACAACCTAAGTTGATTAACACACATCTAACAGCAGTTTATACTTTTGTCATCATTTATCGTTGCATCAACTACATAACAGTTGCCGTAAAGAAAGGAACATTCATTCTTTGATTGCCTAATTGCCTATACTTACGAAGTAACTATTATCATATCTGAACCTATACTAGCACTATTGTGGGTGGTCCTTGAACTTTCATTTGCTGCTTTCAGTTGAATACTTTCGGTTTAACCATCATGTAAGACGGCCCTCCTTCCTTTTATCCTCCTTAGTTAAAGGTGGCATGCTACCATGCTACCCTCCGCCACCATTAGAAATTAGCATCTCATTAGGGGTGGTTTATACCGAATATGAATTTATTTCTAAAAATATTTGTTTTTAATTTTCAAGTAAGTACTCAAATATTTTAGGTAATTTGTTTTGGCAATTTTGTAGCTTTCAAGCGTTTTAAAACTATTCACTAAATAAGATCACTATTTAGTAAGAAATTATTAGTAAGTAGGTACTCTTTGGTTACGCCTCAATATTTTGAGGAGGGAGTTTTAGCGAGTAAGAGTAACTTAGCGTGGGTATCTATGTAGATATTCAGTATTGATTAAACAATATGACGGAGAGTAAATCTTCCAAACAGGTCCGAACATACCAACCAACTTATCAGCTGAATGCAAGAAAACGATTTGATGCTGAGAAGGTGGAAAAGGTGTTAAAGCGTATTGTGGACGATGAGCTAGCGGAAATTGAATACTGCGAAAAAGTAATACCTGAGTTATGTTTAAACTTAGCAGAAACTATACGGAACGCTGTCAAAGAATTCAATTATGACAGGTACAGTACATTTTACTACATACCTACCAATGTATGAACATTGTATGATTTAGAAAAATTAAAAATATTACTTATTCGCTTCGTGTCGTTGATGTTAGGGACGGATAGGTCTTTCATTGGTTATTAATAAGTGTCTTAGTCTTTACTTAGTTGGTCACTATAATTGAAGTACCTACGTAAGTAGGTATACACTCACACTACAGTATTACATCAATAGACACTTGTTATGTATTCAAACACAATTATATTATTGTTTCTGAATAAATAAACTAAACTATATTTTTTTACAAGAATTTACAGGCACTGGTAACCGCCTGCCATCGGGCCATATGCTTGTTTGCCAATTTAGTCATACAAAAATCATAAATAGTCCAGTCGGGATAGACATAAAAATAGCTTTAAATAGAAAAAATTAGGGGACGCGATTTTTTTTTTTAAACGTCGCGTGGTGTGGTTGGGAAATCGCGTCCCCTAATTTTTTCTATTTAAATGTCTATCCCGACTGGACTAAAACACGTTAGGCCAATTTAATTTTTTTTCAGATGCAGAATTATTGCGTGCGTAAGCATCGGCCAACGCCGTCAACAGAGCTTCGTTTTGTTCCATACGTTCTTATGGGATTATGAGCGAGACTCGTTTGCTTCATACAATTATGAAAATCCTCATATATTTGCCAGTGTTGTTGTTTATGGAATTTATTTAGATTAGAAATGAACTAATAAAAAATGTAGCAATCTCTTGTCTCTTCTTTTATTCGTCCCAATTCCTATTCTTATTTGTGCTGTAAAACCTTGCTTCTTACCGAATTTCACGATTCTATGTCAATGGGAAGTATCCCATAGGTTTTGATTTACAATTGAAATGTTCAAATTTGGTTAAATCTAAGGGTTAAACGGCCGTATCTTTTAATAGCGTTGACATTTCACTCCACTCCATTTACTCATCTAATTATGACCAAAAAAATAAATTAAAATAAGGTACAATTTCGTGACACCAAGTGTAAAACCTCAATTTTTCCCTGACTTTCAAGATGGCTCCCCCATTTCACTGACCACCTTTAGTTTGCTGGACTTTCCAGTCAGTGGATTCACATCGGTAGTGTATCGGGTGGGATTCAAGCCTTTTATCTCGCGCATGCTAATTCGATGCTTCCCTAAAAACTGCAGTGTTATGGCGCAATTACACTAACTTGGTCGTTAGCTCGTATTCGATTGCCTATGGAACTCGGACAAACGACTAATTGTAAATGAACGGAGTCGAGTACGCCCGTCTTCGTACAATCTAGTCGAGCTTTCGTTATGTGTATCGATCTAGCGGGGCCACTGTGTATGTGTATATCTATATGTATCTGTATACATGTACCTATTTATGTTGTTTTTATTATTTAGTTTTTTTCTCTTTTATTTTTTTATAATATTGCCTGTATTGTATTTACTCACATCTTTATAAACATCTCGCTGCACTACTCACACGCCTTACACGGCCAGACTAGCGTTTGTTGTATTTGCTAATTTTTACGATACATATATACATAATAGGCTCGTGATGTCGCCGGGTGCAGGCCCTATCATAATACCAGCGCTGCAGTCTCACAGGCTGCAGCAATACGCTGAGATAGGTGCCTTTTCTGGCATTGCACAGGGCACTTTAATTACTTCGGTTATATTTCTTTTTTATTTTTATTGTAATAATTGTTTACGGTCCTGTGAATGTCCGAATAAACGTTTCTCTTTCTCTTTCTTTCTTTTTTACGTAAACTCTGTCTGAGTTTACGTAACTCATTCAAAAAGAGAAAGTCTGTGGAAAGTCCCCGGAGGTAGGGCGGAAAGCGTCACATCGTGATTTAAACATTTATACGAACAAATTGATAGTTTCATGACGGGTTCCGACCAGTTCAGTCAGCGGGGTTACAGACTGAGTTCAGTTAACTCATTTACCCTGTGGAAAGTCCCCTGGAATAGGGCGGAAAGCGTCACATCGTGATGTAATTCGGTAATAACTTGACATATTTTTGACATCATGAGGTCAACTGGACGTCATACATACGGTCATATTTATTACGTAAAAGTCTTACGTCAAAAAGGGTGAAATAATGAGTCACTGTGTGACTCATTCGTGACTTATATCTTACGTAAATCCTGACATAGCGCAATATCTAAATAATTTTGACGTCACTTTGACGTAAACGTGTTTGCTGGGTAATGACATAATCTAGCCTTCGTATTATTCTTGGAGCCATGAAATCCTCTCCTATAAACGCTATGCAGGTTGAATGTGGCGAACCTCCTCTATCGCTTCGTAGACAATTCCTCGCAAACAGATTCTTTTTTAAACTTGTTCAAAATTCGGATCACCCTCTCCTTCTAAAACTAGACCAGTTATCAAACTTATTTAATGCCCACTATCCCCGCTCTAATAAGAGCATTCCTTGTCTTGTTCTGGCTTACCAGCAATACTCCCGTCTGCCTAATCCTCTCTTCCAAAACTCCGTGTTACCTATTTTTTCTACACCCTATGAAGCGTTGGTATTTCAGCCCAACATCATACTGGACTTTAAAATCAATAAATCCTCAATAGAAGCAAATAGACTTTTTATTGATAAAATTACCTCCAATTATAATAATTGGCGTATAATTTTTACAGACGCTTCTAAATCCTCAGTAAGTAGCCCAGTTGGTGTTGCTGTCTGGATTCCTTCTACTAGTATAATCTTAAACTATAAATGCCCAACTACTTCTTCGGTCTTTACAGGTGAATCTATCGCCATCTTGGAAGCTGTTTCCTTTATAAAATCTCATAATTTAAACAATAGCATAATTTTTACAGATTCCAAAAGCTGCCTTCAATCTATTCTTTCAAACCCTTTTCGATCGAAATCTAGTACTCCTATTATCCTTAAAATCAGGTATCTTCTATTTCAATGTCAGAGGCTGAACATAAACGTTGTCTTGGCCTGGATTCCTGGTCACTCAGGGATTTCAGGAAATGAATCTGCAGATTCATGTGCTAAAAACGCTATCTATACGGGTTCTCTTGACCATTCGGAAATATACTCTTATGACATTTGTTCATCCTTAAAATCGCAGCTGCTTGACTCTTGGTCTAGGATTTGGCGAGTGTCAAAAACTATAAGAGGCAAATTTTATGGTGAAATACAACCAGAAATTCCACTTAAACCCTGGTTTGCCAAATTTACAAAATTAAATAAAAGTACTGTCTCTACAATTTGTCGGTTAAGACTAAATCATTCATGTACTCCAGTATTTTTATCAAAACTTAGAATAAGGGATAGCTCCATTTGCGAATGTGGTCTTGATGAGGGAAATGCGGATCATATATTTTTTAGCTGTCCTAAGACAAGGTTCCCTATTTATGATGTTATTCCTCCTCATATTCCCCGCCCCACGTCCCTTAAATTAATCCTATCACTTGTCTTCACCCCTTTTGTATATATATTAGGCAAGTATATTAATGTAAATAAGATTAAGTTGTAATTTTGTGATCATAACATAAGTCAATTTTTTATTTTTGTTTATTTAATACTATGTATTAATTTCTATGTATTCACATGATCTGGCTCTTTTATTCATGCTTTAATTATGCCTGTAGAAGTTTAGAATTCACGATTATTTATAGTCTCTACATCTCTACAAATTTTTTTTTTTCTTTTTTGGCTCTACCACAGCTCTACATAAAATCCTTTGATAGTTTGTCCTCCGTATACCTACTTGACATTGGCAAAATTGTGGTAACTCCACAAAGCCACAATCCAAAAGTTGAAGTTGACATAATCTATCTTAGAACAGATAGAAAATGTGTGGAAGGTTAGGAAATGTAAAACTATAGTAAGCATTTTTACAGATCATACATATTTATTTATTTATTTCATAGTATAGATATCACACTGGCCCGCCCTTATAAAAATAAATGTGTAATACAATAACGACCCAGTCTGCTATGAGTCCGCTGGCGTGACCGCGCGAGTTTACTCTACTCTCGGATTAACCTTTCCTGTAGATAATAAATATTGGCATCAAATTCGATACTAACCTACAACAATTTGGACACAATCTCAAACGGCGCAGTCACCCCAGCTCTCTAATTACTATTGAATTTCATCAAATATTCTTATAGAAGAAAATTCAGAGATATCTAAACCATTATACAGGTCGATATACACAAGATTTAATTAATATATGTTTACATTACAAGAAATTCGCACATATTTGACACACAAAGCGGACAACATTAATTGTAAGAAGACTAAAGTAGCTTTAAGATATTGGTCCGAGACACTGAAGCGAGTTGTATCCGCGTTGCGAAACTAGCACCAAGCCACCGTACGTTAATAAAAGCAGCGTCGTATAAAAGTTCTGCCACTCGAGTACAACAGTAATACAAAACCTACATATATCGACTTGATCGAGCGCAAACAGTCAGCTGTTTTCCTTTCCCTCACAACCTGCGGCCGTCAGTTCTTATGGGTACGGTACTAAGCATCGGATTGTGGAAGCGTTACTATCGGTCGAATATTTAACACGGCGCTCAGACAGTCTATTATTTTGCAAAAAATGTTCAAAAAGGTTAAAATTCTATAAAAAAAATTGTCTGTGAAACAATTCGGCGGCAGTATTGAACACACGTTGATCTGAGCGCGATGTCGTTTGAGCAGTACCTACTTATGGGAAAGTTGATCTTTATTCCGGTTTGTGCCGGACGAGTCAGACTGACAGTTACATTTTACATCCGCATGATATGTGTATTAGAGATAAAATATTTACTTAGTACTGGGTACATATACCTATAACCATACTGTACATTATATGGCTGTAGAACATTACTTACAACCTTATGAAATAGGGAGTAGACCAATACAATATGCTAGTTATATAAAAAGAAATGCAGTGAATATCGGTATCAAAATATTAATCCTAATATACATCGTGTGAAGTGTATGTTTGATTAGATATGTGATAATTGTGTAAAGATACATAAAAAAAGCTTCATTATAGGACATGAGACCACATTATAAACGTTTATTTGGAATATAAAAATATTACTTACAGCGAGGCGTTATCGATTACATTGTTCCATAATTATGATGTAGCCATAAAAATACTTGATAATTTGGTTTCTATAAGCTCGCCCTGTTAGGTCCTGAAGTGACTACACTGAGCCGGACGACCGTTCCTATACCAAGACTGGTGCGTTGAAATAAACTTTGTGAAATCTCTTAACTAGAAAATAATTTACAAAACGTTTAAGTATAAAAAATATAAAGTAATCGTTTTTTTTTAAGCTCAAAGTAATAAAAATAATATGTCACTTAAAGGCAGCATAAAAATACCGCAAAACATCTAGCATACCTACCTACCACAAAATATCACACGAAGGTTACTCATTCGTTTGTTCACAATAACATGAATATGTAGTGAGAAGTAGATCATATATTTATGTTGACCACAACTTGTTGTAGATCAATGCGGCCCGGGGCGGGGGTGCAGGTCTCGTGGGCCAAAATTTTAAACATTTACTAATAAAATATTAAAGCTTAACATACATAAAGATTAAGCATCTCTGCACCTTAGATATACAATAGCCATTCAAAATAACTGCAGATTAAAATATCTCATCTTAAAAATAAAGTCTTAAACATTAAACTATAAAAAACCGTATGTATTTACCGAAATGTTTCCTAACTTAGGCCAAATCAATGTAAGTATAAAATAATTGATTAAAACATAAAAATTCATTGTCATTTCGCTGTTGCATCTTTAACAATTAATTTTATAATCCAATAAAACTAGGCGAATGTGATGTGATGATAGTCGAATATTAAAAAAAATAATTAAACATGTGCGATGCCGTTCGGTCTAGTTGTATTGTTGCTTATATGAACGGACATCAAAAACTTTATAAATATGAGAAGTGACCGAACGGCATCGGGCTACCAGACTTACATAGATCTAAACATAATATATATAGGAGGCAACACATAGACAGATGGCGTCGGTGCCGACAAGCGCAGCGACGACACGTCAGTAAAACGAGCAGCTTCAACTATAAAATAATCAATTGGCGGTGGTTTATCTGGTTCAGTCCTCACGGAATTAATTCAGCTAGATTCTTTCTCCTTCTTCTCTTCCTTTGACTCTGGAAATCCATAGAAATGTATGTTAATATACTGCTTATCAAAAAACCGAATTAACAAAAAATTTGAAGCAGAAAATACTCATAAATTTATACAAGTTTTAAAATATGTGAAATGGTTATAATGATATCAGATTTCTTAATTCAATGGATAACACACAAAATATCCATTACAGTAATAACGTCGAATTATATCTACATTTACATACCAATTACAAATTCATGTTAATAATATCTAGATAAACCGTTCGGAGATTATCGAAAAATGTCTTGTATCTAGTAGGTACTCACAACAGTTTGTCGACCTCAGACCCGACTTTTATGACCAAGCTGGCTAAACGTAGGTATTTTTACCTTAAAATGTAACAGCCCTTAGACGTTTGATGCTAGAATTTAAAAATGTACAGAAAATGACAACTTTAAATTTTACAATAAAGTTCCTAATCCGTACGATATAAAAATAAACAAAATTTACGTAGTGCTTGCATATTTTTTCTAACATGATCATTCTAATATGTCCTTTTATACAGTCTTATGAACAGTTTAATATTATATTGTAAGTATTTGTTAAGTTAAAGAAGTCTATTCTATAAAAATAGGTAAGAAGGATACAAAATCTAAAATCTATGTTATGCGAGTAATGCAAGCGTATAATTAAAAGAACCGCTAATAGGCAAGTCTAAAGGCTGCATATATAGTTTTCTACAAACAAAAGGGTACCAAAAGCGCCCTTGTATATAAATGCGTTTAGCCGATAAATGCGTGCATAGTTAATTTAAATAAGCAAAAATAAAAATAATAAAATGGGTGAAACTGCCAACAGCAGGCATCTATAACTAAGTACTTGCTCAGCGTATTACAAAAATTTAATATGGGTTTAAATAAAATTGTATAAATAAGTCTAGCTAATCATTTACTTTTTCAATCCCCTGATATGCAGAATATCCAGATATTTGATCTAGTCATACAAATACTTCTTATTCAGAATTGCTTATTGGGTCTAATGAACTGGCTCAATATATCGATTACTTAACTATATTTTGTTACAGGAACAATGAAGTGAAAAAGAATAATAATAGTCAGTGGATGGGAGAACCCACAGGACTGATTACATATTCTCAGTTCTGTTTGAGAACCCGTAATAAGTTATTCTATGGTAAAATATTACATAATATTTATGAAATTAAGTCTTATATGAGAATTTGAATTTCATGTTTGTCATTATTTTTAAATGTAAACCCAAACATTACAAGAAAATGGTTTGACGAGAGCTAAGTATGACGTCGATTTCGCTAACACAAACACACCACACACAAAGGTTCCTTTTTGTATGTGTGTGTGCAAATCAACGACGACGATGGAAGTAAATCATTCTGTTCGCAACAGAATAATGAATACCTAGTATTATATAATGTGAGTACCTATGTATTATATTATTATCTCAAAAAAATAAGGTCTATAAAATCGATCTAGTCTATATTTGAAAATTTCAACAACAATTAAAATTTTTAAATTAATTATAGAGCTCAATACCAACATGTATTACCACTATTTTTGTTTGCTTGATATGATGCAAGTACCTAATTCTTTTGACGTTGATAACGTCTTATAAATCGATAAAGCCGGCTACACGCACGAAAAAGCATGACTCATTGTCACGTTCCGCCTGAGCCGAGCGTGCAAGCGAAAGCGCGGAACAAGCGATAGAGAGGCACGATCGGTGACGTTATCACATAAAATTATCGTCTGTAAACCGACTTTACAGATAACCAATTTTTTTTAAACTGTAAAAATAATTTATTGTTGTTCGAAGAAAAAATACTAGTAACTACAATAAATAGCCAAGCGTTGATAATTTCACCCATTTGCATTATAATAAATACTGTTACGTACGCATGTAAGTATACGTATTGAAGCATGTACGCATCTATGCATGCCTGGTCACAAACGTTCGAGACTGACCTTCGTCACTGTTACCGTTAGTAAGCGGCTCTTCACCGTTCTTCTCACCGTTCTCTGCTGGTTTCTTCTCCTCTTCTTTAGCCTCTTTGTCTTTTTTCTCCTCTGAGCTCTCTTTGGATGGTTTCTTCTCCTTACCGGCTTTACCCTTGGCTGGGGTGGCAGGTTTCGGCTTGGGTTCAAGTGATGGGTCTAGCACAAGTTTGCCGATGTTCTTGCGGTCGTGCATCTTCTGCATCGCCTCTCCCACCTTCAAATCATTTATGTACATATAATTAAAATAAATTCTTTGTAGGCACAAACAATCAGATACACCTGAAATGTGGTTATAAAACTGTATACCCAAAATATTTAAATTAATTATACAATAAAATAAGGTTTAAATAAAATTCTTAAGGGGCTAGATAATTTAATTATGTCAGAACTGTGCCTAATTTGAAAAATTTAACATGGCTATGAATTTTCTGCTCTTGCCCTGAAAGAGACTTGCCTTTGCATGAGAATATCCTAATAAAAGTAACAAAACAAATTAATTAAACAAATAATACATACACACAACATGGTATTAGTTGTTGCTTTTTAAAACTACATTGATATTTCTTACTTGTTTCAGATCGTATTGTTTCATAAGTAGTTACACACCAGTGTAATGTACCTTAATACATATATTATGCAAGAATAATTATGTTATGGATCAATGTAATTCTTATTTAATCTAAGAAATTCAATACCGTTTAAATTTAATGGAGTCATAATCAAGATTGGTTAAGGTAACTCTCACAAATGTTACCAACTCGGAAAAACAACACTAAGGAAATTAGAAAGATATCGTTGTGAAGGCTCATAACACATAAATTGTATTGTATTTTATATTTAGTTGTGTTATATTGTAAGTTCAACACGAAAATATTATAGTTATGTAAGTACGTACGTCTTCGAGAGCCCAGGTGGAGTCGACGAGGGGCTTGACTTTGCCCTCACCCCACAGCGCAAACACGCGATCTACGGCACGGCGTACGAAATCAGCGCCTCCGTGCTGGAACAGCAGATGGCGCAGATTCAGACCCGCAAGGCTCTTGTTCTCGTCGAACAACTTGATGGGAGAAACCTTGTCCACTTGCCACCACTGCGAAAAAGAAAATATTTTTTATTTTTCAGCTTATGCCCATCCCATTACCACTGTTTAATAATATGTACTTTCTAACAACTTGAAAGTTTGAGAGGTATGGCACAAACAGGAGTTCGGGCTCAAATCTAGCTGAAGTCACCTAGGGAAATACCAAACAGCAACAAAAAAAGACACTACAGGTTGGTAAAGTAGTAAGCACTTGCGTGTCCCTGCTGTTGAGGACCTTGTAAAAACTTTCGAGACGTCGAGACTCGTAACATCGCCTGTGTTTCCTATCTTCGCCTAATTTCACATAATTTAAAATTTCCACGGTTTGTTTTGAACAGGCCACGCATAAAACTGTTAAATAACAAGTATTTTTCATATAGGGCAAGATTTTGAGGATTAATTGTGGCTAACTTCACGTTGTTAGTGACCAGTGCATTTTTGACGTAGGACAAATTACTCTTTTTTTTTGTTTGTGTATAAACTTCAATTTTAAAAGTGCTACATATCAGGTGAGGCTAAACTTTTTATTTGATTATATTATACAACTAATTGCCTTTCATATGACGTTATTCTTTTTTATCTAACTTACGTTTAGAACTCGGAATTTAATAAAATGTTATCGGGGTGATAAAAGTGGCATCTTGTTGCCGAACTTCGCCTGCCCCTAGGGTTGTCAATCCTGATGTGTTATATGAATGCAAATGTGATAGTAAGGTGGTGGGTACATTATCGAGATCGAGGCTTCGATAATAAAACCGATTGTTGCCGAACTTTATAGGTACCCACATTGGAAAACAAAAAGGTGAAGAAACGCATAAAACGGACATCCACTACCAATCATTTTGAAAATATGATAGACCTTGCAGTGGAAGCATTAAAGCACAAGCCAATGTCCTCTTGAACGACGCAGAAAAAATCTATGAGATCCCTCGTCGTACTTTATTAGACAAGTTACACAATAAACACCCTAAGAGTCCAGGATGCCCAACTAGATTAACAGATGAGGAAGTTAACACAATAAAAGTGTTAATTGCAACCGCTGATTATGGCAGTCCTTTAACCCTTCTAGATTTGCGAATTGTCGTACACAGATGAGGTTTTAAATTATTTTAATAAACAGGACATTTATTGAATAATAGGCTACAAATAGAAAGAAGTATAGATACCTAAAAGAATACTTTTTATTAATAAATGTTTATCTCTTATCACATTTTTTTTTCTTAAACCATTAACCCCTTTATTTTACAGTTAGATAAGTTACCAAGAATTGTGGCAACCCTATCACTGTTATAGCAAATGTATGGAACAATCTTCAGACTGTTCCCTAACTTCGCCTACTACACATTTTTTAAAGAAAATATAACTTTAGAGTGTTAAAAGTAAAGTTCATATTCTTCTGTCACATTTTAACTTCCATAGACTAGCTAATGTCAAACAAATTGTTTATTATGACGCTGTGACATAAGGTAGGCGAAGTTAGGGAATAATACCAATACTTCGCCTGTTACCTTTGGAGTTAATATTCAGCTTGTTATTAAACGATAGTCAAAACGTTAATTTTCTATAACTATAGCCACAGATAAGTAAAATCATTTTTTAATCACTATAATTCAAAATACTTTTAAATTCGAAAGAACGGTTGAAAAAAGTGTAAAAACCCAGGCGAAGTAAGGGGTCGCGACGGTACTTAATTAGTTTTCAGTTTTTTATGCGAAACGCAAATCGCCATAACATTACGTTTTCACGTCAGTAAAAAATTTAGTCAAATGTGTTATTTACTTAAATAAATATTAAAATGGATAAAAGGTTTGTAATATCAGAAAGTACAAAATCTAAATACCATACCAGAATAAGCTGTTTCATGATATGATTTATTTTTGACATAAATCCAGATTTTGTTCTGCCAAATTATGGAATTTATAAACATCCAATCATAAGCAGTAACTTTTACGCTTTTACTGCCCACATAACGTCATGACGACTAAGCAACATGGCGGTCTAGCGCATACATCGATTTACATTTAAAATGTAAAATTAAAATACATTTTAATGCCACTTATCGGTTGAATTTTCACAAAGCTGATACACTGGTACTCTAAGGTATAAAGGTACATTATAATCAAACACTTGAGAGTATTGATCGAGTCACAGCGATAAAATATAACGATTTAGAAAACGAACATGAATACTGTATCGATGGTGTATACAGCACCGATCGCCTTGTATGCTGAAGCCTATGTTCTAAGTTAGAACTTCTAACTCTAAGAGGAATTCACAAGATGTAAGATAGTCTTCTACCTCTAAAAGTACAAGGTGTAATTTCTATTATAACTAATAAAGACACTTGTATTTAACAGCCCTCTTAAAAATAATAACTTCAAACATGTCACACATGGCCGTCTGATCCCAAACTAGGCAGAGCCTGTACTATGGTAACCAGACTGTTGATAAACATACCTACTTATATATTACTAAATACATACATAGATAGACACAGAACAATGATCGTGCTCATCACACAATTATTTGTCCTGGGTGGGAATCGAACCCACGAGCTTTGGCTCAGGAGTTAGGATCACCTATCACAGGCCCGCCGAAATGCGATGTGTCTATCACTGTACCATTGATCTACAGGGACAGGCAATATAAAATTTGGTACCCAATAACCATTGTAGTGGATCATATCACGACCGTCATTTTTCATACATTTTTCCTTATGTATTGCTACCCTACACTAGAGAGTTTATCAAGTGTAAATACTTATTTCTATTACCTCATTTATAAGTTATAATAGTTAAAGGGTAAGCACGCACTAGCTCGATCAGATAAAGAATATAATGTACTCACGGCACGCGCAGCGCTGAAGAAACTCTTAGTCTCGCCGGTCACGATGTTTGATGATCCTGTGATAAAACACCATTGGTTTATTACACTTATTCATGCTTAAATAACTTAATGAGAATAAACTGTTTAAATAATTTAGAGCGAGCCTTTAGACATGCAAACTTTTAGGTGGTACATAATTTATTTAAAAGGAATTGGTAACCAGTGTGATAATGATAAACTAACTTTTAAACTTTCGTGTTCCATGATAATATAATCATGTTGACGGGAATCGCGATCACGTATTTAAAAGGTATTACATACCTTTGATTTGCCTGACGTTTCGACACCAGGTTGCCGTACCGGCCGTGGTCACAGGCTGACCGCGTTAATTCCCGTTACATAATTATATCACGAAAAAAAAAACAAATTTCGACTTAGACCCTAGTAGTAGCCAAAACATAAAATAAAGACTGGTGACTAAATAAAATGGGGATGTTCTCATTCTGACGCAATATTTCTTTGTTCAATGATAGGTAATCGTTTAACACGCTATCCAATATTTAGATTCCGATGAAATCTCAGGAAGGGAATTCCTGTGTGCCCTAAAAAATTGGTTCGCCTGTTGAAAATTCAAGTGCAAATCTTTGTAAGTCGAGTTAAGTTGAAACGTCTTAAGTCAGTCGTCGGTATATGGTGATTAATCTACTTACCATAAAGTATGTATCGACCCATGGGCTTCAGAAGCGAGTAGCCACGGTTGCACTCCTCACCACACAGGCAGTCCAGCACGATATCCACTCCGTCGGGAGACACCCTGGTCAAGAGAACAAAATTGATTACATCTAGAGCATATCGAAAAGTCTTAAATGGATAATTACAACCATCTGAACTAATATCATGAAAATTAACTTATTTGTTAGCTTTCACGGCCTAACTTCTCAACCAATCGTTATAAAAGGTATATAGGATACTTTTCATCCAGAAAAAGTACCGTTTTTCGGGAGACGTCTGAATTGATTGATAAAATCTAAATCTATTCACGCGAGCGAAGCTAGGTTATTAGTCTAAGTATCTTGCCGCCTATCACTTTTATTACGTTTTACAGTAATCTATACATCTATACAAATAAATAAAATTAGTGTCTGTTAGTAATGTCATAATAACAGATTTTTACTATAAATGCATTCGAAAATCCGAAAATTTCAAGGTACCCTGCCAAAAAATCAATTTTTACAATGTTGGTAGACCGGTTTCCAGGCGACTTCACTGGCAGATAGCTGGTTATGAGGAGTAGCTTAGGCTATTTTAGTTCGGAAAAAGAATTACGAGTTCCGCGCAATTAATTTAAATATGTACATGGGAGCAAAGCCATGCGGGGCACAGCTAGATATGAATAACAACAAAAATTTGAAATTAGGTAGGTATATAACATATGACGTGCAGTCAGTTTTTTGGAAGTCGGACTTCTGGTTTGCTTCAGTGCAAGTTTGTTTGATCTGGTATGTAAATTGTCAGAAACTCATCGAAATGCGCTGTCTACACGGTTTGAAATAAGTGAAAAAAAAAATTATATAAACTTTTATAGGACTCATCTTGTAGGCTGAATAAAAAAATGAAGATCTACTAAAAAATGCGATACTGTGTGTGATCTTCGAAAGATTAATTACTAATAAATACTTAAATATATAAAACTGTTTGAAATAATGCTGATTATGTAAGTATGTAGTTAAAATATTGACTGCCAATTTGAAGAACTTACTTCTACATTAGAATTTACTGTTTCTTGTAGTTTAAACAATATTACATAGTTGTAAATCTATATCTCCAGTAGATAACTAACAGTATTTATTTACATAGAACTTGTGCGGTTGGTTTGTTTATACCGTAGAGTGCTCAACAAATATAAAAATATCTTTGTCTATTTACGAGAATTAAATGACGGGCTTGTTACGAGCCAGCTGCCCGAAGGAGCGGGTTATAAAACGAACAATTATCGTATTGCAAAGACCAACTTAGGGGACCCCGGCTTCATTTGACACTTTATCCACTTACCACAATTAATAAAAGCTACGAGAGGGGTGGGAGAGGTTTTTATAAAGTGGATGTATCACATGAAGAGAGCTCGCGCTGAAATATGTAACTGTAATAACTACCAATTAACAAAGCATGGGATTGAGGACAATATAGTTTGTTTGCTCAGAAACGTTGCAGGGGAGGCATCCAAAGCGAACTTTAACTTTTGATTTAATAACAAACGCAGCTCATGATCCAAGCCTCACTCATATTGCGGCACATAATTCACTACAAATGTTTTATACGAATAAGTACTTCTGTATATTTTGAAAACCATACTTATCTATCTATCGAAATACATCACATCTGCTATTCCTTTCTTGTTGTTTGACTGTGTGTAGTTTTCAGTAAAGTTAGACAGCTCAGCTACAGCAAGCATTTTGGGCTATTAAATTACGGATTGCCGTCATAACTCCAAAGTTTTGACAGCTAAAAACCAGTTCAAACTTCGTCAAAAAAAATGGTGAACAATCGAATTAAAAGATATTATGGATTGAATAATTAATCTATACATATTCATTAGGTTAAGGCATTTGTATGTATTGTACTGGTTCTACTACGATTTCTTTTGAGAATTATAATTTTCTTTGCCCACTTTCTTTAAACTTTTACCTTGGATTTTAACAGAATAGAGTAGGAGGCTAGGTTTTAAAAAGGTTGTGTATATTGTCATTTTGTCATCAATACATGAGTAAATTTTCCTGGCGCAGTAAGCATCCATATTATTACTGTTACCTACTGCTGTAATTAAGTAACTTTTTACCGCCGGCAGAGCCTATGTTAATAACTGTTACTTTGATTCTATTCAAACATCTTGACTGCAGTTATCTATATTATAAATAGGCAAAGACAAGACCGTTCCCTTTCTTTAATCCTGTTTGTAAAAAAAAATACTTTTGACCTCTATTAGTAATGGTTATTTATGCCAGTGGGCGAACTCAAGTATGTAAATTGGTGGTTGGGAGATTGTGTTTTGACATTATCAGGCATCAACTAGTATAAAAAGTCTCACATTCCAAGCATTTTACGCGTGTAACGTAAACAAAGGTATTATTAGTAATGAAGGGCCGCTGAACGGGCGGATATTTTTAGCTCAGTGATATCGTATCGTATAGAGATACGGCTCCATCCCTTCGCTTTAGGATTCTTTAAATTGTTGTGTAGATTAATTTGTTCCTGTAATATATAGCGGATTAACTTTTAACTTGAGACAGCTTACACACGGTCGTCTGATCCCAAATAGACAGAGCCTGTACTATGGTAACCAGACTGCTAATATATAATATACTTACATACTTATATAATATGATAGATAAATTACACCTAGACACAGAACACACGATGGTGCTCATCACACAATTATTTATCCTGGGTGGGGTCGAACCTACCACCTCTGGCTCAGCAGTTAGGATCACTTAGGACGTTCGTTAGGACTACTAGACTAACAGGTCCGTCCGATTCTTTTTTTTTATTCAAATATTGCAGCTGTACTGTTGTTATCAAAGTTAAGCGAGTGTCAATCAATTTGATAAGAAATTTGCATAAATTGAACCTAGATTTTAAATAAATCAGTAAATGGACACGCATCTAAAATTTCCGGGATCTGACTTTAGCAGACAAGTCCATTCAGTACGTCAGTACAATTATACAGCTGAATCAAACAATTTGTACGTTTAATCTTAAATTGTAATAAGTACGAGTATAAAAAATATTTTATAAACTTAAATAAGTAACTACTTAATAAGAAAACTAAATAAAAATTTAAAAAAACTTGTATTTTATTTATGTTTCCACGTACGTGAGAAATTGTTTTTAGAAAATGCAATTCTTTAAACGATAGAAATCAAAGTACCATTGAATTTGCAATTTCGTACATTTCATTTGTTAAGTCCACGTATATTATTGAATGTCTATCTGTATATTATTGGATGTCTATCTGTATATTATTGGATAATACAAATGTTGTAGTAATTATGGCACTTACTTCCGGACTTCGCTGGTATAATCGCTGCCCCTCTCGAGAAGGTGATCAATGTTGTTGTTGTTCGCTTTGAGGGCTTCATGCTTGCTCTTTGAACAAACGCCGAACACCGTAACGTTCTCAACGGTCTTCGCCAACTGGGCGACTGCTTGGCCCTATAAAAGACAAAAAATTATGTATACTTATGCTTGTAGTCAAAAATAAACGTTCGTTTATTCATAAAACGAAAAACGAACTTTGTTGTAGAAAAAAAAATAAAGAATATTTATTTTTGTCCAAAATTTTAATTAAAAACAAAGGAAGCACACCCGCGTTCACAAATTAGTATTATCATACAGGTTATTAGCCTTTCAATTGTTTGGTCTGTTAATACATGTAGGGTAATTAGCGCTGTCACCCTACCTGTCGCTGACACGCAGAGACGTTTGACACATCACGACGTACTTAATTACAGGGATACACTATTGCGTGGGGAATCATACAGCATGGTGTAGATAAAAAGTATTAAACCATTAAGAAGGTTTAAATAGTTACACAAAAGCACGCTAGCGTGCATTAGAACTGGGCTGAACTGGCTAACACTAAAACCGAATACATTTGGAAGGAATTATGAGGTCTCCGGGAACGCAATAAACCGTTGTATTAATGGGGAATGAAATGAGAGGAAATGACAATAGAAAAAGATGCTGTTCTTGACCTTGTAACTGCAGTAAAAGCTACTTACCTGTAAAAGTTATTAATTTAGAGAGTTTGAGGATGTTAAACTTCATACAACGTACAAATATTTCACTACTTTTATAGTTGTAATAATAATTATATACATTGTACATAATAGCTGCCGCCCGCGGCTCCGACGGGAATTAATACTTCCCCGCATGTCACTCCCTTGGAGGTGAAAATACAACGTTTTTATAGAGAAACAATAACTATATAATTATGTATACGAACGGGAATTAACGTGATCACGTAATAGGTATGTAATTACATACCTTTCGACACCTTTCATCCTGTGACGACGGCCAGTGCAATCTGGTAGAAACGTCAGGCAATTCAAACCTATTACGTGATCGCGGTAATTCTCGAACGTATAAATAATTTTATTAAATGGAACGTGAAAGTTTAAAATTAGTGAATCAATTACAGTAAGTGTAACTCTAACGGTTTATATAATGCACGCCAAGATAGCTCAGACAGCAGGGTTTTTCCGACTTACTTGACACTTATATGTAAATATATACATTTTATCCTTATTATACAATATCTTTTTAATTATATAAGCTATATATGTTATTACCTATTTTACTGTAAAGTTTCGTGTAAATCCCTTTAGGAGTTTTTACGTGAAAGAGTAGCAAACATCCATCCATTCTCACACAAACTTTCACGTTTATAATAGTAGGATATTATGATAGGATATAATAATTAGCATTAAAGCATATTAGTTTTAGAAGATATTTTAGTACTGAAAAACCGTAAAGCTCTCTCATTCTGTAATTTTTCTAGTCTAAGAAAACCGGCATTCGAATTAGAACTCCGTTGTTTTGATCCATTAATTTTCAACACGAGTTAGTTTTGAGTACCGTGTTGATTTAAACTGAAGGACTGTATTGAACGGTGGTTAAAAATGTTTAAAGATATCGCAAATTTTCAAATATGAAATACCACACCTAGTGTCCATTATGATGTTAATTTCATAATTACCAAGTAGGTAAAACGTAGCTACAACTTTATTAAATATACTCATGCTCATAATTCACGTTAAACCTAGACCTAAAAGTATGAAAATGGTTCATCTGTAAAGGTTTTGTGTCCCCTGGCAAGGAACGTACTCAGAACTGACCACTAGCAACCGTAGCTAGTTATGACTATAATTATAAGCACTTGGAGACAGGCCCGGTTGACCAAGATCAACCACCAAAAAGTACACACAAACTAAACTAAAAGAAAACTGTTTGAAGGCGAGCAGTGAAATCCATGATTGAGAGGTCGATGGCTTCTTAGATTTCAGCTTAATACGACGATAAATTAAGAATTTACCTAATTTCGTTAGTTAGTTAATTTGAAAGGCAGCTCAATCAATCTTTTGCGGAAAATAATTATTGATGTGTCCCAATGCTGTGTTTACTACAACGAACATACAATGAAAATCAGAAAACGCAATCAGAATAAAAAATAGTAACACATTATGTACTGAGTATAATTAAAATTTTCGCATATTCGTCACAAAGTATCTATACCTCAACAAAAAAGTTAAGTTATCCAGACAATTGTGCTAGATGCCTACAGCGAATTGCTCGAGCGCCATTCCTGATTTGGGAACCAAAGTGGTTGAATTTAAATGTGTGCACTAAACCAAAAGATCAGTTTGACGATAGAACAATATTTTTTCCTATTACAATAAATTACAAAATTTAATATTTCATTTGGTGGGAACTTCCAGGCTGCCAGGGTGGCTGCATTTTGGAATAAAACCGACTAAAACCGCATAAACCAAATCAAATCAAAATACTGTACTTAAAATGAGGTCTAAACCGTCCATGAAGCTCTGCACGGTGAGTCGACTACAGGCACCGTCTCTTAACTATAATATGTCCACACGCAAATATATTGTTACTCAGCTCTGCGAATCTGATCTATTCGAACAAGCAAACTTATTTTAAGTAGTAGGTACTTACCACACCGCCTCCAGCGGAGTGCACAAGCAGGCTCTTGCCGGGGGTGAGGTTAGCCATCTCAAAGAGCAGCAGGTAAGCCACCACATAGTTAGTCGTGACCGCTACAGCATCCAAGGCGGTCATACCCTCGGGCAGAGCGTATACGTATTGCGCTGGTACGGAAACAAGCTCAGCCCACGCCTTATACTCCGGCATAGCTACTACTTGGTCACCAACCTGTCGAAGAAATTCTAAAGTTAGAAAGAGAAAGATTGGTAATCAATAAACGGTTGCAGATGTCACGATGTCAGATTCGCCGTCAGAAAACATGTTACGTTTTGTAAGTAGGTGTAATCTCCTAATTGAATTTTAATTCATTGAGCTGAACTTTTGCACACACTTGGGGCTAGGGTTGCCACCCGTACTATAATATAAAGTATTGTACTATATTTTAATCAATTGTACTATTTATTATAGAACAATAATATAGTACAAAAAATACTATATTTTATGCGGTCAGCTAGTAGTAATTTAATGCGTATTATATTTTTCTTGAATTTTCCAAATTTTTTTACAGGTTTTTTTAAAAATACTATTTTTTTTTTAAATGTGGCAACCCTAGTTGGGATATGCGGTAATTCTATACATAATATAGTTCACAATAGTGCAACTGGTCTGTTGAAGAGAAAGGAAGATGCAGCTACTTTGGCGAACAAGGACAGGGCCTCTGGATACCTTACTCAACAGCAGGAATACAATAAAAATCATTACAGGAGAGGGAAGACAGTTTAAGCAAAGAGAAAATCAAACCTCTTTAGTTGCCAGTATTTTAACAACGAGTAACCACGAGTTTGTCAACGTAGTACGTAGTAGTTTGTGAAGGTTGTGGATGTCAGATGGCAATCAGCTACGAAGGCTGACGCCTTCACCAGTTAGTAAATATACAATTCATGACCAAATTCTCCTAAAGGCACAGGAGTCCCATCTAACCATACGTACAGGAGTGTGACGTTTATAGAACATGATGAGAATTAGGAGTCGGTAGTACTTGCGATGTAATGAAAACAGTTTACACTTCATCGCTGCAACCACTTGTATCGGTAACATTTGAAACCAATAATAAAAAGTGTTTACATAAACATGTCCGTATACTAAAAGCATCGATGTAGTTTCCGCATCAATACACTAGATCAGTAAGATATTTTGATGTTTTGTTATGTTCTAAGTAAAAGGCTACCGAACAGAGCATAGCTATTTATTTTTGATACCCAGATTTGAGAGCGAAGTCGGTAGCTCCACCTAGTTTATCTCATAATTATATTTATAAGAATCTTGCACGACTCAAATATTCTGCGACATCAAAGGCGCCTTCATTGTGATTGACTATGTATAAGCAAAACAAAATAATATTCTTAAGACAAGCTGTATTCATTTCACGTAGAGACATCGAGATGCGGAGACCAGCGCGCGGCGAAAGTTAAGATGTACCGGACAAACTAATTAAAAGTGACAACATGTTTATGTTTATTCTACGTCCGTCTTACTTACTTGATGTCGTTAAAATAAAATATTTATATAGTCATCTAAAACTTCGGTCAACATCTTTTTATTTTTCTTTTTTGCTCCCTAAAGTTTGTTCTCGAATATTTCACAACTTTTTATGAAGTAAACCTCAATACGTAGCCTCGTCACCGAGTACTCGGGGTTATGTACACGAGCGGGTTGGAAACCCGCTCGTGTACATAAAGATAGAAAGAAAAAATAATTCAACCTAAAGGCCCGTCTGTCCTATTATTGTTCCTATGTAAAATTTCTATGACTAGTTAACCCAAATATTTGGATAAAATTGGAGACTGTCTAATTCGTTACATTACGAAGCTAACAATTAAGTAAATCCTTTAAATTTCAAGTCAGGTTGCCATTGTTCAGTGGGAGATCAAGGTCTGTTTGAAATTTCTTGCTCCCATCCATAGGTAGGTACTAGGGCTGCCATCCGTCCGGGTTTCCCCGGATTTGTCCTAGTTTAGAGGGCGTCGGGGGAGCGTCCGGGCGGGGTTTTCAAAAAGTGTCCGGGTAAAACCCGGACACTCTGTGCCAAGGGACCCTTATAGTTGTTAGATGAATAGTTTACAAGTTAAACATTTAAATGGAATCGGCGTTTTTTAAAGGTGTCCGGGAAAGAATCTCGATTTCACCCATGTGTCCGGGTTTTTTTAAGTTTTTGTCCGGCGTTGGCAATTTAAGTGATGGCAGCCCTAGGTAGGTACAGACCAGAGCATTCGAATACTAATACACTTACGAATTCTTAGAGAAAACTTAGCTCTGTATGTTCATACTTACTTTGAAGTTGGTTACACCCTCTCCGACCTGCTCGATTTCTCCGGCGCATTCAAACCCGAGAATGAAGGGGGTCTTGGGAGGCGAATCTATAGCGCCTTGCCGTACGATGAGGTCTTGGAAGTTAAGACCGCTGTAACAAGAGAATTGAAGTGTTAGTGGTATGGGGGTTGGGTGAAACATAATAATTATAGTAGTTTAAGAGTTTCCTGACTGACACCTAATATTTATACTGGAAATCAAAACTTAAATATGTTATTGTTTAGAGGAAAGACTATATTGTATAAAACGTATCGAACACATTCTCCGTAAAATTTGAAGTACGGTTTTTTCAACAATTTCAAATAGTATCCGATGATATAAGCTCCATACATAAACAAACGCATGTCAGTGGGGGCTAATTGGAATACCAATTTCAACTTAATAATACAAACTGATTGTTGTGGCGAACTAATGATTTCATTAAAGTACTGCGTAGTGCAGGCTGTACTTAATTAAATAAGCGTGGTTAGGAATGCGGCAATCGTTTATTATTATGTCGTTTAAGACGCACGCAGAATAAAGAGGCTCGCATTTAAATTTTAATGTCGACGTCCGTCAATATGGCGGGCTGAGACAACAACGCCAAAGACGACAGATAGAACATTGTTGACTCGGCTATATGCTGATTCTAGAATAAGGGTACTATAATACAATTTAATTTAACTTAGATCATTTAAGTAG
Organism: Euplagia quadripunctaria; assembly: GCA_963859945.1. Lineage (NCBI taxonomy): Eukaryota > Metazoa > Arthropoda > Insecta > Lepidoptera > Erebidae > Euplagia > Euplagia quadripunctaria. Next base: position 8,023,845 of record OY982575.1, on the reverse strand, counting down.
AACACAGACGCTGTTGAAAAATAACTGTTACCTGCGATGCTGTCGTTTAAAAAAAAGAAAAGGTGGGTAAAGGAATGACCCGGGAATAGTGAACAAAAAGTTCAATAATCCCTTTCAACGGGGATTGTCAATGGGGAAAAGTGGAATAAGCCCAATCAGTCAACATACCTATCTAATATTGAGTTGCAAGAAGTGTATTATTCCGATGAATTACCTAATGGAAACAAATAGCTATATTTTTACAACATTCCTTTTTAATAATATGTATATTCTTAGACCTTGATATAATTTACTTTGAATATAAAACCAAGACATAGGTACATTCTGTTGTGATTGTGCATACCGTATATCTTTCTATTCTATGGTGCATACACAACACTACACTACAAATCGAAGAGTCGCCATACTCGCTATAGATTGTGCCAGACTAGAGGGCGTGGTACTCTTTCCCAATCGATATTTTGTCGATTGTCCCCGCAGTTCCCGCGTACCGTAAACAATTTATTTTTACTTAATCACATCAGTTCAGTATACATACTGATAAAATAAGAAAAGTGATATAGCGAGTTTCATTTCTAGTCTTTAATCAAAATGTATTAGTCAAAACCACAAATTAACTATAGGTACTGTTGCAAGAATGAAGCAATGATTTTTATTCCAAACGATACGAGTTCTGTGCCGGAAATGAAATAAAAGTTTTAGTCTCGACCTCGAAAGCAAAATCCTAAAACTATTTTTTAAATTTCGAAAAATTATTATAATACTTAAGCGCCCCGCGGTTTCACCCGCGTAAGTCTCGATCCCGTGGGAATATCAGGATAAAAAGTAGCCTATATGTTAATCCAGGTCTCCAGCTATCTACATACCAAGTTTCATCGCAATCGGTTCCGTAATTTTGGCGAGAAAGAGTAACAAACATCCATACATACATACATCCATCCATCCTCACAAACTTTCACGTTTATAATATTAGTAGGATTAGTAGGATATTAGTAGGATAGAACTAGCATAAAATTTGCAATAGAATTTTTTTTGTTGGTATATTTATAGAAACGTCCGCAGTAGGAAATATGGTATCCCTCAGTTGTCGATCGACCGATTTCATGAAATTTAAAACTAAATCAGTAATTACATTAGCTTTTTTTATTATTTATCTCTCTGCTATAGACTTGAACGTCCACGGCTTATAACAATGATTTCCACAATGAGCGGTCTTAGTAGGTCCAGCAGCTCTCCTCCACATTAACAGGGGTTTTATTGTTCTCTTACAACTTAACAAAAAGCACCTTCAAGGTATAGCCTATTCAACAATACTTCATTATACATATACTAGCAACCCGTCTCGGCTTCGCACGGGTAGCAGCGACATCTTCAACAATCATCATCATATTTCAACCAATTTATCCAAAGCCTTACCAAATTATATACCTAAACCTTCCTCAGGAATCGATCTATCTATTGGTGAAAACCGCATGAAATCCGTTCAGTAGTTTTTGAGTTCATATCACGAACAGGCAGACAGACGCGGCGGGGGACTTTGTTTTATAATAGGTAGTGATATGTAGTGATTAGTTGTTACAATTGGTTCACAACCAACGAACGTGTCACGAAAATATTTATATAGGAATCCCTTCTTTTTTGATGGCAGTTAAAAATAAAGACCACGACTGGCGAGGTTATGTCATAACAGCGCATCTATATATAAAAAAATCGTGTCACGTTGCATGTTCGTGATGAACTCCTAAACTAATGAACGGATTTTAATGAAATTTTGTACACTGTGTGCAGTTTGGTCCAACTTGAGAGATAGGATAGGATTTATGAGGAAGATCTTTTAGGTGTATATAATTCATTAAGGTGTTGTGTAAAATCGCTGAAATATGATGATAATTGTTAAGAAGTCGGAAAAAATCAATATAATTATGATTTGCTGCCGGGGCGGCTTGCTGGTTCATAATATACAGACCTATGACGTATGTAGAAAAAAGTAATAAATGTCTACATCCACAACCAAATGGTTAACGTGCAAGCATGTTATAGTATGTACGTAGCTATAAACAAGGAAATAGCATTGGTCGAGCTAATAGAGCGCCAGAAATATCCGTGATGTAGGTACCCGAACTCAACTCTACAAATACATACAAACAGAAAACTCATAAGGATTTTACTTAGCTACAGAAAGCTAAGTAATTAGGACAGTAGTAACTATTTAAGTAATATAGTCATGGTACTAAATACTAGCCAGATCCTATTATTTTTATTTCGAATTTCGAAAGTGCAATACATTATGTTGTACTTGTTCTCATTCACATTTTAATCTATTCGAAATTTCTAGATGTTTTGAATTCTTGCCTTTTCAATTATTGTTCATTTATCAAATTCTTTGTTCATTTTTCTTCTGTATAATATAGAACGGACTCCCAATGGAGTTTCGTATGCATATGTGGACCGCATTATGACTTCTGATATGAGATTGTTGCCAGTCATTATTGTGGTACAATTCTCCCCTCCCTCACCCGTTGTATATATTGTTCAGCTTTCTCAAGATTCGATTACAATCATAGTAATTTATAAAAGCTAGTGATTATGATATAGGTACAGTTTAAGAAAAAGTTTATTTTGATCGAATAGGATCCAGCCGTACGTGAATCCACCCAATGGTCTGGTGCGGAACGATGAGTTATCATAGTTCATATCGAACGTCTTAATATGATATATATATTATGTTTGTTTAAATGGAATAAATGCACATTTACAAGAAAGTTTTATAAATAAAATATTATTAAATATAATTTTAATAATATGCTTAAGCAATAAGGTTTTAAGCAAGTTTCATGCATCCTTGTGTGAGTGACTATTATTTTGTTAAAATAATGTTTATATGCGTATACACAGACAGGTACATACAGCAATCACGATAAAACCAACAGTTATATATCAATTAAACCCTTGTTTCACTCATACATAGTAAATAAACCATGGCATAAGTACCACTCAATGTGACAATTATGAAACTTTTCGATCACCTTAAAAGTCTCCCCCTACATTCATGAGTCACCAATAACATTCAACCCCATTCTCAGAATTGATGCACTATGGCAAAACCGGGAATGTGATAGCATTTGTCATCGACGTTTTTTTATGCTAGGTACCTACTACTAATTTCGATAACCAAAAGTCTAATAAGGTCTTTATCATCTATCTAATATGAATAAAAATGAAAGGCTGTTCGTTGGGATACGCATTACTTGAGAACGGCCGAATGATTGTGGATATTTATTTTTCTTTTATGTGTTAGTAATACCATAGATAAGATAATAGTTACTTCGTAATACAGTACTCTGTGGTAAGTGCTCATAGTCCAAATAAGGTTTTAGGCAAAAGAAAAAATTCCCGAAATATTGGGAAATGCGTGGAAAACTTAAATTGTTTTCTTTTTCTATGAAATTCAAACACATTTATTGAAATTTTGATAGGACTACATCCGCGTCTGTCAGATCAGCTAGTACAAACATACACATCACTAGGGACCATAATGTACATTAAAGACAGTTTATATTAAATCACGGGCTTTTTTAAGAATGAAATTTATTTTACCAACAACATACTGGTTAAATAGTTCGGTTGATATTTGTAAAATATTACCCATAATATGGAATACCAGTAGATCTATACTAGTTATTTGTAGGTAAAAAGAATGACGAAAGAACAAAATAAGTTACGATTTTTGTATTCCTTGATAAACTTACGCTGTAAATGAATAAATAATGTTCACCCATCCTAATATTTCAATTCCGATATTTGAAATGCTTTGTTCTTGTGTTTGTCAAATATTTCAATTATAATATAACTTAAGATTACAACAATAGGTAGAAGTGCTGTTAGTTAAGTCGATACTAATAACTCGTTCTTGACCAGCTTTTCGAACTAATTTTCAGCCGTCTATTTACAATTCAATCACGATTTCATTACTTCGATAGAAATTTGGTTGTTGCTATATAATAAAAAATCTATAAAACCTCAACTCTTGTCAAGTAAATGGTTTGTAGTCCGTATGTTCTAGTACTAGCAGCGCCCCGCGGCTTCACCCGCGTAAGTCCCGATCCCGTGGGAATATCAGGATATAAAGTAGCCTATATGTTAATCCAGGTCTCCAGCTATCTACATACCAAGTTTCATCGCAATCGGTTCAGTAGTTTTGGCGTGAAAGATTAAGAAACATCCATACATACATAATATATATCCATACATCCTCACAAACTTTCACGTTTATAATATTAGTAGTATAATCTTAAATTATGAGGTTGCTTTATTGGTTTGTTATGCAAGATAGAGTCTCATTACAAGTTTAAATTATCAAAACAACACATGACACCGAATATGTTCTTCGCCCTTCTAGTCTGAACCCCAAGTCGTGTCGTTTCAACATAAGTTTTTTGACCTTTTTATCTGACGTCTGTAGTCAAATAGGATAACGATATTCTGTGATAAGACCAGTTGTTCATGGATATCTGAGGTTGATTTTCCACAATGGTCCATGGTGACCGGAACCGACGGATTTAACTAGGTAGATAGGTACTGCTTCCGCAATAGCAGCAGAAATTTAAGTCCAAAGGTTGTTAGTTGTAAATGAAAAATCCACATTGAAAACATATTACAACACGAATTTGGCTATCATGTTCCACTAGCGAAGTCTCAAAACACATTACAAGTCTTTGATTATGAAACCTGTTCACGTCTCAATATTAGAGGCGTTCGATTAATTAACAAACTAGCACACAGCCCACCTGTGTAACAAAAGGGTTAATCAAACCCTTGGCAACACCAGCAGTGTGGCTCGTGCGTCGCCAACCCCATTTACGAATTCTAGCGACCGTTCCCAACAATAGAAACAAAACACTATGATTCTACTCAGTTCTAGAATTTTATTATCCATAGATGAATTCTTGTTTTATTTTTTGATTTTCAGCCATTTACTACATTTTAGAACAGGCAAAAGTTAATATACCTACGAATCAACTTGTATTGTGAATAAATATACTCACGACTGGGTAAGCAGTTACTCATAGTTGGTGAACAATTTACCGTTTCAATGTTCCACAAACAATTAACATATGATTCATTTGTTACTTTGTATTTACCTAATATTAACGTTTGGTTCACGGACGGGGAACTCAAAGGAAATAACCACGATTCCCCCTTTTATATGTCCCTCGATATAAATGCACTTAGCCTATAATTCAGAATAATTACTGCGACATGGGAGATGAATTAGTCGATAGTGGCGACGGTGTCGGCTGTCGCACGCCGCGCCTACCCGCATACGTTTTATTGGATAAATTGGGTCGGGCTTTATACTTTCATTACGAAAAAAGCTTTGTCCTACATTGTAACCCGTAGGCGAAGGTCCTGGGATCCGGCTTGCCCAAGACTGGAATGTTAATCTGCGATAATCCCTAGCTACGACTCACGTATCGAATTTTACACGCACTACCTGAACGCTTATTCAATAGACATTGTATGGCTTCCTCAAACAACAATAGTTCGTAACAAACGCGTCATGCGCAGGTAAAATACTAGTTTTTAATGTTCCATGCAAAGCTTGATAAGAAAGATTATTTTGTTTTCTAGCGAAATATAGCACGTAAAATGTGGGGCTATCTGTTGTATAAAACCATTTCATTTACAATGTAATATACTTTATAGACCTGCGTAGGTTTTATTGCTAGTCTGTTTAGAGTACCTACATCCAGACGTAAAGGATGTTTTCAAGTGCCAACACTTGAATAAATTATATTGTCACCACATTGTTTCTAGGTGGTGTTGCCATTCGCGTGCTTCAATCCTTAAGTCAAGGCCCTCGGGGTCAATAAAACGAACTCGTTCAAGTAAAAGCCTAAATTACTAGTCGTCAACCCTGCCCTCCTTAAATCATTTTAATTACGTAGCCATTTACACAAATTCCAAGAAAACGTTTAAAATTAAGAGGTAGGTAAGTATAACTATGTGTTGTTTTAGTTTGAGTCACGTAAAACCGCTACCAATAACATTGATGACAAATACATTTCTAAATACTCTATCTTTTACTTTATCAAAAAAGTATTATCATATTGACAAGTTTAATGCAAATACTGCAATGAGATCACATACAAGTTCAGGATTAGTCATCGGATTTCAAACATACACACGAAGACAACACAACCCCAGTGAAGAGCTAATTCGATTAATGCATTGCGTTGTATACAATTTCTAATCACGCACTTCGAATAACTTTACGGTTTATTAAACATCACTAGACGAGAATAATTTTGAATGTGTAATTCCATATTTGCTTTATGATTCCACCCCTCACGTGTGCACAATTATTTAGAATGGACATTTAAAATGAATGAACGAACACCCTCACTTCGGGGTAATTTAAAATTGCTTCGGGGTTGTACGACCCGACTCGGCGGCGGCGACGATCGGCGCGCCACCGCGACGCGACACCCCTCATACATGCCATGCCATGCTACGTATAAAGTATATAGAAGATAACAAACCGCTTGCTACTTCACCAGTCACTAGCTCGGCAAACTTTTGTCGTTAAGAAATTAGTTTCAAAGGAACGTTTAGACGTCTAGCCTTTTTACGACTTCAGCGAATTTGTATTCTCAATTCAGACACAAGTGATTGCACTTTCGATTTAAGACATCTACCGAGAAAATTGTTCAGCACATTGGTTTTTACTCCTACAATGGATATAAATGCCTTAATTTCGTGGCATGTTCGCTTCAGTCGAGGAACTTGCTCAAGTCGGATGTCGGGCGTCACGTTCCAGTGCACTTCGGCGAAATCCATCCGTGCACCTCACACTTGACTTTACACAAACCGAGAATGGTTTTCTGAACTTTGCAGTTTCATTTTCATTAAGCGACATCGACAGTGAAAACTGCCGAACCGGATCGGTCACTTGCACTGTTTATCCGTTTTGTCATTATTGCAGGGGTTCGATCGCTACCCTCTTAGTGTAATTTTGCTAGTGTCAGTGTGTGATTTTTGAGTTACAAGAAAAAAGAAACGTAGCAGGGCAGCATAGTCAGGGCGTTGACAAAGTAAGACTACGAATATATACTCTGCTATACATCTACTAATATTCAATGACCGTATTACGGTACGTTGCTGCATTTCTAAGCTCAATTAAAAGGAATTAACAAAGGTCGTCTACCACCCAGTAATAGAATGTGCTTCTAAATTAAGAATAATGCTCGTATCTTTGAGAGGCGTGAGACTGTAAACTTGTGAGCCCGCAAACATCATTGTAATTCAGCGGGTGTATTCACTTAAAACTCTTCTTCCGTTCGCCGCCTCATGTTTCATGTTGAACGTGTGCGATAGTGTAAGTGAATAGAGTCGACCTATCACCGAACTTCATAAACTTCATTCTCTCACAAACACAGTTACTGGTTAACAATTCGAACGTAACAGTTATGAACTAGTGACGCACGTGGCTGTTTCATTGATTTATCAATTAAGATTAACATAATATCAGCATCTTAGATTTAAATAGAGCGTGTGTTAGATACCAAAGCATCGAATAAATGGTAATAATTCTTCTGTCGACAGTACAATTTAAATGTAGTTGCATGATGGATGATAGACCAGAATCCACTTTGATGGCGACGACGAAAATCTGGGATTTTATTATTTCTAATATTTAACATTGACCGTAAAATGCATTTATTCATGGTCTAATGACCCTAGGGTGATCATATACGATAACCAAGAGTTTTCCTTCAAAAGCTTAACCAGGGTCGTGAATCTACCTACTAGTGATGTAACGAATGTTGGATTTTCACATTCGCGAATGCGAATATTTATCTCCAGTATTCGCGAATGCGCATGTTGACTTTTCAATAAAGCGCGAGCAAAGTGTATAAAAAGCTTGACATTTTGCATCGTCTTTTATCGATACGAGGTGCAAAATAAAAAAATTCCAGCAAAAAATATAATGAAAAAGAGATTTAATTAGGATTTAATTAGGAATGATGACATAAGGTTGCTTCTTGTTCAAATGCAAAGCGTTCTAAAATAACTAATCAGGGTAAGGAAAACTTTGGCTCTCTTTGAGACAAAGCTGTATCATTAAGAGCACTATCAACATTATTATTATGGATTTTAGTGAAAGCGAAGGAGAATTTGAAAATGTCCATATCCGGTTAAAGTTTTGATTAAATAAAAATAATGAACATGTATTGGTTAAACGTATTCAAAATGAAGAAGACCCTCTTCTGAACTCGGAAGGTTAATAGCAATAAATAATGTATTCTCGTGTCATTTTAAATTTTTGGTAACTCCACTCACAAGCGTTTCCAGTGAAAGAGTTTTTACTAAAGCTGGACTTTTTTAAACACCTCATTTTGTTTTTTTATCACACTACCGCTATGTACCACCTCTATGTATAAATGTAGTGATTAAAAGACATAATAGTAAGATAGTTTAGGCAATAAGTAATCGGAAAACGTTTTATAATTAATTTCAAAGTTTTTATGATCATTTACGCTTTTACTGCCCACATGACGTCATTACAATGAGCAACATGGTGCGAAAGTTTAAAGTGGAAAATTGAAATGATTTTAAATTAGATTGAATAAAGTTTATCAAATTTCTGGTTGTTTACTGTTGCTTTAGAATCAAATTAAAACACAAAAAGGTTGTGTTTATTAGAAGTTTAATTCATTCAAATACTCATTTGGTTTTTTGTCAAATGAACTTTATTTAAAGATACTAGTTCTAATCTGCTACATGTATGCATATGACTGTCCTCCATTAAACTTTTTTATCATTTCATGGCACCCAGGAGTTTTAGCTCTGCCGTTAAATCATGCGGTATCCTTCGAGTGCAAAGCTTCCGAACCTTCAGATGTTTTGCATTTGGCTTATTCCAATGCCTAAAATACAGTAGGTATGAATTTGCTTACAAGTAATATTTTTCTCAGTTTCAATCAGCTGTCGTACGTACGGTATCATGTTTGTTACTCTTTCACACAAAAACTACTGAACCGATTGCGACGAAACTTGGTACATAGATAGCTGGAGACGGGGATCAACCAATAGGCTACTTTTTATCCCGATATTCAGACGGGATCGGGACTTACGCGGGTGAAACCGCGGCACGCGGCTAGTAGTTTATAAATCTATATACCATATTATAACGAGTGTAATTCGTCAACCACAGTATTTTTTAAATACATTCGACTCGACTGTATCTAACTACTAGACTAGTCTAGTAATGAAAATGTAAAGACCTTGAAGAAACATCCGAGTTGAGAAAACATCTCGAAAATTCTAAAAGTCTGGCGCATAAGTGCAATCACTGCTATAAGACTAAGCAACGCCGTTAGTCTAGATTGCAAATCTAAAAGCATTAAACAAAGAGATAACACTCAATTGGAGTAGTGTTATATAGATAATAAAATAAATAATTTTATAGGTCAATTTTTTTTTTTTTTTTTTTATTTAAAGACTTACAATATTTCTTACATTCAACTTAATTTTAACATAACACTATAAACCAGAATTGGTTTTTCTCTGCTCAAATTAAATCTATTAATGCTTCACTTTTATTCCTTTAGGCTAATAAAGGTTTTCTACATCTTTATATACAAGGGCTCATCATCACAAATTTGTTGTAGTGAACTATTAAATTTAACTCTTTGCTACTGTTAACGCTTCTCTAATTAATCCAATAATTATTGAACAATAGTTCCGGTGATATTCCGGTGATTTAATTCCTTTGTAAGACATGCCAAAAACAAACTAATTTCCTCATCTGTTAGTCAGAAATCAGACTTATTGGAATACTACTATAATATTAATAAACAAAAGCAAGTAATTGTCTTAGAAAATATGAACTCGTGTCGATAGTTCTATGTGTTAATTAAGGTTTTATGTGTTGATAGTCTGCATACGCCTATGAATAGTGACTCATACAACCTCCTAACAATGGCTACGACTGGTGAATATGAATAGCTCATACTAATAGTGTAACTTATCATTACACGCCCCTAGTACGAATGCACCAAATGGAATTTCCTTATTCGCGTACATCGATTCATTGGTATTCCGTACTTACACGATTCGACATTAACTTGTCGAGTTAATAAACTCTTTAGTATTATGTTATGTCCCTACTTATGTTAGCCCATCGGAAGTTAGCCGTCGGATCAATCTGTCCGACGTGCGACGTATGAATCCATATTTTCTGACGCATTCTGCGGTCAAATTACAGGATAATTGAAACAATTGTCGTTATTTATTACATATTTACGTCTTTACTAATACTAGGTCGTTTATGTATAGGTATCGGGACAATGTGATAAATATGACATTAACTTGCTATTTACCATTTTTATAACTCTACTACAATTATTTTCTTGCATTTTTTAAATAGAATTTAATCGAATATCAGCACGCAAATAAAGGAATTTGTGCTAGTATGCCAAATAACTGGCGTGACAACTGACATGAAATGACTGACCTAATATTTAGTTAACCCTAGTTTATGTTTGTTTTAGTTATATGTAGCATTAGCACTGGCTCGGCATGTGGCTCGTCCTTAAATGACCACAGATCGGATCAATAATAATATGCATTTACACAATAAAAGTGACGGTGTGCCGATGTGCGCATAACGACCACGCTGTACCGCGTTGATACTCGGCTACTACGAGACCGCAACATGATAGTGAACATCATAAAACTTAGCTGTGAAGGTACTGTCAATCAAGTAGATTATGAATGTCGCACAACAAAATAAGTGTGAAAACATTACTTAAGGACAATGGGAATATATTAGCGTTTTTCGCTATAAATATATAGAATAGAATAGAAATAAACTTTATTGTACACCGATGAAATTGCTTACAAATATATACAAAGTATATATACATATGTATATGTTCAAAGGCCTTATTACTTACCTACCGGGACCTACCGGGACCACGGGTGATCATTTCTCGTGTATTGTATTGTAAAACAAAAACAATTGAAAAACTGCATTATGAAGATGGCCACGGTTTGGTTTGAAATAAATAGGCATAGAAATGTAGAATAAAACGTTGGTGATAAAATATAATTTTATAAATTTACTATAAGGAGGACAGATGTTCATTAACCGACTTCAAAAAAGGAGGAGGTTCTCAATTCGTCGGAATCTTTTTTTTTTGAGTTTGTGTTTGTGTTGAGCGCAAAAGATTTAATATTGAATTAGAGCCCTTTTGTGTAAACAAACATCACTATACAAAAGACAAAAGTTGACACAAGTGCCAAATTAGTTTTAAAAAAAATCTGATGCCATCCAACAAACGACCATTTCATCACCAAAAAATAAATCCAAGTAGAAAAAAAAACAATTTGAAGAAAGTAATACGTAACATTATTAACATTATTATCGAAACGGAACCTCCTTTGATAGAGTAGCAGTTACGGAGCGTTACTATCAAAGGCTCGGAAAGAATAATTGAGGGGCTTTAAAAAAGCGATGATATCCGGCTAGCGGGGCATAGCGCTGACCAGAATGAATACACCATGACACGCGTGACGAAGCTATCGACTTCCGATCAGTTGGTACGAGGAGAGCCAGCCGGGTGTGACGTGACACCTTTACTATCATTCTCCCGCTATAATTTATTCCGTGCTATAGCTGGCATTAACTGATAGTGATAATACCAGACAGTGATGAATACACCCCTCTCCAAATGCCTTTATATGACATTTCTAATTAATGTTCACTTTCCTCCTGTAATGGTCTCGTTCATTAATGAAATAATGAGCGAAAGTCTTTTTAGTTAACCGCAGGAGTTACTGAACCGCAATCGTTTTGGTTTTTGAATTTGGAACACTTTCTTTACTGTAGTATTTAAACGCTTGCTTGCTTGCTATTTGCGCTGTTTGTCCTTGTATCCTAGAAAACCGTATATTTTTTTTATTTTTCATATTCGGTGAATTGCTAAAATTATACAGCGCTATTGTATGTACTGTGGGTTACAGAACACGTTTTCTAAACATACTTAGATGTATTTTTTTGTTAATGAAAATAATAAATAACATATTGGCCGACTGACCTGTTGGTCTATTGGATGTTTCTGACTGCTCAGCCAGACACCCACCCAGGACAAATAGTTGTTTGATGAAATTGGGTGACATAAAAAATAATATGTACAACAGCGTAAGTAAAAATTATGGTCAGTCTCATCTCATTGACTCATTGTACTGTTTGACAATGAAATTCATAATTATCCTTGCATAAAATTACGTACACAAATATAGTACGTACGACAATGTTATGAAAAACGAGCCTGATCGTAATATAAGAGTAGTAGCGACCTCATTAGTCACTTGTATGCTAATGGTGGTCCATGTTCGTCATGTTTTGAACCGCACGTCATTCATCCGCTTTAATTGTCCACCCAGGAAGTGAGCTTGCATTCCGCAGATGACTGAACGTATAGCTTGGGGTGACTAAATAATTTCAATTGAGTCGTCATTAAGCCCGGTCAGTACATTTCATACATTGTTGGGAACTTAATGTTATCATCTCTTCAGTATTTTAACGACAAATATTTTTTAAAGGCCTTAAGGAATGTGAAAGAACTTTTCCGTTATTGCTCTAGTTTTGTTTACCTCTTAGATACCAAATCGTTGTCATATCTTCAACTTGCTATCATATCTCATAAAAATTATTATAAACTAGCTGTGCCCGCGACTTCGTCCGCGTGGAATAGTATATTTATATCGAATCAACAGCCTAAAAAAATAAGTTTCAAGCTTCTAACTCGAAATGTGACGATATTTCCATACAACTTTTCATCCCCACCTTTTAACCCCTAACACCCCTTTTTTCGCATTAAAAAGTAGCCTATGTCCTTTCTCAGGCTCTAGACTATCTGTGTACCAAATTTCATTTAAATCGGTTCAGTAGTTTTGGCGTGAAAGGCGACAGACAGACAGACAAAGTTACTTTCGCATTTATAATATTAATAATTAAGTAAGGATAAGTAAGGATTTTATTCCAATATATTAAAGGATGTCTATAATCGACCTGATTAAGTATGTACGAATCGTGGTTTAAATGTTAATGTTATAGTTTAAATCGGTACATTTAGTGTTACAAAAATATATGATTCCGTCTAATGACCTTTGCTTACTAAACAGGTAGTCGACACAAAATAACGGATCGTCTCGATAAGATCACTCATGTACATACCTACCTACCATAAAAGTTTCAGTTGAATATTAAAAGAAGCCAAAATGAAAGAACTAAACTTGAATAAAATTAAGATTAATTAGTCTCGATGTCGAACTTCTGTCTTTCAATATGTCAATGTTAAATTGTAATATTATTTATAACAACTATCTTTAACCTAAAATCTGAGATAGAAAAGAAATGTCTAACATTAATTTTATTGATTTGAAAAGTACTTTTTTAACCTTGTTATTTTTTCTAAATTAAAACAGCAGCGCATAATAGTATATGTAGGTATATGGTACAATAAAAATGTCAAGCTAATATCCAATCTTTGACGATTAGAATTGTCTGGAAGAAATCAGTGTTGAATAATTGAATTTATAGGTCTAAGTTATAAAATGACATGTGATATGTACCTAGTAAGTATACGAATACCAACAACTGGTTTGTTCATTTAAAAAAAAAGTGCTTTAATATTTATTAGGTAGGTATTTTCTATTTTTAAGGACATTATAGGGACGATTTGTTTTCAGTGTTAGACTGAAGTTTTGTTTGTCCGTAAAAAAACCTTGTACATACAAATAAATAAAATTTAAGTGTCTGTTTGTAAGGTCATAATAAAGTTTTTCTGATGTTCACACAGTTATGGAGTAACTTAGGCTAGGTACTTTTATTTTGAAAAAAGAATTAGGGTTCCGCACAAAATATATAAATATGTACACGCGGGCGAAGCCACGCGGGAACTGCTAATATGTACTAAACGATTAAATCCGGATTCATTTCTAATGCAGCCATTGCATGTCGCGAAAGTTTAAAAACAATCATAAAACTATTACTTTTAATTTTCGCCACGGTTATGACCAGCGGCGCAGTATAAGTAGGTACCTAACACGTGTATGAAGAGATAATTTTATCCGTATACCTACCACCATCAAACGTATACGGTACCGACGCGTATTAACGTGCTCTATAAAACAGACAAGTATTCGATTCAGAACCAAGCAATTATCAGTTTCAAAATGAGTGTTACACAACAACCGATAATAGCTCCAAATTTTATACTCACGTAACTTGCATCTAGAGTTCAAAAACCCGTAGATGCTTTTCATTAGTACTTAGGTTGATCATAAGATTTCGTGAGCAAAACCAAGCCTTCACTTAATTGAAAGCATTGTCATTTACACGGGCGGGTTTTGGTTTTGATAAGATCGCCTTTGCCGATCAGAATCGTTACTAACAAAAAAACTAATCGTTCTAGTCTACAACTCATATCTATTTGTACTATTCTAATATTTGACAGCACTAAACATTGTGCTTGTATGCTATTGTAACAATAAATTCTTTGGAGACTTGAGTAAGAAAACAATGTGATTCGTTATCTGTTTCCCAAGCAATAAAGAAAATAAATACCTACACGATAACATTGTGGTCAAACAAGCGATTTTTTTATGTGACTGGCGAGTTACATCGATCCTAATTCCTATGACATTTTTGTGTTGTCGTAACAGTACAGTCTACACAAAAAAATATATTTATTCTAATATTATGAGGGATAAACAGCTGGGTATAATTCTAACGACGAATTTGTAGATTTTGAGATGGTGATGAAAGTTAATTCCTGACGTAAGACCACAGAACGAGGAAAGCTATTAGTAGAACAAAACTGATAACCCTGGTGCGTTCTTTACAGATTTCCGTAGTGTTAATGCAGGCTTCTGAAAGACCCGATTTTAGACGCCGATTCCTTCCTTCAATATCTTCCTTTGCCCCAGTGCGAGTGAAAGCATATTTACAGGGTTGCACATCTTCATCTTAATTATTTACATGTCCATACATTGTTCTGCGCAAAAATAACGTTATTAAAGTAAACCGAGGATTTTGACAGAAAAAAACAATTTTCCTTGTGTTTTAATAAATACCAAACAAGTCAACAACATAACTGAGAAAGTAACTAAAGTAGTAGCACATTATACTGTAACCGTAAAACTTTAACAAAGCTATAATAAACGAAATCAATGTAACAGACGGAACACATGCGGGCGACAAAAAAGGCATCTACACATAACAACGTACGAGACGTAGGGTAATAAACGGAATATCACATAGTGGCCGACCCAAATGTTAGCAAGCAAAAAAAGGTGTCGGATTGTAGGAACGTTGCAGCATATTAGGGCGTGTTGGTTCAGGAGGAGGGTGCTATTACTTCTACTTAACTAAATATAGATCTTCAGTTCAGCTAGAGGAATTTGTATTCTAAACACGTTTGCGATCTACCTACAGCCTAGTACTGGGCTTTGAGCAATTTACTGTAGTTATACCCACACTCACTGTAATTAAATTTTTCCATTTGTCTATCTTTGACTAATGAATAATCTATACTTATAATAAATCTGTAGCGGGATAAATTCTGTACATTGAATATATGTATTTAAAAAAAATCGACTGAGGGGTATTAAGATATCGATACTGATGCCGAATATGCGATTCAAAAATTTTATCTCTGTCTGTCTGTCGGTCTGTCTGTCTGTCTTTCTGTCTGTCGGTCTGTCTGTCTTTCTGTCTGTCTGTCTGTCTGTTTGTATGTTCACGATAAGCTCAGAAGTTACTGAAGGGATATGCTTGAAAGTTAGTATGATAATAGTTTGAGTGTCTGAGCAGGTTATAGGGTACTTTTTATCCCTGGTTAAACTTTGGTTGCCACAGGAAAATCAATGAAAGCTGCAATAACATTTTAATGTAAGTAGGATGTATTTCAAATTATTTCACAGCGAGCGTTTAGCTTATCTGGTATAGTGTACGCTTTCTACTCGGCGCGTGCGAGAGCTAATCCCTCTTTTGACACTTTTCTTTTTTTGCACTATTTTTTTATATTTAAAATAATTGGTGGTCCCATGTCAAGGAAGTCAGGATTTGATGATAGAATTCTGATAAAATTGAGAGAAACCCTCGAAAATTGTAGAAACGAATAGTGTTTCTGTTTACTTTACATTATCAGGTATTTGCGTTTAGAAATCATCACATCATGTAGCTGAGCTGATGATGAAAAAAAAAACATAAAATAAAAATAAAAAGTAAATAAACCTTTAAGTCTTAAGTATTAAGCTTATTTACATAAACTATCAAATTTTATATAAACTTATTTTGAGTCGGCACCAAATAATAAAAGGATTAATTACCTACGTAGGGCCATGTCCTACGTAGGTACATAAAAAATTTAGATAATTTATAACTAATCAGTTTGTTGTTTGGCGTCGACTGAAAATTAGTTTGTATAACATTTGATAGTTTATGTAAATAAGCTCAATACTTAAGACTTAAAAGGTTTATTTATTTTATGCGTTTTAGTTCTTTTCGTCGGTCTTTTTTTGTATAAAATATTTTTTATAAAACCACTCAATTTAATTAACTAATAAATATTAAGAGTCCAAAGTATCGATTTTTAGCTGTGGTAAAGAAATATTATTAGTTACATTAGGTTTTACCAGCAGATAGTCAAGTCTGTTCGAAGGATTTCGAGTGAATCTATATTTTCAATCGTAGGATATCTTAGTCCTTCGGTCGGTCCTTTTCTCTGGTGATTGTTGAAACAGCAGGAGTTTTTTTTTTGTTCGTTGTTTGGTGATCCTAGAGTAATCGGTAGCTGGTTCTTGACTATGCCAACGAGCTATTTTGCTTCTCGCAGCCATTAAATTCATAAATATGTTTCAGGGCATTAACAATAATAATAACTTCAGCCACCTCACACCCGTGTGATCCTAAACTAGGCAAAGCCTGTATACTATGGTAACCAGACTGCTGATAAACATCCTTACTTCCTTACTTTATTATTAATATTATAAATGCTAAAGTAACTCTGTCTGTCTGTCTGTGTCCCTTTCACGCCAAAACTACTGAACCGATTTAAATGAAATTTGGTACACAGATAGTCTAGAGCCTGAGAAAGGATATAGGCTACTTTTTAATGCGAAAAAAGGGGTATAAGGGGTTGAAAGGTGGGGATGAAAAGTTGTATGGAAGTATCGTTATATTTAGAGCTATAAGCTTGAAATTTATTTTTAGGCTGTTGATTCGATGTAAATACACTACATATTCCACGCGGACGAAGTCGCAGGCACAGCTAGTTATTAATATATGTTCACAGTGTACCGACTACCCACACGTTGGAAATACTATTGTGAGGAATAGATGTGTATGTTTTATGACACAAAGCTCAACGACTTTGCAAATCATTAATTGTGTACCTATTTGCAAATCCGAAGCAACAAGCAAGAGGGTTTTTATATCTATTTATCTGTGGCATCGTACTCGGCAAACTGATTCTGTAAGCTGATTTAACTTGGAGTTCTTAGCTATGATTGCTGAAAATCTATTCAAGCGTGTTAATTACATGTGTTGGGGCTTTTTGATGTACCCCCAGATAAGCTTGTCAGTTGTCTCAATGTGAAAGATGAAACACGGGCAAAAATAGTAAGTTAACTACTTGATGTTAATAACAGAGACCTGAACAATAAGTCAAAATAAAATGCTACTACCGCTAGACGCAGCTGGAAAAAATACCAACACATGCTTTTATTCATTTATCGAAGAGCATGGTTAATGGGAGCTATAAAAAACAAGCATTGGCGTCGAAAGACGTAAGGCCTGCGGAGATTGGTCGGGCGGCATGGCGCGTGTAGGGGACGCGCTGTATTGATCCGGCGCTCGCCCCGTGCCCCCGGCCCCGGCCCTCGCCAGACATTACACGGGCACTCGCAACCCTCACCCCCGCCTCCTCCAGCGCCTACCCCTGAGCGAGACGCACTCCACCTCGCAACACCCGGGTAAAACGCAACCACACCCCTTTTTCATACATCGACTCATGGGATTTTCCAATTCAATTTGCTAAGCTATTCGAGATCGTAAGCAATGGCTGTTAACATCGTTACAGAAAAGCAAAGATATCCACAACTACAAAACATCCTCTTATCCGTCGATATTCTGAAAAAAAGCCATCTAGGCAAACATTTTCTGGCAACATTGATTGCAGAATAAGATTCAATAGGCATTCTTTTAGATTGCTGCTTCCAGTAATACGTGCCGAAGTATTAAAGGTTTATATGTCGTCGTGAGCCTTTTATTTGTCAAAAGATGAAAGTATGCGACGTGTTTACTACCATATACAGTAGCGACTTGATTCGATTATGGGCACAATAAGTGAAGGAGCATTTTCGTAAGTTCATTGACTCCGCGAACAATGTGCCCGCGGGCGGCGACGGCAGTGGCGGCGGCTGGGACGAAGCGACCCCGCCTGCCGCATCTGCTGTCCGACGAAGGATTTTATAGAGAGAACATATGTTGCAGCTTCCGACAACTATTAGTTTTCGTTTAATCCAATGACAAAATTGACTTGAAGCCAAGGCAAGAGAAAAAAAGATGGCATAGTGAAAAGTTAAGTTGATAAAGATAAAAATCCATCAGGGTTATCAATAAGTGTTCGAGTCCCCCCAATGAAACGTTCCGTTACAACGTCAAAATATAAAAATATCACACGCCTGTATTGTTGTGAGCTCTATATTTATGTTGTTAGTGAGTCAGTTACGATAGCCTAACTTGAGCTGAATCATCCGTATAAGTTAACTACATACGATGCAAGTATACGGGAATAAGGTCGTGACGCATCGTTTCTACTCATGTAGACTAATTATTAGTAAAAGTGAAATAAACAATTTGTTTAAGAAGAAGTCTCGAAGCTGATGGTACGGAGCGTGCACGTGTAGAAACGCTGTCTCTCATCATGTTTGATTGATGTATGACCGCCTATCCCCCAGGCCCCAGGTCATGCCAACGATAACATATTATTATAAATATATGAATACATATAATAATAGGCGTTGTTGTTATTATAACACGAATAATAATCTTTGTTTAACATATAATTACGGTATGTCTGTAGATTCGATTACAAAAAAAAAATACTTGCAAGTTGCAGCACGAAAGGCTGATTGCTTTTATAAAGTGTCACTATTAATCTATTCATAACTAATAAAGGGACTGTACAGTGTATTATAATAACCTAAAGCAGTGACACAATATACCCCCATCGTGATTTCATTTGTACACAATTAGCGTGAAATAGATTATTATTCTATAAATTGATATTTTTCATACAATATCTATGGCTGCACTGTTATAACTACCAACATTATTCAAAAACATTGTTGAACAAGTACCCAGGCGTCTGGTGGGTATTCAGTGCACACATGCAGTGACTTATCATTTACACACTAGTACCAAGGGTCCAGTACGGAGTTGCAAGCGAATCCACCCACTCCTTTGCAGTCAGGTTGCGAGTTATTTGAATCGAGTTAGCTCAAGAACATAACTTTCTAGTGACTCATAGGAAGAGAGCTATCTTACGCAGACGCTCTCAATAAGGAAGAGAGTAATAAACAAATTCATCTCTGCCATCTTATGTGGCTTCGGGGCCCATTAAAATGCACAATACTGCACTTTATACCATAGAGCTCGGGCTCTGTACTCGAGGGGCAGACGTTATTTTTAGGCTTTAAATTGATACACCAACAAAGGAAAGGATGTAAGCAATTAACACACACTTTCGATACAAAAAGTACCACTATCGTGTTGTTATAAGTACACGCTCGCATTCTTGATATTTACGATATCCATGGCCTTAGTACACATAAACTCGTGTTCAAAATGATGTAGGCCAGACGCCACAAACACATATGGTCGAAATAAAAAATAAAAGTCCGACCACCACATTTCCCTTCATCTCTACATACAATTAAGCACTCTTAGTATAAAAAAGAAAGCCACTTATACCCGGCGTGAGTATAGCCATTGTTCTCGGAAGACATCTCTTACCGACACTGACTTGACCTAATTGAAAATAATGACGCGTTATTCCTTGATCTCAATCCCTTACAAAATATATTAGCCCAAAGCAGGCGGCAGACAGCTGCACGAAAGTTATCGTTATTATCATCACATAATATCCTTATACGATGGATTTCTTGGTGTAAATAGTTATGTATCATTCCATTAATAGCATTATTTTAGAGGTATTATGAATTTATGATATCAAATAGACCGTGGTGAGTGACACAGGTTTATGTAAATAGGAAATTCGATTAAGTTATTGCTAAAGCAATAAGTTAATACAAGATTAATAAAAATAACATTACTACCTATGCACAAAAATAATGATGATGATATTTAATGTGTTTGTTACTAAATCATGTTGCAGTCGCTAAATGTATTAAGATTAAATTCAGCACATAGATAGATTATATATTTTATTAACAGATATATACACCATTCAGTAAGAGCCAAAAAAGTGCATTGTATGTATTTCCCTATAGCATGTAGGGTACAATGTTATGATTATGAGTGTGCAACTGTGGAACTAGGTATGTTAATACCTAGATTATAATCACAATTGGGAAGACACTATTTTTTTATTAATGTAATTAGTTCATAAAGCTAATCTTTATAACTAACGTAATTAATTTACAGATTCCATTACTATATTATACATACAGGTATAAACTAATGTAGCTTACAGTCTATCAGCATTTTTTGTAACCTATGTTCACAAACTGAATTGAATTTGTAGCTAAAACAATGTTGAATTGTATTAGGTACATGAATTTAAAAAAGCAGACTGTATTAAAGAATTAATTTGATAAACATAAGTATAAACCTAATGAATTGCGAATTGTTGTTTCCCTAATACAGTATACTTTAAACAAAGCATAATTTATGAAAATTATTAACGTTATATATATATATATATATTATACCGCTATCACCTATCATAACTATAACGCTATCAGAATAAAATCGGAAAATAAATTACTACAGGAAATATTTAGCCTCATGTGAATGTAAAAACATTGCAACATTATTATAGCAGAATAGGGATATTTATGTATGTAAATATTTATTATTACTTACCTTTAGCTTGGGTATGAGTATGATTAACTCGAAATGAAGTAGCTTATGCGTAGCGTGGCCCTAGATGCCAAGTACGTGACATTAACACCGACATCGTTTTAAATAATATTATGTAGGTACCTAGCAAGTATTTAATAGTTGTACCACTCTACCACTATAGAACGTTTAGTAAAATAAAAAGTACCTATTTACGTATAGTATGTACTTACCTAAAAATGTTGAAATAAATATGAGATTTGAAATGCAATTTTTCATAATTTACAGACATGCAAGCAAAGACATTTAAAATAAAAATCTATCTTTGACACTTGTAATGAATATATTTGTAAGACAAAGTTTTAGTTTAAGGTTGAGTTTTTACATGTTAGATAGTGATAATGAAACGAATACGGTCTTAGAGAAGAAGAATATGTAAGGAGTTAAGGAGTGGAGTAAGGAGAAATATATGAGTTTCGCGATACGAGGCTGACATCGTATGAAGAAACGCGCTCTTTATGTATGGCTGTTTCAATTGCCCATGTAGGCGGAACTCACACGTTTTTGCAGTTCAAAACTAGAGAGCAAACTTGTACTCGTACCGGTCGGAACCCAACCAGTCAGTTAATATTTTTGCGGCAGATGGCGTCGGGTATGTCGCGGTCATTTACATATAGTAAGGCGACGATAAGCGCGCTATATTTAGCAGAGCAAGGATTCGCCTTGTCCCTTGCTCCTCGCTATTGATCACACCTCACACTATTCATCATTTGACGTTCTTTCTCGGTAAATGCATATTTTTGCTTTTCGGTTTTGACATAGTACCCCCATAAACGGAACTGATAAAAACGAGAAAATAGAATATTAGGTATCTAAATTTATAATATTCGTATAATCTATAGTATTAGAGAGCAGTACCTTATTCATATCGTATATAATAACTGCTAGCTAGATATAACAAGTGTTATGATTACTTATGATTTTTAGAAAAATGTTGAACCAAGAAACATTTTGCAATTATCCCAAATATTAGGATGAGGCAGAAGAATGATACAGACTAAGATAACTTCTGACCTGACGCTATTGTTACTGGTATAGAAACTGTTTTCTCAGTTAAGTGACCATTTTGTTAAGGCGCTGACTTCATTCAGTTAATATTAATGAGAGAAAAGTGGCAGATAACTCAAGTGTTGTCGGTGTAAGTAGCGACTGGGAGTAGGTAGTTGACGTGACTCGTCGCTTGCATTATCTGAAGCACTGAAGCGATAAAAACGAACAAAGAACAATGTCAGTAGGCGCTCAACTCCCTTTCGCACGAACTCGACTCGCTCGGGCTTCATATGACAAAATAACATTAATTTGTTACAACCGACCACGCAGCGTATACGCAGCGATGCGGTCCGGTGGCCGCATGCATGCAGTTATGCCAGTCCCAATCGAAAACAAATTTCCATAGCCTGTTGAATAAATAATCGATTGGCGAAATCGAATGAAAGAGCACGCCTATGTAAACATAATCGCCATTAACTAAAAGAGAAGCTAAAACAGATACATAAGCGTAGCAGATTGTCGCCGGCTTAAAGACGGCGGTGTTCGTCGAAGTGTAAATCCGCTTTAGGGCGCGTCACACGATCGGTAGTGGGTGCCGGTGTGCGTGCAGAAATTTCATTTTAATCCGTCGCCGTCGGGTGCATGCATCCCGGTGGAGGCAAATGTTAATGAGGCAGTCGAGACGCGACCAGAGAACGGAACTTGTCTATACAGACACTGGGACACTTCCCAGTGTATACTTATCGCCAAAAATGCAGGTGTACCGAAATAAATATTGACATGTACGATATAACGATGAAATTATCGTTTATACAGGACAGGATATTTAGAACTAGGAAATAAATTGCTGAATAATATACGTTCTACGTTATTAAACTTCACGAGTTACTACCCTAAGCTTTTGAAAAAAATATCATTACCTACCTACATACATATTGCAGTTCATCACTAAGATGAAGTAATATGTTAAAATGCACCGTTTTTCTTTAAATTTTAGAATACTTCATATTTTTATATTTGATATTATATTCACAAATATTATAATAATATTAAGTAATAGGACATACCATGCTTTGACACGAATGAGGACCTCGCCTTCCCCGACGCTCGGTTCTGGTTTTTTAAGAATCTTAACAGTCTTCAGTCCGCCGAAGCCGGTAAGTACGACAGCGCGCATTTCCTTCGGTGGAGGAGTCTCCACCTTTTCTTTCTCTTCTGTAGCCTTCTCGGGGGTCTCCTCGGGTGGAGTTTCAGTTGTGCCATTTTCGGTAGGCGTTTTTTCCGGCGCTGCAGCTGCAGGGGTTTCCGTACTTTCCGTCATTATTAGGAGTTTTTTTTACTATGGGCTAAGTGGTACGATCAGAGCGTTGCGGTTAGCGGACGCGAAAGGAATGAGCCCAGGCGAGTGCAACGGAAGCCGGCTAGTGAGACGACGCGTCGCGAAACGAATGAGTCGGAGAAGGGAGAAACGCGCGCAGCGCGATGTCGAGGGTGCCGGGGTCGGCGCGGGGCGCGGAGTACGGGCGGCGAGGGGGGCGAACGCGCGCGCGCGCGCCACCGTGCGGCGAACAGGTGGCCACCAAGCCAGCCGGTTTATGCCCCGCGCGCCGAGTACCCCGCCCGATATTACACTACACAGGACCTGGATTAACTTTATTGCACGGAGGTCGATATAAAAAGCGATATTACTTATGTACTGGCCCAGCTCGTAGACGCCGTGTAGCCTCGAATCGACGCGACGCCTATTTACCGAAATTGTACTCACCCTGAACGTGACTTGGCAACGGGATCGATAGCATATAATTTATGGCGGCCGAAGGTGCATATACATAGGTCGGAATTATTGAGCGACCATAAGCAAAGAATGTATAACGATATTCAGCAACATTATAAATTGCTACCTACCCTACCTACTTAACTATACGTAAACGTTACCTACCTAACAAACGAAAAGTCCAGAAAACGCCCATATGCAAAGCTATAAACGAGAACATGAAACCCAACCTGTTGAATTAAATAAGATACAAACTTTGGTACAATTCAATCCGGTATATAAATATGTATGTTGGATAATAATCGCCACGATGTGCTTCTGAACTGCTGTATGCTTTTGTTTTATTGAAATCGCTATTAGCGCACTGTTTACGTGATAATTAAGAGGTTGTTAATTTTATCAGCTCGACCTTCGATGATGAAAATATACACATTCGATATTACAATATAATGTTGCATATCAGTTGTAAAAACAAGTACTTATATTCATATTTTAAACTGTAAATGAGCGAAAGCTATCAACGATACCGGTAACTAAGCACTGAATTTTTAAGTAGGCAATCACTAACATTTCTTAGAGCTCGAGTCGTACCCCACTCATCTGAATTATACACGCACACTACACCACATTTAATAATAATAATACTTAAAGCTTAAAGAAAAGATAAAGAAATATACGTAGAAATAGAAGTACTCGTACCTCAGTAAGACGTTGTCGTTTTTGTATATGGACTTCAGAGTGCGATTCCCGTATGAATTAACTAAGCTATCAATTTTAAGGCAGTCAATCCTGAGCTGCAACCCTTTCTATCTATATATTCATACGTAAAGAGCAAATTTCACGCAGAGAGGAACATGGATTTGGAATGCTTCAAGTTTATTTGGAGAAGAAGTGTAGGAAGTTAATATATTTAAACAATTTGTATTATACGTTTTAAAAATATGTGGAAACGGCTACAACAAGCTACACATCTCCGGTTATGTTGCCCTGTCATGGTACGGAACATGTCTATGCAATGACAATTCAGTTTATTCTGGAAATGAATAGATTGATTTATGTTACAAATTTAATAAGTCAATGAAATAAAACAAAACCAGACGATCTCTAGTTTATGTAAATACCGTAAATGTTGCAAGCAAGCTTACGGCTAGTGGAGTAGTAGCAAAGCCTATGAAAGATCGCAACACCTGGGTTGTTCCTCGCATGACCCATGACATTTAAATATATGCATATGTGCCCTAAAATATCCTCTCAGCTACCTTATGGGTCCTCTAAAGTTGCGGGAAGGACTGCTCACTCATTTTCCATTAATTCAACGGTTCGGTTCTCTCAACTGGCCTATTCTTTTACGAGGATATTAATTTTCAATGCCCGTGCTTTATTTATTTATTTTTACTGGACCCTTAGTCGTGGCTGAGTACGCTTAGACAGTCGCACACACTGAGTGTCTTTCGCACGGCTTCGACCAGTGAATGTATAAGTCAGAACACTTAAGCAATTTGAGAGGGAACTTTGCTTCATTTTAGTAGATCATGACTCCCGCGGAGCATTCATTCCTGAGACTATGACATCGGATACGTTATTGTTTCTTAATTACCATTCCTCGTACGCGACAGTGACAGAAGGAACCTCTTAACCTTTTTTCTTAGCGCATCGTAAAAGTGCCCGGTATGTCCCTTGGGAATTAGGTACTGACCCCAGGTGTTGGCTAGATTAGAGGGCACACTTGGCATTTAAGCATAATCCGCGCGTTGAATTATCGAAACGACCAAGGAGAGCTGGAGTTCTCATTAATTTGACAGGGAAATAACTTGACAGAGAAAATCTAATTCATCTGTAAACTGCATTAAAACTCTTCTTGTAAATTAAATTTTAAATGCAAATGGAATGAACTTATATTTACTACCTGTTTTACAGAATAGCTTCATTTAATTAGTAAGTGTAAAAGAGAAGCAGTACGTGAAAATCTACCCTAATAACTGCCTTACTCAGTAAAGTATGTATGAAATGTAAGATTTCCACTCTAAGCTTGGATGATCTATGTCACTATGTCAGTAGTGATATTAACAATAGTGTTTTGGTATTATGCCTAAAGAAAACCGGATTGAAACGGAATTAAAAGTGCATTTTATTAAGAAAATAACTTTGTGAACTACACGTTCTAAGACTGAGGAATGTATCGCTTACGTATTTCCGGACCGATACGTCCTTCTAACTTCTAACCTTCAAGAAAAGAGCGTACTCGCACATCAAAGGCACGCACTTATGACTCTTCAGTTGCAGGTGTCCATGGGCAGTAGTCATTGTACCATAGGGTGACCGTGATAAAATAAACTATATATATATCGCGGTAATCAGAAAATGAACATGGCTAGAATTTATACGTAACATTATTAAGTATGTGTATCATTCCAATCAGTTGGGAAATTTATAAGCAAGATATTAGGATGATTTAGGGACAAGGGTTTGGATGTATGTCATCAAGAACAAGACAAGTATAATCATTTTCCAACTGATACCTTGGTTGAAATAATACCTACTTACCTGTTAATTCTACCATGTATTACCACGAGTAATAAATGGAATAGGCAAATGTTCTCTACTAAAACTTTACGATGATCATTGCACGATAATTTTCTGTGCTACGGACTTTTATTCTCTCAGTCTCATGATGTCTGTTTCCTAAAAAATGCTTTGCCCATAATTTTTACATTTCAAAACATGTCTGTGCTTCTGTATGACCGATTTCCAAAATGTCTGCCTATCCTAATATTTTTGTTATTTTGACTAAGACTATGTGTGTGTAAGTGACTACCGTCACCCATGGACACCTGCAACTCAAGAGACACAAGAGCATTGCCAGCCTTTGAGATGGGAGTACGCTCTTTTCTTGAAGGTTTGAAAGTCACATCAGTCCGGATACACCGCAGTCGACTATTTGTTCCACAGATTGGTTGTGCGAGGCAAAAAGTTTCTGGAGAACCGCTCAGTGGTGGATTGCAAATTATCCAGGTGATGGGAATGATAGTTTTGCCGCGTTGAACGATGGCGAAATAATAATATGAATATGAAAGTGAGTTTGTTTGTTTGTTACACTTTCACACCCTAACTACTCAACCAATCATCATAAAAAATTGTATAAACGTTGTCTCTTTTATCAGAGATACTTTAAAAAAGAGGGGTACACAAAACAAATGTACGGTCCCCAAGAAAATTTACTGTGCCGTTACACGTTCACTCAAGAGACATGCCTGGTGGTTGCTCGATGAATATCCACATTTTGGGCAATCGATATTATGCAACCGTCAATCACTGTACCTCTCAAACGCTGCGGCCGGTATAAGTCCGACCAATTCCTCGGAGCACTTCCCATAATACAGGCGATAGAGAATGCAGAGATTTCATTGCCGCGGTGAAGAATATTTCCTGGTATTTAGCGATTCTGGTATTACGCGCTTGAGCCACCTCAAGTTGATTAATGTGCGCGCATGCGCAATGATAAACGTGGTCGCCTCGCCACTACGCCGCGCCTATTGTTGTGGTTTCGATTCCCACACAGGACAAAAATTTGCGTGACCCACAAATAGTTGTCCCTAGTCTGGCTGTCCCCGGCGACACAGGGTTCATTCCTAGTGCGGGAGTTGTCTTTTCAAAAAAAGAAAAAAACACTATTTAATTTGTGTGCAAATTATAGTTGGCAAAATGATACAGAGTTGAGCATATGTATGTATTAAGGTATGTGTGGAAGAGCGGGTGTTATGTCACTCCGAAACAAAGGACCCTCTGACAAGGCTCATGTTTTCATGTTTAATTTCATGCCTGGCAGAACGCGGCCCCACGCTTGATATTGTATTGCGTAGGGCTGATTCTGTCATCACCATCCAATTACACACACACAGTAGAATCTTTGATGAAAATTATGAGAAACCAGTTTTGTTTTGATATCACTTAGTACAAAAATATTGAGTAATTTGCATCACAAAGTTGTCTCGACAACTCACAGTGTAGACTAGGGATGTAACGGAGGTGATGGAGGTATAATGTACATTAATCGGCGCGAGAACTTTTATTAAGTGATGCAGAATCGGTAGATACTATGTAGTTCGGAGTGTCTTCGCTAGATGAAGTTAAAGAATGTTTTTGCAGTATGTGGAAGTCGTCAAATCATTCCCCTTCAAGATTGGAGGTCAATAGTGTTGATTAGTTAGCCGTATAGGTATGTGCTCTCTTGTGGAACGGGCAGGTGCCAGCAGTGAATAGTTCCAGTGGGTCAAAACTGAGTGGCTCTAGTTCCAGCGAGTTAGAACTGAATTCCGATATTTACAGGGATTCGGAACTGAATTCCGTTAGTTCCAGTGAGTTGGCACTGAATTCTGCTAGTTTCAGTGAGTCAGTATTGTATTCCACTAGTCCCAGTGAGTCGGGGCTGCGTGCGGTGTTTGGGTGCTGCGGTGAAGTTCCCAGTGAGTCGGAGAGGTTGCTGCGTAGTGGCTGACAGCTGCGTAGACAGGACAGTGATGCTCTTCTTACGTGAACCGTAGGTGCAGTGTACGCTCTTATGTGAACCGTAGTGCACATACGGTGCACTGTGCTGTGTACTGTGCCGACGCAGATAAAGCCGTATGCCTTAAGCAACCGCTCCAGCCTGGTTACTCTAGGTTGGAGCGGTTGCTTAAGGCATACGGTATCCCTGTTGAGGCCGAGGATACAGGCTGATTTTTTGAAAGATGTAGGTATAGGTATACTAATCAACGCGGGAACTTGCGCGATGTTGGATCAGTAGTTACTACGTAGTTCAGTATGCCTTCGCTTAATGAAATTGAAGTAAGTTATTGCTATATATCCCTGCTGTGATATTTTCGGCTGAAGAAACGTTTGAGTCGGAAAATGTGAGTATGTCATTGTGAAGAATAAATAACACTTTTCTATCACCAGCAAAACTACACATCATACGTAACCGGCATTTACGTGTTCTATTGGCCCGGGCCTGGTTTACAAATTCAAATACAATGATATATTCTTTTTTATGATATAGGGGGCAAACGAGTAGACGCGTCACTGACGGATGGTAAATGACCACCGCCGCCCATGGGCACCTGCAACTCAAGAGTCACAAGCCATTAAGTGGGTAGTAGGGGAAAGGAGGTTAGAAGAGGGAAGAGGGGGAGAGGGAAGGGTTAGGGCCTCCGGTAACCTCACTCACTCGGCGAAAAGCAATGCAAACATTGCTTCACTGCCGGCTTTGTGAGGCCGTGGTATTACTCCGGTCGAGCCGGCCCATACGGTGTTTACGTTAATGTTTTATTGCCGACGACACAAGTTAATTTTCCAGAGTAGAGACAATAAACTTAATTAACTACCATTGTTCGATTTACAGAGTAGCTCAGTAAGCAAAAACCCTAAAATTAAAAAAAATATATATGGGTCCTCTTTGCAAACATGGGATCATGAAATGCTACGAACATGTGAGGACCTCAAAAGCCACGTAATCTACACCTGGGAGAGCTTTGTGGCCAAAATACATGTCACACATGGTAAATACGATGCGAAAACATCTCCGGAATGGAGGCGCGCTTCACGCATATGGAGGATTACACGCAACATTAATATTTTTATTTGTATCGCAATTTTAATAATAACAAGGTTTTATAAAAGTATTGATTTTGTGTGATTTATTAAATGAGTCACGATTACAGCAACGTTTCACTTATTACAACAATCTAATTGTATTTACGCATAAATATTATCCCATTATACATTTGTGTAATGGTATATATTAGCTTAAGATAAGCAAATGAATCCAAAACTTTCTCGTAAGATCTTGCTGAACATCAGGAACGACAAAATTAGATTAACACATCCACCATATAATTTTTAAAATAAGACTTTTAGAGAAAACTTCTTTAGGACGTGTGTGCACTTTTGCTATGGGGAAAAAGCACTGAACTCGTGACCGTCACGCTAATAATAGATATATAAATCCACTAGAGGGCGCTAATCTAAACATTGAGTTCTGTCAGCTCCTTATTAATTAATGTCGCCAACCTGCTTATGTGACGTTTCAAGTTCGTCGTTTCGTTTAAGTTTTCACTTCTGTCGGCAGTCCCATGACTGCCTATTTTCTTCCTAATTGCTAACCACAGGTAATAAAAGTATCTAAATATGTAACGAAACTAACTATATTTATTATAGATAAATCACTGAAATAAAAGCGCATCATTCCTTCGGCTTGGCCGCCTCCAATTCCTCTAGCCCATCGGACTCATAATCGTTCTGATAGTACTCGTCTTCGTCGTCTTCTTCGTCATAGTCTTCGACATCATCGTAGTAGTACTCATCAGGATTAAAGTCCGGATCTTCATGCGAGGACAAAAGTTGTAGCTGCTCATCATCGCGAGTATTCTTCGTTCGTTGGGCTATCTTCTTATTGAGAATCTTAGAAAAAGAAATAAGAAAATAATACAATGTTTATATCTCAGATATATCGCTAAGGGTTATATTGATCTACTGTATGAAAAACATGCCGTGTTTTGCCTACCCCGTATTCCGACAAATCGTTATCATGATATAAAAAACCCGGCCAAGTGCGAGTCGGTCTCTCACATGAAGGGGCACCAACATACACGTTTCTAGTAGGGGAACCCCTTTAATTTTTTATTTATTTCTATTATTTGTTGTTATAACGGCAACAGAAATACACATTCTGTGAAAATTTCAACTGTACCTATTACGGATCAGGAGATACAGCCCGCTGACAGACAGACGGACGAACAGCGGAGGCTTAGTAATAGGGTCCCGTTGATTACCCTTCGGATACGGAATCCTAAAACGACGTCGTGCCCGATTAAATGATATTTGTATTTATTCTAATAAAATTAAAACTTTGTACGAATTGTGTAAATGCATTCCTTCATCGAATTTCTGTCACAATTTTTTTGGGAATTTATAACTATACAAATTTTCACATTTTAACAAATTTATTAGTTTTTAAAAAGCGGGTGTAAAGGATGTGGATTACATGAATCCCGGTTAGTCAAATTAAAAATTGTGTTGACTCTTAATGACACGTTTATTAGTCAGTAGTAGCAAAGTGCCGAGTGATATTTAAGTTCTTAAAATGACATTAAAAAAGGACGTTAAGGTACTGCTTAAATAGTGTGAGCTTATTGGCTGCGTCACTTCCTGCGGATTACTTCAAATTTAAAATCATTTATTCAATTAAGACACTGAGTGACATTTATGAACGTTAAATTGAAGCTACTGTTAAAAATCATAGATCGACGCAAACAGACGCCACAGCATGTACTGGATTGTCGAGGTAAATCAGGTGAAAATACCAAAATCTACTGCCTGCTTGTGTCGATCTATAGCCTTATGAAAAGAATACTGGCAAAGAAACTCATGGCCATTTATTATAGTAGCAGGCGTGAACAGGGATCGCAATTCATGGCGGAAAGAATAAATGTGATTCCAGATAACACCGGCTCCAAAAATATCCGCATCAGTCACCGGTGCTTCCTTTGATTATTTTCTATTTGGGGTCGAAGCTAATTATCTTCAGGGAAAGAAACAACATTTTTCAAATCAAGTGTCACCAAACTCATGCTTTTTAAAAAATGGTATATACAAACCGCAGCAAAAATTATTTATAAAATAACAACGCTTGGTTAGAAATGTGTCGTTTGGGGAGTCCGTTCACTTATGTTCAGAATTCGACGCCAAATATTTAGAAAATTACAACACGTGTTTATTAGTTTTGCAACGCACCTGTGTAGAACCCGTTTAAATAAAAAAAATAAAAGGACTCTACGTAGATCTGCGATCTCGAGAGGACCGCTTTTGGACTTTGTGTAGTTAACTACAAAATATACAAACCTGCCGTTGCAACAAGAAATCGGCCAACTCTTTTGTCTGGGTGGTAACCGATGGTTCAGGTAGCATGTTAACAGGAGATCTATACGAAATGACCTCATTATTTGTGTCCACGTTATTCCAGGCATCACGAGTTTTCTTCCTAGCTGCTAGAAGTCTGTTCATTATCTTAGTGTGATCCAGACCGAATACGTTATTAGTCATTTCAGGTAAAGGTTCTTCATCTATCGGTAGTTCATCCTCCAACTGTTTAATTTTGGCCTAAAACATTAGAAATTTTTTGAAGATTACTGCATCGAGAGACGGCCCATCACGACTATACATCAAGAGATTTCGGGCTGGAAAAAGAGTGTATGACCTAAGTTAGCCAATTTGAAAGCTGTTGAAGGACGTAAGTAAGGCCAAGATGCGTATTTTTTCGCAGTTCGATTATTTTATTTTTATTCTCATACGCTGCACATTTTTTGTCGGACACATACACTATTATATTCTTTGCTAAATAACAAAACTAAAAAAAATAAAAATTTAATGTAGGTAATAAATTAATAACTACCCGAAAATCGACATGATCCCCGAACAAGATGCATAATTTTTGTCGGACACTTGTACCTGACGACTTACAATATACAAAAGAGACGTTTCACCAAGTATTAGCTTGTAGGTAATACCCATGAAAATTCGACACGTTGTGCGTGTCGGACGCTGGAACGGTGGCGGCCATTTTGTCCGACAAGCATTATTTCTTCAATTTACCGCTTTTATATTGTAATTACAATAAAAATTTTTTGGTAGGTAATAAAAAAACATACTATCGTTAAATCGACATGTTTGCAGGGCTGGGGAGTAAAAACGCTGCCTATTTCAGACTTGCCACGTGCAAAAACTTGTCCGACTCAGTAATACGAATAGGTCGGCAAAGTTTTAGCTTGTTGTTGTAGCATTGTTCCAGGGCCCACGGACTACACCACGGACCTACATAAATCCATACAAATAAATAAAATTGAAGTGTCTGTTTGTAATGTCAAAATAATAGTTTTTTTTTTAAGGTAATACAGTTACAGGACAAGGAGATCGATCGCCGTATCAACAACGCCTGGAAGAGCTCCTGGTCCATGAGGGAGATGTTGAAGGGTGAGCTACCACTCACTCTGAAGCGCAAGCTCGTTGACATGTGCATCCTGCCCGTCCTAACCTACGGCGCTCAAACCTGATCTTTGACCGAGCATCAAAAGTCCAGGCTTAAGATCTGCCAACGGGCCATGGAACGCAGCATACTGGGTGTCAAATTGACTGACCACGTCAGAAACACTGAGCTGCGTTCCAAAACTGGCATCGCTGATGTTGGAGTGGTGACCGCCAGGCTAAAGTGGTGCTGGGTGGGACACGTCTGTCGAATGGAGCCATTCCGATGGGCGAAATAAGCCACGGAGTGGATACTGGAGGTGGTCGGCGACGGCGAGGAAGGCCGAGGAGGAGATGGAGGGACGATCTCGACACTTATTTAAACATGTGGCCTAGGGTGGCCGATGACCGAGAGGAGTGGAAGCGTAGGGGGAGGCCTTTGCCCAGCAGTGGGACACGTGCGAGGCTAACTAAAAAAAAAAAAAATAGTTATTTGCACGATACCCATGAGTAAAAATTTGTTTTTTTAAATTTTTGTCTGTCTGTTTGTTTCGGCTAATCTCCGGAACGGGTGGACCGATTTCCACGGGACTTTCACAGGCAGATAGCTGGTGTTATAAGGAGTAACTTAGGCGACTTTTATTTTGGAAAAAGAATTAGGGATCCGAGCAAAATATACAAATAAGTACAAACGAGTGAAGCTGCGCGGAAACTGCTTAAGACATGTAAAAAAACCTATATGATTTGATGCATATCGTATTCCATACTTTGAATGAACTGGCAACATTTGAATAATCTGATATCTTAACATATGGGTAGGTTACAGATTAATGAAAGTACCTTAACTTCAGGTGACAACTTGGTGTTAAGTACAAATTCAGACTTGAGTAGATGCCCTTCCTCAGTCATCACATAATCCTCACCATAATCTGCTACAGCTAAACGCTTGTTTAAGTCTGCTACCTGAGCTTCTTGCTTGTCTGTAATGTTGATTATAGATTTACAAGATAACTCTAAGAAAAGTATTTGGAATACCAGTTACAAGATACTTTATTTAAAGTATTTGAGATTTTGGATCTAAGATACTTTTGGAAATATTTAAAATACTAGATACAAAATACGTATTTTCTAGATACTTTTTTTATATAAAATACTTTTTATAAACTTAAGTTTTATTATTCTTAGGTAAAAGTTAAAGGTAAAGGTTTAACATTTTAGGCATCTTTTGCGACTTTTTTCAAGAATGAAAATACCTAATGAACCACGACAAATATTAAAAGTAGTTCTGGAATTAAAATATATACCTACTGTAGATTAAAATCAGTTACAAGATCTTAGGTGCTCTTAAACAAAGAAAGTATAAATTTGCTACTGTCTTAGGTATTTTAATGATATCAACATTTAAAGTAGAAATGTACCTCTATTTATAGTTGTTAACAAGTACCTAAGTCTCTCTGACACGGTCGTCAAAGGACTTACTAAATCTATGTGACAAGTCAACATTGACTTGTGTAAAAAAAAAAAATATATAAATAAATTTAGACATACAAAACCAATTTAACACAATAAGAGAGGTGCGGCAGGCAAAAGTTACTTTTGATAGTTTGATAAATTTAAAAATTGTTATGATGCATTCAGTTTTGTATTTATGATGATGTAACTCTAAGGAGGAGGCTAACGGAATGGGGAAACTGGACAAGCTTTTTTCCATGGATTTTGTGCCTACAGTTAAACTACAAAAATAGAATAACCATGTGATAAATTCTCTCACCTTTAATAAAAACAATATAAGGTATTTCTCCTATAATCCTTAGAGTAGATAGTTCATGTCTTAGTGCACCAGCTACTTTCTGGAGAACGACTTCAGTTTCTTCGTCAGATGTAGTTCCTTTGCAAACCCAAAATACATTAACTGATTGGTAATCTGGGGTAACTTTCACCTGAAAGTAAGGAGTTGAAATCTTCATAAATAGTTGTAACATAGCTGTGAGCCTGTCCATTGCTCAACATTTGTTTTATTCCTCTGTCAGGAAGACCTACTACTGCCCTTTCACTCTTTCTTTCTCTCCCTCTCTTATATTGTCTACAGCCTACACAATAATAAGGCAACTTCTACATTTCTATTTTCTGGCTATATAATTTTAAGAAAATAAAAATAAGGTCACCCAAATCAAAAAAGAACTTTTTTTTTAATTGACTGGATGAAATCTCTTAAGGAAATCTCATTGTATTCTAATATTTTCTTTTGCTTTCTTTGTTGTCATTCTAATAGTACAGGTTAAATGTATAAGTTTCTATAACTACTCTAAAAATAATCTGTTGCTGCAGCACACTGGCTACAAAATATAATATAAAATATAGCTATGCTTTTAAATGTGGGCATGGATAAAGTGAATTCTGTTTATCAGAACTCAACAAAACACTTGTAACATCAACATCTATACTTCAGCCAAATTCGATATGGAATATTTAATAACAAAGCGTTGCTAGGCAATACATGACAGGCAGTTATTTATAACCTGTTTGTAAATATACTAAAATATACCTTTAAAAATATTTGTCGTTGCCGTGTGTAAGATGTGTCAAGTTATAATTATTAGTAACTAAACTAACAAGGCCTCTTTGTGGAAACACAATGTATGCAAAATTTTGTTGAACCATTGTTAAATCATTTTTGAATTCATTTCCTGGTGATAGTCTTCTACTTTCTTACTTTCAAAAATTTACTCCCTATCATTAACAAACCTTCACTACCTATAAAATAAATTACTTATAATAATGGTTAGTTATAATATTAATAGTGGTACATATTCTAATAACGAAATGGAACTTAACATTTTCATAATACTTACCTTTATGTAATATAATGCACACAGTTATTTGCTTGTACCCTACTTCTTGCCTTCGATTTTGCGCTTTATTTTAATTGAGTGAGGTTAATATTTTATTTAAAGTGCTATGTTCACACTAAAAAACAGTAGTCTCTATGTAATAGTAGTATACTGTTGCTGCTTCTATTAAAAGATTCTATCTCATTACATTACCGGCAATAAACTATAACACTATTATAAAAAAAATGTTTCGTGTAATTTAAACACTGCCATTACGGCTCACTGTTTCTGTGATGTCAAGAACCACAACAAGTTTGATACTTTATTGATTTATGAAAATTAAAGCTATAAAACCTACCTATTATTATTAATAGGTCAGAAAAACTTAATTCCAATATTGTATTGTGAAGTCTTGTGCATATTCCCATACATATTCATTATAAATAACCAAATTGTTGTTGATCTGCGAAAGTTGAAGAGTTATAGGGTTGTAGGGTGCGCCCTAAGCATAGTTATGTTTTATTTGCTAACAGAATTCTTGTTTTAAGGTATTTTTTAGCATATTACGTGTTTGGTGGTTAGACCGAGTTCCAGCAAACAATGACAACAACAATGATAGTAAAATCGTAAAGTATAACTAAGAAATACGTTATGACAACCCCAAATATGATGACATATGGTTTATATACAAAGATTCCATTTCCAATTTGACTCAAGTATAGTAATTCATGTACATCCGACGGAAATCAAATTAAAACAACTAATACAATATTGTGTAATGTCAGAGCTCTCCAAAGAGTGGCATAGGGAACTACCAAGCTAAGCGGGCAAAGACTAAACTGGCATGATATATGGGGACAGAGGAAAAGCCAACTCCATACTTAGCCAGCCCACCAGCTTAGCTTAGTTAGTTTAGGCAGAAAATGTTAAATTGTGTGTTCTTTCTTTCTAGAATGTACAATAAAACTTATTGACATACTCTAGAAATCTCAATGCCTCTTCCGACGATATTCATGGCAACTGTACCAGTAGACATCAAATCAGTAATTTGTTTCATAAATATTTTGTTGAGCATAGCGGATCTTCGTACCCCACGCTTACCAGGCTCGTGTTTAGTTTTAGTCAGGCTCTTGATAGTAGGTAGTGTGTTATCAAACGTTTGCGCTGGGTACCAGGACTGTCTGAAAAAATAAACAAACATAACGTCTAACTACTGTTGCTGCATAATTCGTGACAAACGATGCCATGCCTATGAAGACACTATTTGTCACTGATTTCTAGTTTGATATATTTTGTAATGCTCACTAGGTGGGTTAATGTTCTTTTGAGTATAATAAAGATCTTTAAACATAAATATTTTTAACCAAATATTAAAATTTTCACAATCTTACTTCTTGCTCATTGGGTTAACCATTTTACACAGTTTTATACCCTGTTTCTTCAAACTGCAATTAATGCTGGAGACATGGTAAAGTCGTTGAAAAGAGATCATTCTGACGTTTGCACTCAACAATACAATAGAATATTAGAGAAATATTTTTTAAGAACACACAATAGATTCAAATACATCATACATTCAATGAGACTGAATGAAATCCTGATGTTTTGAATTTGAAATCAGGAATTGAAAGTGTCAAATCGAACAATAAAATCGAAATTTGAATCAGATTGATGACTGACGTATTGATTTGACATAATGATTTTTACGTCGGGAATTTGATTTCACAATGAGTAAATGAAAATATGGAGAGGGCCTATTCTACTATACCACAGAATTCATAATAGTACCAGTACAGAAGGGCCTATTCGCAATGCAATAGGTACTTAGTGGAGTGGGCCTAGCCTAACTATACAAAGAATACGTTTAATGATTAGACAAATACACATGAAATGGCATTCACACGATACAATTATTCCACTACCTGATCACATTTCTGATTGAATTGGCTTAAGCGGCATCAACACGATACAAGCATTTTTTTACTACCTGATGAGGTAGTAAAAATTTTCATTAGATTTTATATTCCATGCTACAGTGCTAGACATCTGTAAAGCGGTCCCTAGACGATCATGCGGTATGACATGCGTAACGTGCTGTCTGTCATGCATGTATGACCGTTTAATTGTTTTGATTGATGCGAATGACATGCAAACCACGTGCATGACATGCAAACTACGTGCTGGCAGTTGATTGACAATTCCTTTTATTTATAAATTTATTTATTTATAAATCTGCCTTTGACAAAGACATTTCCATACCAGCGCAGATGTCCTCTTCACTGCACTATCTGTATCGAATCGACTGAATAAAATGATTATACCAAACGAATTATCATGCTGCATGATAGACTCTCAATGGTCCGTCACTCCCTACAAATTGGCAATATACATGATCAAGCATGCACAACGCACAACGCTTTGACGTACGTCCGCGTTATTCACTGTCCACCCGCACGATGTCGCGGTGGTGGGGGTGCTCGCTGGATGCAAAATGGGTCATGCAAGTCCTTGGCGGTACGTACGTCAGGCACGGTGGTGAGTAAGGTACTTAAGACGGGTGTGGCAGTATAGGTCAGCAGTGGAGGCAGCTCTGTTTCACATTGGAAGATCCCAACTCCTGCGCAGTTGCTGTTGAGACGATCCAAGCGGGTGTGGAATGTTTTATTCCCAACTCGAAAAAAAATGACCTTGATTTAATTGGCCCTGTAAGGATGCTTAGTTCTTAAGCAAACCCCATACAGGGGTTGGACCAATAGTCAGATCGAATTAGCGAAAAAATCGTCTATAATCCATGAAACTCATATTGGAGCGGATTTTTTAAAAAATCTAGATTCAACTATTAGGAACTGATTGCAAGTAAAATTATAGCATGATATTGTCAGGTAAGGTGCCAAAAAAATGCCAAAAATGGTAAAAACCGGATTTTCGCGTCTGGAGCGAAAACTGAAACTCCTAGGAAAAAAGGTAACTCTAAAAAATGTGCGCGATAAAAAAACCAAGAGAATGAGCTACAGTAGAGCAAAATCAGACCGCACTTTGCAAAAAAACAAGTTTCTTTTGCAAAACTTTGAAATCTTATAACTCGCTTTCTGACTGTCGTAGAGAGCTGATCCATTTTGGATAAAAACTCAAGTATTTATTCTTTGAGTGTGTTCCATCACCCATCTCTAAGCACAATGCGTTTTAGACACTATTTATGCATTTCCCATTCTATTTCTAATGCACAGTGTGAACGAATACCTATTCAATCAAGTTAATCGAATGAAAACAAAAATTCGGACTAAATTGATGGCAGAAACAGTGTATGGGGTTTTGTTCCTGCACAACATATTTAATGAAAATGGATCATGTAAAGATTTCAAACCTTCTGATGAGAAGCTGCTCAAATTTAATTTAATTTTGTACAAAAGAATAAATACATCAGCTTCTACTACTACGTCTGATAATGACTAATATTTAATTGATAAGCACTTGTTACAAAAAGACTCCCAGAACCACATTCTACAAGAAAAATCATAAGAAGCACTGCGCATATGGGAAATAATTATGTATAAATTTCTTAGTTGAATATATTTGGCAAATCCGTTCATTCAAGGTCTAGAAAATCATTCCTCTAAGAATTATAATAATTTTACGTTTTAAAATCATTTGCTATTGTTTCATTAAAATTTTAAATGCGTATTATTTATTTTTCTATAATTTTTAGTTAAATGCAATAATTTTTCTTTGTTTGAGGTACGATCTCCTAAAAAATTAGTTGGCAACGCTGCTTTTCGTCCATGTTTCAAGATTATGACCAAAGACAAAATTGCCGCGCGTGGGAGGAGTAGCGCTGTTCCCGCCAAATACCTGTCAAATTGTTAAAATTGGGGCAAGTTTACGAGTAGTAGGTTGTTTATTTTTATGTTAATTATTAATCAATAAATTATTAAAACTATTGCAACAATGTCCAATTTGGAGGACAGCGAAGAAAATTGGATCGCAAAAATGGACGGTCTCTGTTCGAATCTAAATGTTGATCCTGTAGCAGCGAAAAAATCTAAAGAGTCCTTTCTGGAGATAAAAAGGAATTATACTTTAGACGTGAGTATCTTGTTTAGTTCTTTTTTATTGTGATATTTTAAGTTCCTTACTAGTTTTCTTCTGTTTAATTAAAAATCTTTGATTTGACCGGAGTGTATAAATTTTTCTGCACCACACCTTTCAAATGCTATATTTTCACTATATTATTGTTAAGAAAGCAAATAAAAATGACAACCTTTTCCGAAATTCATGGTATATAGCATTACTTTTTTAGTGACAAGTGCTGTTTAACTTTGAATATCGAGACGTACACAAGTTTCATTTTTCATTGTGTTTTGAATCTACGCCAAGAATATCTCGTCATATCGATTGCCCAGCTTTATCTTCAAATGCTCATAATTTACCAGAAAATAATTTAATTAACTAATAATATTATGACACATTAATGGAAGTATTTACATGCAGAGGTTACAGAAGCTCATAGCCTCATTTACCTTTTATTTTTCTGTAAACCTTAGGTATGTTTATGAATAAAGGTATTCACAGCCATAATTGCCAGCCCATTACTATTATACATCTGTATCTTCCCCTTTTTGTAGGTAATCCCTACTGATAAGTGAGAAAAGTAACATTATATATAAATTATGATCTTTAATATTATAGGGTGATATGTTACATTGGATGGCATGTGCTCTGTATGTGGCATGTCGCACATCCATCACACCTACAGTGCAGACGGGAAAAGTAGTAGAAGGAAACTGTGTCAGTCTTACAAGGCTCCTTAGACTCTGCAACATAAGGTATTCTATATTCATAAATATATAAATAAATATTATACATTTCAAATATTAAATAACATCTTGATATGTTTTTACTACATTTGTGAATTTTCTTTATAGCCTTATACAATTTTTCACCAAAATCAAAAACTGGATGGAGATGGCTGCAATGTCAACTGAGTTCAAAGATAGAATATCTCATTTGCAGCATAAATTTGCTGTGTCAACTGTGCTGTTCAGAAAATTCCAACCTATTTTTCAGGAGATTTTCTTAGACTTAACTAATGAACCTCTTAAATCAAGTGCTAAGAGGAGACCAAAGTGAGTAATATTTTAATAACAATACATATTCACTTAAATGATAATATTATTGAAGGAGGGCATTAAAGTAAGCTTATTAGCATATGCCTAGGTTCCGTATTAGCATTTTCACTATTCGGTGCAAAAAACGACTTTAATAAAATGATTTGGTATCCTTAGTTAATGTGTCAGCATCTTTTGCAAAGAGTTTGTCTGAATGGACAGTCTGAAAGGCTGCCACTGAACAAACACCAAGGAGTACTGACATACAGATAACCTTTAACTAAAAAATCCTGAGCTAAGGTTTGCAGAGGGTAAATGATCTTTGTCTAACTGAAACTGTGAACTTTAATACCACATAGCGAGAACTGGTATTCATTGCCGTCTTCTCAGGTGACGATTAAACCGTAAACTATTTTAGATTTAGGTCATATATTTTACAAATTGAATACAGTATAAACTAAGATATTTATTTATGCACGGAAATGCAAAACGAAAATTCTATAGAGATTCCACCCTGATCTGGGAGATCAATATATCTATTTTATGCCTTGACTTGCAAGGTAATTCCATCATAGTTTAATAAATTACATATAATTTAATTAAATGACAGAAGTTTAATTTAAAGGCCAACCCACTAAACACAAGTAATGTCAACATTAAGAAAAGTTTTAAATTAAGATTGTTAAAAAATTGTGAGCACCATAAAAGATCACATCAGGTTTAAGATTGCTACACTACACACACACACCATATTACTATTATTATTATTTATTGTCTTAAACCATAATATTAAACCGTGTACCTATCTAACAAAATAAAAAGCAATAAAAGTTTAGCCCAGAATATAAATTTCCTTTTATAGGTTTCAGTTCAGTACAGTGTATTCCACTCACACTTCTAATAATGGAGTGTAATAATGTTTCTATTTGTTCTACAGATTACAGCCATGCTCCACTAATGCTCTGTTTGAGTTTACCTGGTGTCTGTACATATGTGTGAAGGGAGAATTCCATAGATCTGCCCATGATTTGGTTGATATGTATCATTTGCTATTGGCCTGCTTGGATTTTGTGTTTGCTAACGCCTTTATGTCCAGAAGGATTGACTTGATAGATCCTGCATTTAAAGGTTAGTGGTTTTTGTCACTGTGATTCAGAATATAAAAATTTTGATTCAGAGAGTCAGGACTCAAATATTATCTTTTAATATTCACATTATATGGAATATGAGCTTTTTATCAATGAGAGTAGAAGTCAGCTAATAAGCTATTAAGATTCCGGAACATAATTTTACTTTTGTCTCTTTTTTGTATTAAACAGTGACGGTAACATTAAAAGTAATGGTCCTATTGCTAACGTGCCAGACAAGGCCACAGATGAATTCATGGAAAGTAGTAGTAGTAGCGTTTAGTGTTACTTTCTGTATGGTGGAGGTATCTATCTCATTCAGGCGGTTTCACATAAGAAAGGCATATCCTGTTATACCCTAACTTTCAGTTGAGCTTGTATGCACTACTTCTGTAATGCTGTATCTACGTAACTATGTAAGTCCAAGGTCTAGAAGATTGATGGACCAAGGAGAGAGCCCTGTATAAACCCTGGGTCAATATCTCGTTAAGAATCTAGATTTGTGAGTGACATTGTTCCACTTAAAGATGTCATCCAATGAAGTCAGTTGCAGTTAAGGCATGAGACAATTTCTATTCACCATTACCATTGACACCTTGTTATACATATTTATAGGTAAATAAACGAACACAGAATGTAGGGCAACAAATTTCGTTGTTTCCTGTTCATTTGAATGAAGGTATAAGAAAGTAAATTTAAGGATAGGGTTCCAACACTTTCGAAGGTGGTGAAAGACATGTCCTGTGCATGTAAAGCTGCCTAGTACATCTTTTATTTGAATGGTGAACCAAACGGTCTGAATTAGACTATGACTACAATTGTTAAAGAAAAAAGACTGCTTTGCTATTTTTATACGTTTTTATACCTACAATTATGTTTTCTATAGGTTTACCATCGGACTGGCTACAAGATGATTTCATGATGCCAGCAAATCCACCATGCATCATATCAGCACTTTGTGAATTAAACGATGGTCTCCTAGTAGATGCTTCAGCTACCAAGGAGTACAGTTGGAAACCTGTTATAAAAAGTTTTTTCGAAAAATCAGTAAGTCTTAAATTAACCTCATTTTTATGCAGGCTTTTTCGATTATAATTTACATGATATTGTGATGAAGGGTGTGTTTGATGTTTATGGGATGCATTAATCTAAATGGGAAGATTGAAATATTAAGCAAGTTGTAAGGACGCATTTCTAATTATATGCCTAAAACATTTGCATTCTTCAAACATGCATCATGCATTTTTGAAAATTCATTACTTTTGATCTGTTTTTGACTGATTTGTAACTATAGCAACCACACTGTGTGTAGTAAACACACATTCGGTTTTTTATATCTAGGTAGTAGCTGTTGCCAACGACTTCGTTCGCGTGAAAAATTTGATGGAATCCATCTCACGGGTACCAAGCTATAGGTGACGTCATTTGCACAGTTCACAAATAGAGTATTTTTCATTAATTTTTGTTATAAAGAGAGGCTAAGTGGTTACTGAGTAAGTTAGCACATTGTAAGATTAAGTAATACTAGCCAGGTCAGTTTTAGGATGGGTGACCATTCTTACCACTTTGAGACCCCTCCGTGCCGACATGTTAAGCCGTCGGTCCATGTTGCCAGTTGTACAAACATCTGTGGCATTCGTTACGGGTAGTTGGAGCCCTAAGGAAAAAGTGCGTTTGCCACCTGCCACCTGGTTTAACTACAGAACTTCGATATGGCTTAGTACTTGGGTTTTGGAGGTTTGATGGCAGTCGCTTCACGTAAAATATCGAAGTTCGTCTGTTTCGTAGTTAGACTGAAAGCCGACCGACGAGGATGAAAGGGAAGGAGAATAATTTTATGAAAGACTAGCAGGCAGGAGGTACAGAGCAGTCCAATTTTGGTTACAAAATCGGCCGAAAAGATGCTGAAGAAATTTGTTTTTCTGCTATTAAGTGTGAGGGTTTTTTTTTTAT
Source organism: Euplagia quadripunctaria (assembly GCA_963859945.1). Lineage (NCBI taxonomy): Eukaryota > Metazoa > Arthropoda > Insecta > Lepidoptera > Erebidae > Euplagia > Euplagia quadripunctaria. Next base: position 7,979,851 of record OY982575.1, on the reverse strand, counting down.
GGTATAGGGGCAAACGAGCAGACGGGTCACCTGATGGTAAATGACTACCGCCGCCCATGGGCACCTGTAACTCAAGAGTCACAAGTGCGTTGCCGCCCTTTAAGGTTTGGGTAGGAGAAGAGGGGGAGGGGGGGAGAAGAGTGGGAAGGAATAAGGAAGAGGGAAGGGTTAAGACCTCCGGTAACCTCACTCACGCGGCGAAATGCAATGCAAGCATTGCTTCACTACCGGTTTTCTGTGAGGCCGTGGTATCGAGCGGAGTCGAGCCGGCCCATACGTGCCGAAGCATGGCTCTCCCACAACTATGTATGGAAAAAATACTTCAATGAATTTGTTGCTACTAGCTTAGGACAGGTACAAACTTGTTTATTACAACAATTATGAGCTGTTAATGAGTATGCAGGGGAAGGCTTATTTACATTACGCATTGTAAATGCAACATTTAGTTTTTTCTGAATTGGGGGACAAGGAATTGCTCTGCAGCCAATGTGTCACAATGTTAAAACCATGTTGAACTGTGTTAACTACTTTGTCCCATGATTCGGCGGAAAACAGTAGACTGTTTCATCGGCATACGAGATAATTTTACCACCCGCCAAGTCTACATTACAGAGCTCATTTATATACACGAGAAAAAGGTTAGGGCTAAGGATGCTGCTTTAGGGCACGCTACGACACACGACACATTGGACACGTTGTGCAAGATATTCAATAAATAGTTTTCACTGGGTTCCTCTTATACCCAGACATTCAAGTTTTTGGAGGAGCAGTGGCGTAGACACCTTGTCAAAAGCCAAATCCAGAAATATACCTAGAGTTTTTTGCCCGCATCCATATTACAAACCACATAATTTTGAGGGTCGTGTACTGTATCACTTGTAGATTTACCAGCTTTAAAACCAAACTGGTTGTTGGAGATAAGATTATTTGTTTCCAGGTAGTTTACAAGTCTATTATTTATAAGACGTTCTAAGACCTTAGAGATTGACGGTAAAATAAAATAATGGGCCTATAGTTTGTGACACAGTCTCTATCCCCTGACTTATATATTGGATGAACCAGTAATTTCTTTAACATAGCAGGAAATTGCCCCTCAGGAAGATAAACATTAAATATGTGTGTTAACCACTAACGAACCAAAAAGTGTCTGGTTCTTTTAGAAGACTATTTGATATGGAGTCCCATCCTTTAGTCCTGTGCTGTAGTGTTTTTCAGATTTAAAATAATTGATTCACTTCTGTTTCATCTGTATCCAACAATATAAAGGATTTTTGCAAGTAGTTGTTTTTGGTTGAGGCTTTACAAAGGTATGATGAGAGGCTTTCAAACAGAGTACAGTATTTTGAGCAATTTCTTTACCCACTGAAATAAAGAACTCATCTTCACCTTCTCAATAGATTCTCCCCTACAGGTAGTGTTTATTAATTCTGTTGCGTTTGAATTAGATTTGGTTCTGTTGGTAATTACTAGTATTATTTGTATTTATACTCATTAATTAGTAGTGATTTTTCGTAGGCTCATTTCACCTTTTTTAAAAAGCTATTACAGAAGTTTCTGTATCTAGTATAAGTCAAGTTTAGAGTTACGTTACTTGGGGATTGACGCATTGTATTATGAAGTCTATCTCTATGTCTCATACAACGAACCAAACCTGGTGTAATCCATGGTTTGATTATTTTATGTCGCCTCGATAGTTTTTGAACCACAGAGTTTGTACAAATTGCAGACAAGCGTCGGATTGATGTAATTAAATATTCCATAGCGAAATTAGCGTCCGTTGAACTATATACGGGTTGCTAATAATATTGATTCAAGTCAGATGTAAGGTCTGCCTTGTTTAGCTTGGTCTTAGTCATATGAGCCAAAGTTGTCTTTGGTTTCTTATTCGTACATAATAGTACAGCTTGATGATCAGTTATTGCAAATGTAAAACTAGTGTGCGAGGGTTTTGTGTCTTTAACATAATGTGATCGAGACAAGTATTAGAGTGCCTAGTAGGAAAGGAGGGTGCCGGTAGCAAGCCATAATAGGAGCATAGATTAGTGTAGTCTTAGGATCTCGAGTCCTTTGAATCAACTGCGATATCAATATTAATGTCACCTATAATAGTCGTATTTTTAAAATAATATGAACTGTCTAAAATAGTATTGAGTGATTGAAGAAAGTTTTCTATAGAAAAGTTTGATGGAGACTTATATACTGCCAGTGGCACAGTTTCTTGACCAAGTTTTAAAATAAAGCAATTACTATCTAGACAGGAGGGTTGTTCACAGGTAATATTAAGCTTTGACTTATAATAATATATTAGAACTCCATCATTCTGGTTAACACAATTTTCGGATATACAGTAGCTGGAACCTTCTAATACTGGGATTATTGGGTTACGTGACAACCAGCCAGCACTCAGTCAATATTATTACATCCCACTTTGTTTTCACCCTGCTCAACAGTACCAGAAGCTGTGGAATATAAAAAAATATATTAAAATGTAGAAAATATATTTCAAGTCACATAATTTAGACTTATTAAAGTCGGATGTCCCTTTTTAAAAGATGATTTTTTTTTTCAGATCCTAAAAGGTGACATGGAACACATAAGTGGAGTTTTAGATATTGGTTTTTTTGATTCAAATTTAAAATCATTAAACAATCAATATGAAACTTATGTCTTAAGCGTTGGCGAATTTGATGAAAGAATATTTTTAGGTAAGTCCTAAAGTATTTAATTTTTATGTTATCAAAACAATGTAATTTTATATTGTTTTGATTATATAAAAAAATTAACCTGTTGAGACATACAGAGTTAGGAATTTGAAGTACGTAATTGAGCAACATACCATCCGCATCCTCTGCAGTTTGATATATTATTTTAGCAACAAAGAAAAAGTATTTAAATTCCGTAATCTAGTGAGCATATTGAGGTTAATTTGTCATTCTTTACTTTAATATCATACTAGCTGCGCCCCGCGGTTTCATCCGCGTAAGTCCCGGTGCCGTGGGAATATGGGGATAAAAAGTAGCCTATGTGTTAATCCAGGTTGCCAGCTATCTACATACCAAGTTTCATCGCAATCAGTTGAGTAGTTCTTGCGTGAATGAGTAACGAATATCTAAATATCCATACATCCTCACAAACTTTCACATTTATAATATTAGTAGAAAAAGTAATTAGGAAGAATATTCTAATAAAATAATATTATTAAGTAGCGAAAGATGCCCAGAAATGACAATTCGCCGTCCTCGTCCCCAAAAACTGCTGAGGAGATTGTATGTGTTATACTTGGCCACTTATAAAAAATAAAAAATTTCATATAGAAAATAATCGTCCATTGCTTTTCTGACAGATAACAAAAATGTCTCAAATTTATTATTTATATCCAATATTGACATGCTTTGTGGACTACGAAGGTAAAATGTTTGACAAATACAGTAAGAAATATTTAATTCGTTTATTATTAGTTTAGAATGAAGGTACTAAAGAGCTAATGTTTTTTATATTGCAGGTGAACATGCTAACGAACAAATTGGTACCAGAAATAAAGTGTCTGGAGAAGAAATATCGGAAGTTATTGCCACGTTTGGACCAGTGAGTAGCTTTTTCTGAGGTAGTACATAAGTCCAATACTCTGGACCGAAGTTACAATACTTAATTTGCGATGATTGTTAAAGGTAAACAATACGCGATAGTGCCAACGTGATGTTTTTGTAGGGATGTTGTTTCCCATTATTGACGCTATACTTTTTATCGTAGACTAGCTGTACCTTGCTGTTTTACCCGCCTATATTAAAAAAAAAACCTTGGCATGGAGGCGTTTGTTAACAGTTCCCTCTCTTCTTGGCAATGCTTCTTCGTTTCTGGTCGGGCGTCCAGGGTTTTGGGTCACCTGCCCGTTACCCTAGCAGAAGCAGGCCTGAGACGGTGGAGCGACGTATTTTGCGCGCGCCTGTAAACCGGAAAGGGGGCAAAGCTCTCCGCACCTCCACGGCTAGGATCTGCCGGGGTTCTCGAGGACTTCCTTCCTAGGATTAACCCGAATCCCTTGCAAGACTCGCTTGTGATGGAAAATTTTCGTAAGATTTAATAAAAAAACCCTCAGTTAATAATGTATTTTTGAGAATCGTCAAATCGACATATTTTGTCCCCTGGTTTAAACCCTTTGTAAAAAAGCAGTAGGAGGCTCATACTTTTAAACCTCGTCTAGTATAATTTAGATTTTTTATTAATTATTTTAGAATAATCGAGCAGTTCATGAGACTCCTTTGACTGGACGGCGGTACTTGGCAAGGCGAGGAGAAGAACTCACGCCGGTTTCAGAAGCGAAAAACAGTCTTGCACGTCTCGCAGCCTTCCTGCGACAGTCCGCACCACAGCCGTCCAGAGAACTCCTCAAATTGTTCACGTTAGTCATCAACTTGATTACACTTTTGACATATTTAACAGATGAAACAAACTGCAGTTTTATGACTAATTTAAATATTTCCGACACATTTTTATCATAACTTCCATATTTACTCACAGTATTAGCGGAAGTAGTCATGTTTCTTTCTTCAAGCAAATTTTTGAGTGATAGAGAAGGAAATTAGGAATAAGGGTAAAAAGGTCACTTGGCTTTCCTTTTTTTTACACTTGTACAACAGCATTGAACTGACGGATGGAAAAGGAAAAATATATTAGATGATACCCATAATATATAACAGTATATTTGCTACAGATGTTTGTGTGGAACTTCAAAAACATTTGGCAATGATAAGAAAAAATCTGAAATATTTAGTTTGAACCTTCTTATACTGTAATATTCATAGAATTATATTTTCTCAGAGAATGCAATGTGAGCAAAGAGACAATAAACGTCAACCTTATACAGCCCTGTAACAATTGGAAGGAACAGTTCGCCAACAGTCTGAGGGAGACTAACAGTAGTTATAGCAATGAAACAATCATGTTTCGGTGTAATATGATCACCTGCTTATATTACAAAGTGTTAGAACATATAATTAGAGAAGAACATAGGAAAAAGCCGCAAGTATCTTTACAGGTATGTTACTCTACCCAACATGAGTGTATAACTTAGCTTATTGTTCCGTCTCTGTTTTACTTCATAAATCATTTGACAGATGCTGCTTACACAAGAAACCTATCAGCTGACAGTATATGCGTGCTGTACAGAGATCGTTTTACACGCTTACGGCGTACACTCGCTAAAGTTTCCACGAGTGCTGCAGATATATGGACTCAGTGCCTTTCACTTTTACAAGATCATTGAGTTGGTTGTGCAGGCAGTCGTGGAAAAACTCACCAGAGATGTTATCAAACATCTTAATGCTGTAAGTGACACTTTAAAAAAATTGCATTATTGCCTCGTAAGTTCAGTATTAAATAAAAAACAAAAATTAATCTCAGATTCGTGTTCGTCTATCTTACGTTTTATGAATTTTAGAAGACGAGATTAAAGAGTATTTCAATATTAATGTAGTATTGCCTATACATCATAAAATAAAAAAGATCACACAGATTTATGTAACTTTTGTCAAAATCAAACAGTGTGCAAGATAAGACTCAAATTGGTCTCTTTAGATTAAAAAAACGTGTGGAAATTACTAATATTTCGTCTTAGGGAAAAAAAAACATGTTTTTATTTTATTTATTAGGTTACATGAAACGAAAACAAATACATATAAAATATAGTTTTGTTATAATGTACTTATTATAACAATTTAAGGCACTTCAAACTTTGGGGACGCGAATTCGTTCTTGAAATGTAAAATTTAAAATAAATGTTAGTAAACAACTTTTTTTTTTAAATCGCTTTCGGTAACTCCAATTTTGTAAAGCCTAATTATGAGGTAGTTATTGGTAATAAGAACACACTGCTACTGAAATCCAAGATTCTATAAAATACGGTATTACGGTATTTTGACCTTCCATTTTCTTGTTCATCGGCTACAGGAATAAATAGAACATTTTTTGTCCCATTGTTTATTACAATTATAGTAAATGAATAATAACAGATACACAGAGAACAACACAGAAATATTGCACTCATCTCATACCCATACATACTGCCAAAATTTTGTTTAATGTATGGAAAAGGTGGATGTTGGGTCTCACGGGCCCCAGTCAAATTACGAAAATTATATACTCACGTGCTTTGAAACCGGTGACACAACTACTTCCATTTATAGTCGTTAAGCGATTTGTGGGAAAGGTATTAAGGCGCCCTGCATCAGGGATAGCGGGGAAGTTAATTATTCGAGAAATTCTAAGGCACGACGGGTCCTCTGAGACCCCACGTCCACAAAGGTTAAACGTACTTATGCTGGGTTTTCCTATGAATATTTATAATAAGCGAATGTATAAATTAATTCTTACTAGGTCGAGGAAGAAGTTCTAGAATCATTAGTTTGGACATCAGACAGTCCATTATGGGAGCAAATTAGTCGCACTTCGGTGCCGGCATCGAATGACGTGAGAGTTCACGATTCTCCACACCGTAGAAATAGTAAGTAATTTCAAATTATTTGCATATGTTTGCCAGAAGGTTGTTGTCCTGTCCTGATAACATGTGAAAGTACATCCAAGGTCTACGACACTAAGGAAAAGTATTAAATCGACGCTCTGTGCCGTAGGTACTTTACAAATACAGGACACGAAGAACAAACAAGCTCGACCTCTCACAATATTATAATGTTTGACCCATATTACATTCTACTCGCAATTCACTGTACTATCCCGCTATTCAGCTACTGAACTTTACACAACAATACTGGGTGTATTGTACTGCGTATTTATCTGTTAAAATCTGACAGGTTAGATTTTGCTTCAAAAAATATCGCACTTTAAACATTACTTTTGCGAGAAAAAAAAACACTTCGTTTGCCACATTTATGTGAGAATGGTGTACAAAGTATTTTACTAATAAGAGTCTTTACGAAAACATCCAATATTTTGCAGATGGTCTTCAGTCACCAGTGTCTGCAGTTATTGACCGATATTTTTCGCCAGACCAGGCTAAAAAACAACTATTCAAAGATCCTATCAAGCCAGGCCAGTCTTTACTAGGTACGTCTATTATAATTACTACAAATCTCAGAAGATGTCAAAGAGTTCTTTACAAATTAAACTAATAAAAGCGTGTTCAAAAATACAGAGTTTGTGTAATAAATAAGAGTTTAAGTGGCAGCTTTCTTGCCTAAACAAATTGAGAAGGATTTAAAATAAATCAGAAGAAACGGTCCAAACTTGTTATAAAAGAAAACATAAAATACTCTTAAAACAAACCTGGACGGTTAGTCAGCCTAAACTGTACCGAACTAAAAAGGCATGGACCATGTCGCGCAATAAAATCTTAGAGCATTTGTCTAATAATTACTCGCTAATTTCTACAACCATCTTATGTTATTTTCTAGTTGCCACAAACAATGTTCAAGTGAAACAAGAACCATCTGTGTTACCACCACCACAGACTCCTACTAACAATGAGAGTAGTACAACGCCGAAAAAAACTAATAACTCGTTAATATTGTTTTTCAGAAAGGTAAGCCCTTCATCTAACATGTTATTATAAACCGAACCAAACTGAGCAGTATTGGATCAATTGTTAAACATTTTAAAAGCATGAAACCGAATAATTATATTATTTATGAAACAAATAGCATCACAATAGTCAATAGGTTAATCTAACTTCGAAACTTTCGCGTTCCGAGAAATATAATTATGTTAACGGGAATTAACGCGACCATGTAATAGGTATTACATACTTTTGAATTGCCTGACGTTTCGACCAGGTTGCACAGCCTGAGACTGACCACGTTTTCACACGTGTACGTGACCTCATTAATTCCCGTTAACATAATTTTATTATAAATAATAGATTATTGTCTTACATACTCCTTAATAAGTCACAATCTACTACAATTCACTGGTTCGATTTATTTATTAATTTTTTAAATTCGAAGTAGGTACTTTAAAATTATGTAATAAATGTATTTGACTACTCGAATTTCCTGTCATACAACCTGTTTCTTACTGACGAGTCACTGCTGTCAATTGTCAACAGTTCTACAGTTTGGCCGTGGTTCGCATCAATGACCTTTGTACAAGACTTGGTCTGTCCGATGAGGAGTTAAAACGAAAGATATGGACGTGTCTCGAGTACTCCATCATGCACCAAACACAACTAATGAAGGATAGACATCTAGACCAATTACTTATGTGTGCTGTTTATGTTATATGCAAAGTGAGTATTACAATCCGGATAAAAGACCTATATGTGTTTTTTAGACGGTCAGTGACAGTTTTGAATATGTTTCTTATAAAAAATTAAAAGTCAAACAGCGGTGTGCGTGGCTTGAATTCGGTGCCCGGATCTAGCATTCTTTTTGATATTGCCTCAAGTCCAATGTTGTTACTATTTTGTTCTCAATTCTTTTAGTTATGAAAAGAAAATTAGCAAAACTAACAAAATACTGAAAAGGCTTTTTAAATTCGTCACTAAAAGACTGAGTAATATATCACTTAACTTTACGTATTTTCAAGCGGAACGACTGTGGTCTCTAACTCGTCTGTGACATCATTTGACCTATCCGAGATCGTCGCACGACAAATATAGTCGGATAAAATTAGCCGATTTCGGGCCGAAAATCAGGGAAATTGATAACCTGGGTTTTAAATTTTTTTTCGTTAGATAATATAGTCAGAAATAACATCCTAAGTTTAAAGGCCAATCCGAGGTCAGGCAGGCGGTCTAAAAAAATGGCAAAAATCGTAAAAATCATTTTTTTTTGCGTTTTGCGCAAAAAGCGTAAAATATACAAAAAAGGCGAAGCAGTTTATTTAGCCCTGATCGTATCAGTAGTTTCTAATAATTTGCAAAATGCCGTGTTTTTTGGGCATTTTTCTAAATATTCATAACTTTCAAATTTTAATAGAATGTGGATTTTATAGGCCTAAACATATGCAGGTAGGTTCAGGAAAATCGGATGTAAACTTTTTTATAATATAAAAAAAAAAACGAAAAATGGCCCTTTCGAAAAATGCCCATAAAAAGTTGTTAGCCAACGTAGAGTAATTTTACAAACGCGCTCTTGTTCCTTGATCGTTTCTCTACAACACAGTAAAACGGCGTTTATTTTGCAGGTTTTTCATTATAATAAAAATTATTTTGCGCTCCAGCCGGAGACCAGTGGTGGGGGGTCGCTGAGCTCTAGAGGCGACTATACGCCCACTTCCGCAAATCTTTTCTTCCGACCTTTTTATATTTCTCCGTACTTTGACAACATTATAGCGAATAGAACAATACAAACCGTTAATACTCCATTGAATTACCATGAAAATTTTATAATAATAATAATAAGCCTGGCAACATGGCAGTCGTTAATTTTTTTTCAAATTTCTAATATTTATAATTTTCATTATTTCCGAGACAAATATATATATATCCTTTGAAAAATATCAGTAAAATGCATACCATAAGAAATATTTACAATAAAAGGACGTATGTAATGTGATAACCATAAATATACGGCATGACATTTCTAATGTCAAGTCTAATAGAAAACATCCACAAGATTACTGAACTGAAAAGATCCAGAGCGAAGATAGCATACTTATCATCCCCGGACTCGTCGCTCAGTCCGTCTCGCGCCCCCCGGAAGTTACCTCAAGAATTCCAGCGATGATGAGTGATGAGTTTTTCTCCACCAGCACCTGTACGTCGGCAGGGGAGAGGCTGGCCGCCGACCTGCTTGGTAACCCGAGGCCCACTGGCTTCGAATAGCCCCCCCCTCCCCCTTATCGGTGGTAATGTGCGTCGCATGAGATGGACAACCTCAATAAATAAGAATTCCGCATTCCGCCGAAAGCAGGCATGTTAATCAAGCTTAAAGACCAGCGCATTAAAAAAGCAGCTCAACTTTGCCTCCAGGTCCTTCAAAAGAGACATTGCCACAGCGAAGTCGGAGCACATTGGCAGAATTGGTGAGAGACTGATGAGTGTCCCTTTTGGAACTCGTGCATTTTCGTCAGTTGCCAAAGCTGTCCAGGGGAATCTCTGTAGACCATCCCTTCCACCCCTGCAAATGGAACATAATTCGTTGGACCACGACGCTAAGGAGAAAGCCGACCGTTTGGGCAAACTCTTTGCATCCAACTCGACCCTGACTTCCCTGGATGACGGGGTAAACGTACCGCCGACCATACCCCTGTATGCCGGAAGTCTGCTTCTTCCAAAACTACTGGCGTAAAGCACTTCTTTCCCCCGATATTCATAAGTCGACTGGACCCGATGGAATCTCCCATCATGCTGAAGATGTGTGCTGGAGAGTTGGCACCGGTTTTAACGCGCCTTTATCGGCTCTTCCACTCAATAGGCGTCGACCCGAACTCATGGAAGACAGCTTTAGTGCCCCCGATCCCTAAAAAAGGTGACCGCTCGGATCTGTCCAACTATATACCAATAGCTATACCCACCTCGTTCTCCAAGATAATGGGAGCCATTATCAACCACCAGCTCCATACGGTTTCCGTTAAGGTCGTTCAGCTGGTGATGTTCTCGTATACCTAACAGACCGGTTGGGAACAGGCGATCGAGACCAAGGGGGAGGCGGGTTCAGTCAGTTTGGATATAGCGAAAACCTTCGATCGGGTCTCGCACAAAGCGATTCTCTCGAAGCTTCCTTCCTATGGGCTTTCCGAAAAATTGTGCAACTGGATCACCAGTTTTCTCGCAGACAGAAGCATCAAGGTCGTTGTCGACGGTGCATGCTCCGACGTCCAATCTGTGAATGCTGGTGTCCCACAAGGCTGTGTGCTATCACCCACGCTGTTTCTTTTGCATATCAATGATATGCTGCAAATCAGCAGCATTCATTGCTATGTCGATGATAGCCTTGTATACCGGCCGCGCTAACATTTCTCGGGAAAACGTCACTGAGAGTCGATCCAAACTTGTCTGAAATCGAAGCCTTTGGGTTGACTTAATCTAGTCCAATTTAACCCAACGAAGACACAGGTTTGCTCTTTCACCGCCAAAAAGATACCGTTTGTCGTATCACCTCGCTTTGAGAGCACTTCCCTAACTGCCACAGCCAGCATCGTAATCCTTGGCGTCGATATATCGAGCGAAGTCCAGTTTCGTGGTCACTTGGAGGGTAAGGCCAAATTAGCCTCGAAGAAGCTTGGTGTGCTGAACAGATCGAGACTATATTTCTCCCGGCCCACCGCCTACAACTTCATAAGGCGCAGGTTCGGCCGCATACGGAATACTGTTTTCATATCTATACAGGAGCACCCCAGTACCAGCTTCTCCCTCTTAATCGCATTCAACGGAGAGCGACTCGAATCGTCGATTGCCAGGATATTTCAGATCGGCTTGACCCCTTGGCGTTGCGTAGAGATGTAGCTTCACTCTGCATTCTCTATCGCCTGTATCATGGGGAGTGCTCCGAGGAATTGTTCGGACTTATACCGGCCGCAACGTTTCGCCATCGTTCAACGCGACAAAACTCTAGTTTCTCGAGAAATGTTTTGCCTTGCACAACCACTCTCAGGAACAAATTGTCGCCTGCGGTATTTCCGGACCGATACGACCTTCAAACCTTCAAGAAAAGAGCGTACTCCCATCTCAAAGGCCGGCAACACACTTGTGACTCTTGAGTTGCAGTTGTCCATGGGTGACGGTAGTCACTTACCATCAGGTAACCCGTCTGCTCGTTTGCCCCCTATAATAAAAAAAGGATGTCATGCGAGAATATTCTGTGGCTTCAGAGGGAGGAACTAACCTCACTGCGTATCGTGATCTTATGCTGTCTATGTTTCAGGAACTTGAACAAGCTGTTAACGTTTCGGCGCAAAGATTGTTGGATCAAGTGCGGGCCATCCAACCATGTCATTTGTTGGATAATTCTGTACTTGAGAGGCTACGTTTGGACTTGCAGAATAGCATTGTTACTTCTCCTCCTTTCCAAACAGTGACACAATTGCACTCTGAACTACCACAACCTTACCCAGCTGATGGAGGAGAGGACAATGGTGCTCCATCTGTAAGTACTCAGTACAATGATCAAATAAGGCATACTTTGGAAGGTTCTATTCGGGAATATTGGACTATGAGTTTTGAAAGTAGACCACGTTTACCGCGTTTGTCAATGCATAAACGAAACAAAACGCTAGTGTGTGCCCTTGACTCTATGTTAACTATTTATTTAGATGAAAGTAAAGATCTTAGCGATACACACTCGATTCTGTATTGTGCAGCTGTTGCAGTATGTCGAGTGGCTGGTGTTAAATTCCTGAGAAATGACACCGCTACTCGGTCAAAGCTTGTTGTCCCAGCGTGGCAGTGCAGGATTGAGCGTCGTATCGCTGAGGCGAGGGCACTCATTTGCAAGCTTATCCGAGTCACACGCCCGAGAGTAATGCGTTTTGTGAATCGGGCTTTTTCGGGAACTGGCCTCTGTTCCTGTGAGTATGCAGCACGAGTCACAGAGCGCATTGAGTTTATGTATGGGCAAACCGTATCCGGAGGCAATGCCTGTCACTCACACAGAGGGTGATTGGATGCGAGATGTCGGACGTTCATATGAGTCGATTGATAACATGGAGCCAATATCTAACATTGATATAGCTTGTGCAGTTCGTTCGCTGCCGAACTGGAAAGCAGCGGGATCGGACGGACTGCACTTTTGGATAAAGTGGTTCCGTAGCTCACATGTATGTTTGGCATCTCAATTTCAATCATGCTTAGAATCAGGTTCACATCCGACTTTTATGACCACAGGCATAACTCACCTGCTCTATAGGTCTGGCAGTGCCACAGATCCCAAAAACTACAGACATATAACGTGTCTAACCAACAATTTATAAATGACTCCATTCTAAACGTAAAGATAACATCTCATTTAACGAAAAACACCATTATGGCTTGATCTCAGAATGGATGTCGAAGTGGGGCCCGTGGCACTAAAGAGTTCCTTATACTTGCAATGATCATTAACCAACAAGTTCGCCGTAACCGAAAGGATTTGACGACATGTTGGATATAATAAAACGGCCTATGACCCGCATGCATTGAGGGAGATGGAGTTGTACAAGGTTGATACAACTCTATGCACTTCAAGGCATGTATGCGGCAATGGAGAACCGTCCTTTGCTATCCAGGATGTCGGCGGTCTCAGAGTGACGGCGAGTATATAAAGATCAGGCGGGGTATATTTCAAGGTGACAGTTTGAGTTTCTTGTGGTTCTGCTTAGCGTTGAATCCTCTTAGTACTTTGCTGGAGGGTTCAGGACTAGGCTATTGTTTGCGGAGGTCAGGTTATATCCCATCTTTTTTACATGGACGATTTGAAACTTTTTGCCTGCAGCAAATTCCAAATGAAAAGATTACTAGAGGTAACTGAAAACTTTGGTAAATTAAAAAGGATTGTGGAATCTGACGAGATGGAACTCTCAGATTCCACACACCTTTGATGTCTCTCCCCCAGCGAAACTTGCAAGTATCTAGGTATCTCACAGTCGTTAGGTGTAAGTGAATTGTCTATGTAGCAATCGTTACAGGAGCGCTTCTTTGACCGCCTGAAAAAAGTATTCAAGTCTTTTGTCAGGTGGTAATAAGGTGCGGGCCTATAATGATTGGGTCATACCAGTTGTAACCTACTCCTTTCGCATACTTAGATGGATTCAAACTGAACTAGATGCCATAGATAGAAAAGTTCGTATACTGCTTACCGCGTACCGAATGCACCATCCACGTTCATCGGTTATGAGATTGTATATCACGCGGAAATGTGGGGGGTCGTGGTTTTTTAAATGTCAAGACCCTCCATAACCGCGAGGTATGCAACCCTAGAGATTACTTCTTCTCCGTTGACGTGGATGTGTATCGGGATGTGGTGTCAGCTGACAACGAACTCACTCAGCTTGCTGTAGCAAAAGAAAACTGGCGCAAACCAGCAGTACTTAGTATTACAGGTCGCAGGGAGTTATGGGAGAGTAAGGAGTTGCATGGACGTTTTTATCGAGACTTAGATGGGCCCGATGTAGATTTATTAGCATCAGTACCTTGGCTACGGTTCGGTGACCCCTTCGGAGAAACTGAAGGTTTTGTCTGTGCAATTACAGATGAAGTTGTTATGACGAATAACTATCGGAGATATATCCTGAAGGACGGCACAATTGACATTTGTCGGGCGTGTAATCGTCCCAGAGAAACCCTCAGGCAATTTCTGGTTGTTCTCGTCTTGCTAACGGCGAGTACTTGTATAGAAACCAAGTGGCCAGGGCAGTTCATCAGCAACTTGCTTTTAAATATAACCTTGTGGCTGTCGAGTTACCATACTACAGGTATGTGCCCGACCCAGTTCTCAAAAATGGACGTGCAACATTGTACTGGGATCGATCTATCATCACTGACAGGACTATTGTTTCCAATAAGCCTGATATGGTGGTGCTAGTTCGGTTAAAGCGCCGAGCAATAATATTATTGACATTACCATTCCCCATGACGACAATCTCTTTAAGACCGAAAAAGATAAAGAAATAAAATATTTGGACTTAGCCCAGGAGGTTGTCGACATGTGGGATGTGGATTCGGCAATCATTATGCCGATAGTCATTTCGGCTCATGGGTTAATTGCTAAGAGCCTCAACCAACACCTTCATAGGCTCACGTTAGGCAGCTGGATTAAGAGCCTGATGCAGAAGCAGTCCTCCTCGATACGGCACGCATAGTGAGGAGTTTTCTGTCTGGAGCCCTAACCACCGGTAGCTTGGTCCCTGTACCCGATACCGGTGGGACACTAATTTTTATATTTTTAAATATATATATTTTTTAATATGAATGTATTTAAAAATCTGAGTTATATGTATATGCCAACATAGCGTAATTTTTAATTTTTCCCAATCGCCCTGACGCCCCGGCTGACTGTTGCCCACCGCGCTGTGGCTTTTCCTGCCGCATCTTCGAAAGCGAGGCAGTGTTTGATGGATATAATAATAATTAAAAAAAAACTCTTTTCGTGTTTCTACCTTCTCTGGAAATACAATGGCGAGTATAAAAATACAAGCCACCACTGCACCATTTTAATTACCTTATATTAATAATAATAAAAGTATTTTTATTGCAATTTTTTTTTCACCTTTGTAAAATTTGCGGAATTAGGTATAGTCACCTCCGGAGCTCAGCGACCCCCCACCATTGGTGTCTCCGGCCGGACCGCCAAATTATTTTTTTTAATAAATTTTAGGAGTACTTTTTTACACCTGCAAAATAAACGGCGTTTTACTGTGTTGTAGAGAAACATTCAAGAAACCAAAGCGAATTTGAAAAATTTCTGTACGTTGGCTAAAAACATATTTATGGCCGTTTTTGGAAAGGGCCATTTTTCTGTTTATAAATATTATAAAAGTTTACCACCGATCTTCCTAAAACTTGGTGTATATGTTTAAAAAAACAAAATATGGCCAAAAAACGCGGCATTTTGCAACTTAAACTAAACTACTTAACCGATCAGGGCTCAAAAAAAACTGCTTCGATTTGCCTTTTTATTCATCTGCATCTTTTTCTCATTTGACAATTTTTGTATCTTTACGATTTTTGCCTTTTTTTTTTGACCGCCTGCCTGACCTCGGATTGACCTTTAAACTTAGGATGTTATTTCTGACGCTATTATCTAGCGAAAAAAATTTAAAAACCCAGGTTATTAATTTCACTTTGGAAAAATGTAATTCTATCCGACTACTATTAGTTCCTTAGGTGCGCCAAGGCTCTTTTTGTTTTATTAGAGTACAGCAGATCGTTAATAGAACAAGGACAGTTACATGTTTTCGCTAATAAAAAAAAACTACTTGTAATGCTTGTCAAGTAGGTACACATAATTAATTTAGGTGTAATTTTTATTTCACTGTAATGGAAGAAGTCGAAGCCAGGTCAAAGTGATAATTTGCCTAGAGTTGATAAATATACAAAGTGATGGATTTTTTCTAGAGTTTTCTAAAATAAAATGATTTTTTTAAGATTTTTAACCGTTAATGAAACATTATGATATTAATTGTGACTTATCAACGCATCTTACGCATCACTATTTGGAATGAAAAATTCCGTTTAAAAAAGCCTACCAACGGTCTTACTTATACATTTATAATGTAGATATGTATCATAAAAATGTAGGAATGCACGGTAAGAAGTAGTACCGTAGGAAATAGGTAGGATGCCTGAATTTTCCAGCTCGGTATTGCCAAGTAGCCAGCTACGGTACAGCTTAGATATTTGGCAAAACCAGTACCCACTGCCTGTCTATTTAAAATGTGTTTTTGCAGGTATCAAATAACTCAGCAAATCAAGTAGAGAGATCTTTTGCAGACATCATGAAATGTTATCGACAGAGACCTCTAGCAGACAATCATGTATACAGATCTGTTCTCATTAGGCAAAGTGAAGGGGATAGTAAGTTGTCATACCATTATAATCTACTATTTTCTTTGTTTTGTCTTACTATACAGAATATTTATTTAAAAAGAGAGAAAAAGATAGTAATAAATGTTATGATAACTGTTTTAGATTCACCAGAGAGAGGCGATTTAATACATTTCTACAACAAAGTATATGTACAATGTATGCAGAACTTTGCATTGCGTTTTACTGGGAGACACCGGGATGTAAGTATATTCACACCATATCGTTTTGTAAATCATACATATTATAAATAATTATATCACAACGAATCCTCCCACATGAAATAAAAGGAATCTGCCGCAGTGCCATGTATAGATATCGCTATGATGATTGTAAACGGTAAGTTACTAAGGCTGGACCAGTTCAGACAGTACACCGGGCTTTGTCAGCACTGATAGCTCTTTTGATGTACTTTAATCACATCTATATTTTTTTAGTCTCAAGTATAAGTCAACAGATTGTAGAAATTTGTGTCAATAGGAATTAATACTGCACACACAGTTCATTAAAAACTGAGCTGTCGTACTGGATTATGTATTTGTGTATAATAACTTTTGAGAAAGATGTTTATTATCATTAGCATCATGTGTTTTACTGATTACAAGACATTCTTGTTATTTACGTTTGTATTCGTTCATCAGCCACAAAGGGCCATTCATTCATTACGTAAGAACGATTTTGTCCATTTGAAAATTATTATCATTTTTAGATAATTGAAAAAATTGATTGCTTTACTTAACGCTTTCCTTTAAAATGTCCATCCCTCGTCATTAGAAGACGCACATTCTGACTCGTATCGCGTAAGCATAGTTTTTACTCCCCTCCTGTATGAGATAAGAAAATTTAGTGATTTTTGAATCCCGTTTTAATGAATGGCCCCTAAAGATCTTTTAAGGGGTGAAAAAAAAAGTGGTAGGGCCTGACGCGAGTAGCGAGTAACAGTGGCGTGAGTGAGTGAGTGTGTGTGTGTGTGCGCAGGAGTGCAGCCTGTCGCCGCTGCCGGCGGGGCGCGGCGACGCGGCCTACTCGCCGGCGGGGCAGCGCGTGTCGGAGCGCCACCAGCTCTACGTCAAGCCGCTCACCACGCCGCCGCCCGCCAACTTGCACCTCACCTACAGGTTCAGCCGCAGCCCCGCCAAGGTACGCCTTATATATCACTCCTCGGACCTTAACCTGTGTTCCGAAGTGGACGGTTAAATACAAACAATTTAAACTCTTGAAACCTGTTTCTTAAATCACAAATAAATTAAGTAATAAATAAAAAATAAATATATGTATTTTTACATATAAATATATATATATATATAATATATATATATATATATATATATATATATATAATGAGCAAGCTTTGATTAAGGTCCCTTTTATTTATTTATTTTTACATTTATTATTTTTTGTTATAGCGGCAATAGAAAATAAATATATAAAAATATCAACCATCTAACTATTCCCATAGATAAAATACGACCCACTGACAAACAGACAGAGACATCGAACCGGTTATCCCCAGGTCAGCGCTCATGGAGATAATTTTGCGCCCCGGCGCCTTGAGCCCCTTCTCCTCTAAACTAAATCGAAAAAAATCTAAATTAGTCCATCACGTGTATACACATTAAACTTATAACCCCTCTTTTTTTGCACCGGAGGTTAATAAATTTACTAATATGCATAACTTTTCATGCGCAGGACTTGCACGCTATAAACACGATGCTATCATGCGAGGTGGGCGGTCTGAAGCGCAGTCTAGTGGCGAGCGCAGTGGGCGACAGTGCCGACGTGGTGAAGCGCGCGCGCTACGGGACCGCAGGCGTCGCACGGAAACTTCACGGCCTCATGACTGACCGACAGGCACAGGATCGCCATCAGCCTAGAGGTAACTGACACACCACACGCACGGTACAGCCGGCGTCGCGTGGAATGACTGACCAAATCAGATACAGCTTAATTGACAAACAAGCATGTGGCCTGCCCGATGCCGTACCAATACATAAAGTATCCAGTGTCTCGTGTGCGTTGTAAATCTTATCTTCTCCTTTCATGGAACTCTGTTCTCTTATGCATGGACTCTACTCACTATCAGAACAAAACACCATCATGTTATGATAATTTACTATTCCATAATTCTTAAAAAAAAAACCGACCTTAAAAAAAACTATTTTGTTTGTTTTCTCATGAATACCATTGTTAGAACTGGACTAAATTGAAATGGGACCACACGGGAAGCACCAGCTTTTAAATAAAAAAAAATAATCATCAAAATCGATTCACCCAGTCGAAAGCTCTGAGGCAACAAACATAAAAAAAAATAGTCGAAATGTGAACCTCGTCCTTTTTTGAAGTCGGTTAAAAACTAACTTAAATAATTATTGTGGCACATTTTTTGTAGTCAGTTTAAGGAGGTTTTAAGAAATAAGACATAGGTAAAAAAAAATGGGTTTGACCAAAAAAGTATTATTTTATATATTTTGTTTTGGATTTATCTTTACGTTGAAGAATGTTTGTACCTTTTGTGTAACACTATACTCCATCTAATATAAGAAGTAATGTTTGACAGTTCTGACAGATTGGTGAATAGGCATGGGGTCAAAGAAATCGATTACTGCAATATCCGATTCTTAAAAGATATCGATATCATTTCTTTGTATTTACTAATCGATTACAGTTTTACAGATTTATGTATGTTACAGTAAAAGCCCGTATATTGGTTTATCATAGGTTTTACTAGTAAATCTTAGTATTTACAAAAGTGTTTAGATAAATGTTAGAATTTTATAAGAAAGATAATTTTTCGGGCTTTTCAGTTCCATTCTAGCCTAACTGACATGTACATTATTGATTTTCGTAGAAGTGCTTGTCAGCTAAAATTTGTTATTATTTAATACTAAAAGATGCCTGGATTGAAAAAGACTCGTTATTAAGTTCGATTATTCGTACATTTTAAAGATTTTTCGTTGAAGAGTCGCAACACTACGGTAAAGGACCTAAGTACGTGACTTTGAAACGAAATCTAAAAAAGCTATCTATTCTAGATTTTAGTTATTTTACTTTCTTTAAAATATTTAAATTTGAATTTAGTCATTAAGAATTGTACATCTTGTGATAAAATAAAAATAGCTTCATAATTCCATGGTTTTACGGAAAAGGTTATTGAAATTGTGTGAGTTACGCCTATACAAAGTTGTTTCGGCTTGAAAAGTATGAAACGTCAAACGGTACTTCTTAGATTAGATGGACTCTATTCATGTGAACTATACAAAGAAAAGATAGTATGATTTGACATTTGTGCAGATTTTTCGTACGTAACCATTCGCTTTTCTCTAAACTGTGCGATATGTGGATGATTTTTTTTTACTACAACAAATATAACCAGATATGTACATATGTATACGTTAACATACTCTTCGATATGTTTGTTTCCGTTTAGTCACCTAATACAACTCTTTTGTTTCAGATTAATTAAATTCCATCCAAATTCGACATTCGAGTCTATCACGTTCTTAGTCATATTTATTTTGTTTCCCTTAGTACCAAAAATCGCTTCTAGCTCTCTAACTGTTGTATCTTTCTTTTATAAAATTATTTGATTACATGACGAATTTAATATGTAAATGTAAAAATCAATTTTGTTAAGGTTGACCACGGTTTATGTTTGACTTGTCACAATGTGTCATGTGGATGTGTGGTGCTGAGCTTTAGCTGGGCGTACTTAGCGCACACTGTTGAGAGAAACATATTGATCTCATTTTATTTATGATGTAATACATAAAGTATTCATATGCCATAACTTGAATTTTGCTCATTGCTTAATGTAAGATTTAAGTTATTTTAATGTTGGAGTCTGAAGGCTGTGTCAGTATGAATTGGTTTAAGTAAAGCAGGAGCAATAGTCAACAGTGATAATTTTTATTTATAAGACTTCATATTACAATTCTGTTGATTACTACACGTAATTTAGGTTTATTTTCACATATCGAAAATTGATGCTGGCATCTGCTTAAAATTAAAAATGTTTTAATCTATATATTTGTTTCATAGGTATTTCGATGTACCTAGAAGCAAGACCGTCGTATGTTTTGTTTATTCAAATGTGACATTTTACTTTCTTCCATTAATTGTATTATTATTCCTTAGTTTTATAAGTAATCAAAGAAAAAAAATCAATTTTGTTTTAACGTCTAATCAAAATTAAATGATTGTATATTTCGGACATAAGCTCTATATATCATGTATTTTATTAGATTTTATCTAAAGATAGTAAAAGATTGTATTCTATATGTCGTGTTTTATTTAAATCTAAACTGAAAATTGTAGCTATATGAAATTGTTCGCAACAAATTGTATGAACAGCGGCGACTTAGTCCGGCCGCTCTTACAAGTTCCAATGAGTTTATTGCCTTCGACGCACTACAAGCAGCAGGCTCACTGTGTCATAATCATATTTTTACAATTTTTTGATACAGATTAGTTTTTCAAATAATAGGTGGAAATCCGTTTGAGATGTTAGAAGTACTGATTATAAAAATAAAGTAAACAATTTAAGATTTTTTTCTTGTTTCTGGTCATAGAACTGAATTGGATATAATCTGTTGATCGAATGTTTTCACCACCGACCACTTCTCAAATTAATTTTAATAATTTAAAGGGAATATTTGATATTAATTTATTTTAATATATTATACTAATTTATTAAATTTAAATAATATCGTCCCAAATTCGACAATTTTGTTTTTTGACGTATCCATTCATCCAGAAATGGGCCTCATTGCTAAAGATGATTTCAATGAATATTAGGGTCAGTTTCCAACTGCTCCAGGGCCCAATCAGTGAACAAGTCGTTGTCTATGGTCGTGTACCTTTAGCTCTTGGGTCAGTTGAATTTTGTACGTGTGCAGGCCCAAGTCACGACGCAAAATTCGCCAAGTTCTCGCTAAAAATTTTAACCCTAAGGGTAGAAAAATAGGGAACGAATGCTTGTTCAGCCAATTACTTTACACCTGTGAACTGACTTTGTTAAAACTTAGCACACAACATGACGGAGACCTGTAGTTGATTTGATAATAATAGATGCGGAATTAGTCGGTATAATTTTCTAGCATGAGATTATTATTTAAAGATATTCTGAAATACATGTGATTTTAGGCAGAGAGGGAGGTTGATTAATCTAAAACCTCACCACGTATCACCAGGGGGTAGAGAGCAATTAAAAATTTGCTAAAAAGCATCACATGCTTAATGGCCGACACCTTATAAGATTCGTTAATAAATATATATTGTAAATTTCTGACGGTGGCTCTGCCATAAAGACGTCTTCCCGAGGAACACAATTTGATCAATTTCTTATAATCATCATCATTAACTTTTTCTATTAATATGTGGATAGCGAGTCTTACCTTTTCAATGAACCATGCTTATGTTCTTTACAATTATTCAACTACAAATCCTTTTCACCAGTTCTAAATACCCCAAGTAAGTGTTGTGATTATTAAAGTGATGACAATAAAATAATAAACAAAATATTTTTCATATATTTATTTAATGCTTTTAACATTTACACATTTTGACATTTCATAAATAGCTTACTCACTATAATCGAGGATAACACGGAATTGCAGATCTTAGAAAGGATCTTAAGATTACATCCCTAAGATTAGAAAGGATCTTAAGATTAAATCCCTAAGAGCTTATCTTCATTTATATCCACAGACTATATTTCCGACATGTCTGTGGCAAGTCACCAATTTCCTCCAGCTGAGTCTCAGAAATTATACAAAATCAGTGTTATACTTTAGTACTATGGTAAGTATGATAACATAACACTGATTTTAGCACACATAGAACACAGCTTTTAGTAGGTACATTTGGGGATTGACTTAAATTATGTATTAATAACATTAGTAATGTCACCATATCCAATTATACAGATAATCAACTATACAAACAGGATACATAAGGTAACCGAATTAATTATATGTACTTTGTATCCAAGTATACAATCTGGCAGCTCTGGTGACCATATTTGCCTAAAACAATAGATAGCCAAAGCCTTGGCGTTTGTATGGTGGGATTCAGAGGACTCAGTTCAGCAGTGTAGTACAGAGTCGATTTGGTGTTACATGATGAAAAATATCCATTCAAAGTTATACACATTACAAAATCATCTTAGAAAGTGTCTATTCCTACATGCAAAACCGAGTGCATATGCTCAGCCTATTATTGCAAAGATGAAGCCAGCCAACAGATAATGGTAATGAATTAATCTCAGTTTTACCATAGTTTACCAACACAAAATCTAGTTTAGCCGTCATAAAACGATTGAATCTTACAGAATTAACGAAATCGATTTAAGGAGAATCTGAAATCTTATAATTGTCTGTCCCTCGCACTTTCCTCTACTTATTACAATTACACTCATACCTACAATTAATGCACAATTTTAGCTTACAATAGTGCGTAACACTTTAGGGCAAAGTAGGAGCGCTCCTCCCTTTCTTAAGCTGACGACAGCCGGCCACCACGCCCAATGTGGCCCTTAAAGCAGCGATGAGTCGGTGGAAGAGAGCGGAGAGGAGCGAGCGGAAGGCGGGCGCGAGTGCGAGGCGGGTCAGGTGGCGCGGCCTTTGCCTTCCTTGATCGCGATGACGTAGCGCTGGGCCACGCGCTCCGGGGGTGAGTAACCGTCAGCGTACGAGGAGTCCTAATAACAAATATTAAGAATCAACTTAAAATGTAGGCAGACTGAATTATCCTCTATAGATTAATCTGACATGTTCTTTTGGATCGGAGATGGTGCTGTGACGTCTTCCACCTGATGTTTAAATCTAATCCGATGTGCACATAAACTCTCACACCTATATGAGGCCGCCTGCGGTTTGACATAAGAATGCGGATTCAGGGAGCCTAAACTTTATGTAATTTATTATAGTATTGCGATTTAGTGTTTATGATCTCATATTTTATGTCTAAATAATAAGCAAGCGTGCAATGGGCTGGCTACGTATCAGTGGCGTAGCTAGGTAACCAAAGGCCCTGGGGCAAAAAATAAACTAGGGCCCCAACTAAACTATTTAAAATCGTTTGATCCCTATTCGTGTTCCGAATTCCGAATTTGTCGTAATCTAGATTCGTCATACTCAGTGGCGTGCCTTGGAGGGGCCCTGTATCAAAATTAGTTGGGGGGCCCAAATGAAGGGTAAAGACGCAACAACCGATGTAGGATGTTGCCAACTTTTGGGCGCACGCTTAACCCGGGAAAAAACCGGACAAGTGCGAGTCTGACTGCGCACCGAGGGTTCCGTAAGCAAACAAACTTCTCGCGAATCAATTCTCAAAGGCTTTTGCCCGTCCTTTTTGAAAGACAAAGTGAACAATCCAATCGCAAAATATAAGTTTGTAATCACAAAAACTTTTTGTTTATGTGATAAGTATAATAATAAATTAAAGACTTTCGGATTTTTTCCTTCACTTGTGCTGTCAGACCTTGCTTCTTACCAAATTTCATGATTCCAGGTAAATGGGAAGTACCCTATTGGTTTTCCACCCAAAACCTATAGGGTACTTCCGGTTGACCTAGAATTGTCAATTTTGGTTAAAAGCAAGGTCTTATAGCACAAGAAAAGGGAAAATTCCGAAAAATAAAAAGTTGAAAATTAAGGTAAATTTTGGTACTTACAAGTTCGAAAATCTAAATTTGCCCATATCTTTTTATCGTGTTGACTCAGGACCTTGATTTTTATACACCTAATAGGGGCTATAGACCTCTATCTGGTATAAATTTCAACTTGCTAGGTCTAACCGTTCCTGAGAAAATCGGTGGTGACACACGGACAGACGGACAAGAGAGTGATCTTATAAGGGTTCCTTTTTTTACCTTTTAAGGTACGGAACCTTAAAAAGAGATTGCTTTTTTTGACTTTTCATTTCTGAAGTGAAAATTCAGTTTTCGCTCACTCAGCACGTATTTTTCATATGTTTTTTTCCGGGAAGCACGAGACTAAGTGACATTGTGGATAACATTTTACTAAGTTTTGCTTACACACGTTAGGGGCCCCTGTAGCCCGGGGGCCCCGTATCATTGGTACGGCTGATACGGCGGTGGCTACGCCCCTGGTCGTACTCCATATTCAAGTTATCAAGTACGCAATTTAATATAAATAGTGTTTAGTTACAACTCTAGTACAAACCTGATAACTTCTGGTTCTAAAAAATCTGGTTTATTTATATTCCGAATGTGGGCGAAATTTTCACTAGTTCAATTTATAGTTTGTAAGTCAGAGTCCGAGGGGCCCCCTGAGCTTGGGGGCCCCGGGGCACTGCCCCGTCTAGCCCTCCGATAGCTACGCCACTGCCACGTATGCCGAAGGACCGATGGGATCGACGTTGGAGGAAACGGGTCTTAGAGTGAAGACCGCAAACCGGTAACAGAACGTAGGACGCCCTCAGCCAGATGGACTGACGACATGAAGAAGGTAGCTAGGATAGTCAATAATTAAAATGATAAACAAGTAATAATAATCTAAAAAATCTCAAGTGCTTCACAACCCCTCACTGTCAGAAAATTTTATAAATGCGACGTAATTTTGCTCATATTAAAGAAGAGCTTTAAATCAATATTAATATAATTAGGAAGAGTTTTTTGTTTTATTCTTTGTTTGTTTAAACGCGCTAATCTCTAGAAGTCTAGAACTATTAGACGGATTTGAAAAAAATTGTAGTATAGATTGAGGAATATTTATAGGCTATGTAACATCACGCTACAACACTTAGAACTGCGGAGAACGCCTAGTAAAAATATATTTTAATACGAGCACTTTCGAGTGGTAACACGAAAATGAAAACGATGAAGAAAGAGGGATACGTATTCTATTCCATATTCTAAAGTGGCATGATACTGCATAAGCTGAGTATAGATCGAAACATCACAGGAGATGAACACCGTCAAGCATGTTACGTTGTAAATAGAAGACCTAATAAACATCATTACTTTTTGACCACCCCTCGTATACGTACACGCTAAACCTCAAAGAGAGAAACAATATCAACAAAAGTTACCTCAAATAGAACTTCATAAGGATCAGCAGCGCTCGCCGGTAGTCTGTTAACTATTGCTCTGTAAAAGCACGTGGTTTGTGGGTACAGGGCCATCACCACCGCGTCTTTGGGAAACAGAGCGTGTTCATCGGTGCGCGGGTCCGCTCGCATCAGCGGCAACGGCACCACGCGACGCTTGCTCAATATGTGCCGGTTCTTTTGTTCTTCGTCTATATCATCAACTTCGTATTTACCCTGGGCAGGCAGCCAGCTCACTACCTATGTAAAATATATTACAGTTATAAGGACACCAACAATATGAATAAAGGGGTCAGGAGCATCATTATGATTATTCAATCTATTTATAATCAGTGTTATATATTACATTAGCAACCCGCCCCGGCTTCGCACGGGTAGCAGAGACATCTTCAACAGTCATCAACATATTTCAATCAATTTACACAAAATCTTAACAAATTATACAACTAAATCTTTCCCACGAGCCACTCTGTCTATTGGTGAAAACCGCATGAAAATTCTTTCAGTAGTTTTTCAGTTTATCGAGAACAGACAGACAGACCCCGGTTTTTAATATGTAGTAATTTTAAAACTTTTAAACACATTTATGGGTAGTTTACAATTAATAACAACGCTAGCTTGTTACTTACATTAGAGTAGACGCAATCTGCGAGTTAATATGAATGAAACAACTCGGCTTTAATATGTTGTGAGTGAATCAATTAGGCAAGTACTATAACAAGTTTTTCATACTTTTCACGTATTAGGTACACGAGAACGCGATCCAGGATGTCCATATTGTGAAATATGCATCATGATAGTATATTTATAATGTATTGGGTTTAGCATAGTTTTAGCTGTATCAACGGTTGACCATAGTTGCTCACGTACCTCGGCTAGTATCCAGTTTTCCTCCTTTTCCGAGACGCGTACAAGCGCCGCAACGGCATCCCCCGCCTTCGCGATGTGCCCCGGGTCGGGCGGCACGGCGCCGCACAGCTGGGGCGCGCGCTCGCCCACTCTCCCTACATGCAGAGGTAAAGTTTGGGCAGCGCTAAGTAACATTTTCATAAGCGCACCGCATCCTATAGTTTCCTTGTTACCAGCATATCGTGCCTGAAATATTTATCGAAAAAAATATATTTTATTTTTCCATATTTAAAAAGAGCTAGTAACGCCTCCCTACTTCTTCGTATTGGGAACATTGAAGCGTAGGTTCGCAGCGGTAGTAACTGATTGTGACTGAGTATGGTACAAAACCGCTATTTTTCGATTGTAAATCGAACGTCGTATACCAGGTACAGACTAATTCAGAAAAGAAAAACAAACCAATATAAGCAAGCTTGTTTTATGGCGCAATTACACTTGGTCGTTAGCTCGTATTCGATTGCCTATGGAATTCGGACAAACGACTAAATGTAAATGAACAGAGTCGAGTACGCCCGTCTTCGTACAATCTAGTCTAGCTTTCGTTTTGGTTACCCGAATCAGAATACCCGACGCCGTGAATCGATCGAAGCACAAAATGGCGGATGACATGGCGTCTGCAGGCCG
The DNA here is from genome assembly GCA_963859945.1 of Euplagia quadripunctaria. Classification (NCBI taxonomy): domain Eukaryota; kingdom Metazoa; phylum Arthropoda; class Insecta; order Lepidoptera; family Erebidae; genus Euplagia; species Euplagia quadripunctaria. The sequence goes on along the minus strand of OY982575.1, from coordinate 7,952,799 downwards.
TCCCCGAACGAGGGCGCAGAGTCGTTTACCCGTATTCCAGTGACCGAATTCGAGCAAAACAATGTAATTAATGCATCGGGTGCCCGAATTCGAGTAACGTCTTTCGTGCACCCGAATACGAGCTAACCACCAAGTGTAATAGCGCCTTTAGCCATCGCGTGAACCTTTACATGACTGCACCTGCGGACCGGCGCGCCGGTCCGCGCGGCGCACTATGGAACGAAAAGGTGTGGCGCGCTATGGAACGAAAAGGTGTTTTCAATCTTAAAAATGGTTTTGACGAATGTCGTAATTCTAATACTTTTTTCATGGTTTCACCTTTCAGGTAAATTGACCACCGGATAAAACCATAAAATATAAAAAAGAAATGATATATCATACTATACCCACAAATATTGAACTTCAAAATTTTCATACCAACGACATACTACTAAAATAATAATAGTAAAAAAAGTAATGCAAGTTTAATGTATGACTATTTTTAAGTTATCCATTTTTAAATTGCTTAGAATATCTAGTTTACGGGAAAAAATATCGAACAAGGGAGAAAATTAAATTAACTAAAATTAAGAATATTTATATTTTTGTCTAATCGTGTCCTTTGCTAATAAAATAAAGTACTCAATTACTGTTTTTACCATTTTTAACATTATTATATTATTTAGTCCGTCACATCACTAGTATTCATTTGCTATATTTGATCCTACTAAAATATTTTCCTATGTCCAACCAAACAAGTTACTAAAACCAGAGCTATACTCGTGTTTTCATCATATTCGTAAAAATGTTCGGATGTTTCCTTCTAGGCTAGACTAGGGACTAGGGAGACTAGGATAAAATAATTAAAAAGTCTTTCCATTGTTCCATTTCCATGAAAGTATACATACGATACCATTAGGTTAGATTCCTTTTAAACTACTATTTGGTTACAAAAATTCTTATTCCGCCTGTCTCTACATAAATGTATCAAAAAATTATATAGAAATGATTATTAAATATTTTTTTATTTATTTTCAATATAGGTACAAATATTGTAATTTAAAATTACGGTAATTATTGTAATTTAAAATTACGATAATTATTTACGTTGAGGGGCTCGTGGCTAAGTGGTAACCGAGTAGGTTAGCACATTACAAAGTTAAGTAATACTAGGCAGGACAGTCTAGGATGGGTGACCATTCTTAACACATTGAGACCCTTCCGTGTTTCGGAGAGCACGTTAAACCATCGATCCCGGGTGCCATACACACATCTGTGGCATTCGTTGGGGGTAGTAGGAGCCCTAAAAAGTCCGACAACCTCGTCTAACTACAGAACTACGAAATCGCCTAGTACTTGGGTTGTGGAGGTCTGATGGCAGTTGCTTCACATAAAATATCAAAGTTCGGTCGTATCGTAGTTGACTGAAAGCCGACCCCGACCCACTTAGTTGGGAAAAGGCGCGGAGGATGATGATTATTATTTATGTTAATTTGAAAGATTTATGTTATTAATTTATTATTACCGACTAGCTGTTACAAATGACACGCAGTGTGAAAGCTACATGTTGTGACGCTAAAATATGAGACTCCGCTGTTTATAGTTTGTAAGTAAATGAAACTAAATGTTTTAAAATCAATAATGCAAAACGAAACCTGAAACGAAATTTATCTAAGAACTATTTTCACGAGATTTTTACAGGAATGTAACAAAAGCGCATTGTTTATATTTTGGAAGCTCTTATTGGTTGTTCAAATTTCAAATAATTGGTCCTGTATCTGTGGTCAGTCCGGCCTCCCGGAACCATTGCGCCTGTACTTCGAGAAAAGGACAGTTTCGTCCCATAGTGCGGCGATACTGCATTCGACTGCTACGTCACAGGTTCGTTTCCAGCGCAGTGCAAATATTTGTGTGCATGAATATGTAGGTCTATTGGCATTATCCCGGGTGTTTCCATGTGTTATATGTATGTATTTACAAAAAAAAATGTATCTATATGTATGTTTATCCAATTAATAGCATCACTAAATAAACAACAAAGAGTGTCACCTGAATCCTTCTCTCATTTTTGATGCTGCGTATTTCATAAATACGTGTCAATGCCTTTCTTAGAAGACTCTCCTCTTGTTCTGCTGCAGATAAACCAGCTTTGTACAAATTTTTTAACTGCATTTGCTGTCAAAATAATAAAATATTTTTTTTATATATATTTTATAATATATAAAATTAGAATCTATAATGTAAATTAGAATATCAATTTGATTTTATGTATAAAGTCAAAATGCAAAATTCTTTATTTCGTAACAAAATAAATTTATAAGTACTAGTAATGATTTTATAATTGCATTTTGCACAATGCATCAGCTTGTCGCGCGGCACCCCACCCCTCACCACTATACCGCCTGCTCCTCACCACCTCACACCACACGGGGAGTGTGTTTTAGGGGAGTAGACCCGGCGCTCAACCTACCATGTTGCAAGCTTAAGCAAAACTTTTTATTGAAAGTATTGGACAACCTCCAAATTGAAGTTAGAGGTAGTGCCCTATAACTGTAGTCATATCTATTGTAAATGAGAAGCATAATACAAGATAAGTCATGAATTTCTCCCCAAGAGCCAGTAGAGTTAATTCAACTGCAATTGTAATTCAAGACTGTAATTGTAATGACTTTTAGATATGTTTGTTCCAGGTTAAAGGCTGATCAATGTGTATCCCCAGGTGACTCTGTCTGTATGGGATATTTACACTATAACAGCACAGCTGCAGCACCGCGCCGCCTAAAATTGAGGCTACTAGCCGCCAGCGTGCTTTACTACACGTCGCCGGCGAGGTGCAAGCTAATTCCATCGTCTTCATGTACATGTGCGTGCACGCGGACTGCGAGTTGAGTTATATGGTTGCAGCAAGCGTGCTTACTGCCCGCCGTTGGCTTTTTCATATTGACATTTTGAAATGTATTATATGACCACGTTTTAAAACTCAGATTTGAATGACAACTTAATTACTGGGGTGGAGCCGTGCTGTTACCGTGATGGTAGTGTGTGATGAGCTTAAGCCTACCTAAATATTTTTGTGCTTGCTTTATTTCTAAAATATTATCTTATTATTTAAATATTCTTATTATATAAATATTCTCTAAATAAATTTGTTTGTTTACCTTTGATCTAATCAATTAAATTCACTAGTCAACAGGTATGGTCACAATTACCTGCTGTGAAGAACCTGATGATTCATCATTTGATGAAGGGGATTCAGTAGCTTTTTCTGCTCTCAATATTGATTCAATACACTGCTCATTGCGTGCCCTCTCTGACTCGATGTCGTAAATCAACCTGTGCAATGATCTTAGACGCTCCTAAAACAATAATTGACTTTGTAAATAATAATCATCACAGAATATAGTAGCTCTAAGGAGCCATTGAGAAGCTTGCAAGCTGAATTATATGAAATAAAATTAACAAACAACTAACATCCACCCATATTCATAAACATTATTAAGAGAGTTTTCAGACTTGCCAGTAAGTATGTAAGACCTGTAAGTAAGTTTAACTGGCCTATTGGTCTAGGTGGTTAGTGATCCTAACTGCTGAGCTAGAGGTTGTGGCTTGGATTCCCTCCCAGGACAAATAATTCTGTGATGAGCATGATCATTTGTTCTATGTCTGGGTGTAATCTAAACTAATATTATAAAGCTGAAGAGTTTGTTTGTTTGGTTGAACACTCTAATCGCAGGAACTACTGGTTCTAATTGAAAAATTATTTTAGTGTTGGTTAGCCCATTTATCGAGGAAGCTTATGGGCTATATAATATCACTCTATGACCAATAGGAGCGGAGCAGTGATCATAAACGCAGGTGAAACTACGGGGACGGCTAGTTTATCAATAATGTTTGTATTTAGTAAACATATAAGCATGTTTGTCAGTAGTCTGGTTATCACAGTACAGACTCTGCCTAGTTTGGGATTAGAGGGACGGAAATTTCTTACATTAAAATCTTATAATATGGAAACAGAAAAACTAATACAGACACTTGTTATCAGGAGAATAAAAATAATGCAATGTCTTCATAATTACAAAAAATTATATTTATCTATCACCAACCTGCACCTGCTGAGCAGCTACATCAGCTGTGAGTGGCATTTTCCACGGCAGATAAACACCAACAAAGGTAAATAGCGTGAAGCCAACTTACACACACCAATAACTGCTGAAAAGTGTTTTGTGCTAAGTATGTTTATACGATCAGATTTCTTTACAAATAAATAAATAGAAAAGACAGACTATAACAAAATGAACATTTTGCATTAAATATCTATGAGCACCTACCGTTAAAAATATTTTATATATAAAAATAGAAGAGACCATTGGTTACCGGGAATAACATTTTAATTTATTGAATAATCGCTATAACTTTTTTGCAATTTCTTGATATTTTCGTATTTCAGTATGTTGACTTCGACAAATGCAGACAAATCATGACAAATGTTTCCAACCAGGGTTGCCAGACGAGGGCGAGTGAATTATCGTATCAATATTCGAAAATTATCGTACCAGATGAAAAATTATCGTACCTACCAGAACCGCGCGAAACGCGCTTTTTCTCAAAACAAGAAATAATATAGGAATTTTAGGAAATTATGAAATTGACAGAAATAAAAAAACTTATTTACTATACTTTTTATAAAAGAGTGGAATTATCGGAATCACTATTTTCTTCTACCTCTGCAGCAGCACCAGCCGTTTTTGAATAAAGGACTGCTGAAGTCATTCGAGATATCATTTTTCAGTTGGTTTAAAACCATAACAGCATTCTTTTGATTGACTTTTTACGCATTGGGCTGAAATTCTCTGTCTACGGGCTGAAAGTATATTAAAGCCAGATATTTTTAGGCGATTTTAAGGCACTGGATACTAGTCTTTTCACCCCACTTCAGAGGAGGGTTGAAAATTATCGTACTCTTTCGTACGATAATACATATTGTATCGTACATCGTACCGGTGTCGAAATAATCGTACATGTACGATAATTATCGTACGTCTGGCATCGCTGTTTCCAACTTTCCAGAAATAATAGGCCCAATAGGGTAGGAAATAGTAGGAATTAGGATATTCTCTTAACATCCTATTTGCCATACGATATATCGGATCGAATCGATTTTTTGACAAATATTATTCTATTCGATTTATTGATATATTTATTTATAGAAACATCGAATCTTTGTTTTTTGTCGCATCTATAAAAAAAAGTAAGAAGTAAATTTTTAACACTAGGTACTTGATGACTTCAATATTAAATAAATCATTCATAAAATCTTAAGTCATTAACAGGTGGTGACATCAACAAATAAATAAAATTAAAGGTAGAAGATTAAGTAAACTTAAATTTTTGCAAAGTTTTTCTAAAGAGCATTGGTCTTAAAGTGGTAAGGTAAGTTTATGCAGGTAGATTTAGACTAGTAGTACATTTCTGTCTTTGTTTGTTTTGCTGTTTTGAAGTGTTCCAGTGAGTAATAAAATATTTCTATTAATTTGTCATTTTTTACCACTTATAAAAACACACTACATTCATCTGTCATCTCGTCACTATCATAGTAGTACAATTTCTATTCAAGTTACACTCATAGAAAACAACTATTATTACACGATTAGTACAGCTATGTTACTCTGGTCTCTGATTCTACATTCACACATATGAAATCGAGGACAGCAAACTTTCTGCATTTGACTGGAAAAAGGTAATAGTAAACTTTTGTGGAAAGTTGAGAAAAAAGCTGGGATTCGATGTTTCGAAATCGAAAACAAAGATCAATATACATTTTTAAGTGGACACCCCTAATTAGCAATATTATGCTCTGTTGGTTTGCAGTGTTGCTGTTTTAATATATTAGCTTGGCGCTGATCTATTGCCATGACCACTATAATCTACTAAAATACTGGCCTGTTGGTCTAATGGTTAGTGACCCTGACCGCTATGCTTATAGGTCGTGACACAGGAGTAATTCCTAACGCGGGAGTTGTCTTTTTCAAAAAAAAAAAAATACTTGACCCAATCTTTATAATACTTAACTAAAAGGCCCTACTCATTATCGTGGCTGACGTACGTCCCGCCAAGGACACGCACGATGCACGATGCAAATTGTTTGCTGGACTTGTACGACGCGTTTTGCATCCAGTGAGTACCCCCACCATATGCTTATGTATATAATATACAGTATATTGTCAATTTGTGGGGAATTCCCCAAAATACGGGGAATTTCAAACCGATTGACAACACCCTTGTAACAGTGCTTTCTGCAAAATAATAAATGATTTGATTTGATTGGGGTATTTATGGGGAGACCAACAACGCGAGGAAAATGTGGGGAATCGTTAATTTTTAGCCTTATTAATTACGTTACGACTCCAGGTTTTTTCTCCCCAAACTGGGGAATTTGACCGTTATTTTGGGGTAATTTAGGAAAATGGCATTGGCAACAGCACCGTGGCCTTGGCGGGACGTACGTCAGGCACGATGCTGTGTATTGTATGCTACGTCGGGCACCGCGTCCGTCAGCCACGATGATGAGTAGGGCCTCTTATAGCAATAATTATACTATTTCAACTGTCGTGCTTTGACAGAAAAAGACATATAAAAATCATACTCTTCAGTGCCACCTCGAAATAAATTATCCTTGCAATCTTGCAATTGCAACTAGAAAGTCCTTTAACTTTTTTATTCTTCTGATATTTCAATGATTCTTTTACATTTTTGTTACAAAAAATAATGAAAAAAATGAAAATTATTTTTTTTGCAGGTCAATTCAATGTTACAAGAGACAAAATGTTTTGTTTTATATGATGGTTTGTCTATTTCTCAGGTATTATTTAAATTATTTTATCTGTTATGTTGGTCACACTGGTAGTTGTTTAGTTTGGCGTTTAATTTTAGGTATTTTGGGCAATACGAATCTGTAAATATCATATAAACAACAATATGTTTAAGAAATCAGAACGTTCACAGTGAAAGCAAATGACCGAACGCAGTTAAGGCGAATATTATTTTAAAAGTAGGTCATTTGTACTCTTAACGGATTTGGTTACCGGTACGTCAGATCTACTTCGTAATCACCAAAAATTATATTGCTGTAGTTTCACTAATATTCGTGTTCATTTCAGAGCTATAGTGAAGTGTGAAGTTCTAAGTGTTGAATTCATGATAGAAGCGATTTGTGGTCATGGCAGAAAATGATGATTATTTAGATTCGATTGACAACAATCACTTGGACGGGACTAACGGATCCCTGAACATGACGGACAATAGCCTCGGGGTTAGTATAATAACTGTTAGATTAAGTGCTTTATTGAGTACGCGGTGTGTATATTACACAGAAGTTGTTAGAAAACTGCGATAAATATCAGATATACCTACACAGTTTGATATTGTTAATGTGACGCTATTGGGCCTACGTGTGACTGTTTTTGCTATGAACCTGACACTCGTGGTCTTTTTTTGATATTAAGAAATCACTTTGTCGTAGTAGTTTGTGGTCGTCGTCTATTGCTAATATTGCCGTAAAGAAGCAAGTACCTATGCTCAAATATTGGCCAACAATTCAAATAGTATTTGTTGATGAGGTAAAGATAAACAATGTCCTGTTACTTTACTATTGGTGTTAAGCCTTTTAATGTTGTTGAAACAGGGTAAATGAATGTTTTGAATATTTTCATTTATTAAACATGCTAAATGAAGTTACTGCTGTAAGCATATAATAGCAATAAGTCATAACATGTTACTTTCAGGGTGGAGATGAGGCGGCTGGTAGTGAAGTGCCAGACCTGGCTGCTATTAAAGCTAGAGTGAGGGAGATGGAAGAAGAGGCTGAGAAATTAAAACAAATGCAGACTGAAGTTGATAAGCAGATGAGTATGGGTAGCCCACCGGGACTCAGTAAGTTTAAAATTCCTACTTTCTAGTAATTTCATTATATTCTATTAAAAAGTTAGATTGATCACATGCAGTATAAGTCTGGGATTAACTAAATAATGTAGTACATCTTTAGCATTTACCTTTGTCTTTATTATTTTGTTTTTAATATTCAGTTAATTTTCTCATAAGTTACTTTACTATATTGCATTAATTATTTAACCTCATCAAGAATTATAATAATGACATATAGATAAATAATGAATTTGGTTAATGGCTAGATGATTAGGAAGCAAGGCTATATTGTGATAATGATTATTTAGTTAATGGATTATATTGACTGGGTGAGGTGAATAAAAAAAACTAGTTTTAAGAAATTCTTCATAGTATCTAATCATATCGTAGTTTTGCATATATTACAAAATAGACTGGATAAACAAATCTCCAAGGAATATGAAGTGAGATAACTCAGTGAAGTTACTCTAATGGATGCAGTTGGGTAATCAAAAAGGTCTGATACCTTATAAATATTAAATGACATCTTACATACCTAATGTTTATATACTACGTAGATAAAAGTTATGTTTATGAAATTTGAAACCAAAGATGTAGGTAATGTTGTCTAAAACAATATCATTCAATGTAGTTTTTGTATTCCCCAGCAAGTCCACTGAATATGTCCATAGAAGAGAAGATAGAAGCTGACAACAGATCTGTGTATGTTGGTAATGTGGATTATGGAGCTACTGCTGAAGAGCTGGAGCAACACTTCCATGGCTGTGGATCTATTAATAGGTATGCATTACCAAAAAATACAAAATTTTATGTACAAATAGAAGAAATCCTATTATTTTTGCCTAAAACTATTACACTTTCATTAATGAATCATCATGATAATCAATCTAATTAAAAATAATTTATTTCAGTTGCATGTTTCTTGTGATCTCAAGTTTTTCTTTAATTTTCTGACTTTCATAAAATAACTAGCGGGCTGACAGACATTGTCCTCTTTGAACAATCTAGAACCCGATTGCAGTGCAATCACAGTATAATTTTCAAATGATATAAGAATCCCAGAAACTGGGTTCAATGCCACCTACCAGCTCCAGCCATAAACCTATCTCTCCCAAACTTAAACGCGCGCACACACACACGCACGCACGCACGCACGCACGCACGCACGCACGCACACACGCACACACACACACACACACACACACATACACACACAAAAATATGTCTGCAGAACTGTGAAGCCTGCCTCATTTTATGTAATGGAATTTAACATCAAAATGTTATTAAGTTTAATGATATTAAGATTTTTCTTAAAAAAAATACCATCAAAATTTAAAATTGTTAGATTTTATTTCACATAAATCTTGTCCCAACATTTCTAAAACAAAGTATATACATATATATATTAAAAAATACTCTGACCCACAGTTTGATGGTAACATACTCCAAGATAAACAACGAAAAGATAAGGGTTGTCCCACTTGCCACTTTAAATCCTCTCCCCCTTAAATATTCTATTGCTTTCTCCGGCAGTATCTTTACAACAAAATGAACCAAATCCTCAATTTATACCCACAATGTAAGTTTGGTTGTTTACAAATACTAAAATTTGAAATAATGATAAAACTGAGAATCTTATGACCTTTTTTAAAAAGCCTTATTTTTGAACCATCCCCATTTTCTTATGCTCTTTATTTTATACTCTGACAATACCATCTTTCTATAGTTTATGTTTTTTTATTGCTTCTGAAGTCCACTACCACCACCCCTTGATTACTAGCACACATTCTACACATTCTGATAAATGTATTGTAACTTGTTATTACTAGTAATTGTAGCTTGTTATTACCTCCTGTTATTTTTTTAGTACTTTTTTATATTATTATGTATGTTTAAAGTGCTTATGCAAATATGTTTACATGATTGTTAATATCAGCTGTTTGTGATTAATATGGAGCATTAAACATTTGTGTTCTGTCATGATCTGTCAATGAAGATCCATGTCATATTCAGAACGTTTGATTCATACCAAAACAAACAGATTTTGTTTAAATACATATATGTATTCGTTTGTTACATCGAAATGTGGCTTTTTGCAAAATTACTATTAGAGTTATGATACAATATCAATACTAATACACTAAAGCTGAAGGGTTAGCTTTTTTGGTTGAACATGTTAATCTCTGTAACTACTAGGGAACATTTGATATATCATAAATCGCAATTTACTTCGTTGCTAAGCCGGCCCCACAATTTCACACGCGTTTATGGTCACTGTCCATTTCTAAGGGTCTAGTGTGATAGATTGTTTAATAGCCCGTAATATTTTTCTAAAAAGAATTATTCAACTTCGACATTCTCGAGATCAACGCGTAAAACTCCCTGCTCAATATGGTTATAGACTGTCAAGTCAAATCCTCTTTATTAAATGTCAAACCAATACGTTGTGTAGAACCATGTTTCATATTTCATAAGGGGCCATGATGTCATACCCCTTTGTTGTAAAATCATTTACTTTTAATGTTTGGTTTTACAATAAAAAATTTTGTTACTAATAATTTATTTTTCGAAGTCTAACACCTAATTTCCTGAGGAGTGTTACTTTTTTTTAACAGCTGTCTGCAACCCTATCATGATAATGTAGATATTTTTATTAAAAATTGCACATATTTGTTAGTAAATTAATATTTGATCATAATAAATGAAAAATATAAAACAATATTTGGAAAAATTGACATTATAACAACTCACCCAACCCTTTGAATATAATAGTGTACTATAAGGTTAATCCAATAATTTCAGGGTTACAATATTATGTAATAAGTTCGATGGTCATCCCAAAGGATTTGCATATATAGAGTTTGGTGACAAAGATAGTGTACAGACGGCAATGGCCATGGACGAGTCATTATTTAGAGGGCGTCAAATAAAGGTTTGTCAAAGCTTCATTTTTCTTAGATTTGGATGTAATTTTTTAATTATTTATTATTTGATTTAGTTCTACATTCATGGAGAAAGTAACGATTGGTATAAGAATAACATTTTGCTACTTTGAGACTTCTAATTAAAGTTCTATTGAGAATGGAGTGGCCATCATTTTATTCCACTCTATTTGGCTCTTGAGAAAACTATGGTGAATTATGTTAGAGTGGTGGATTTAGGCAGTGGTTGAATAGCCAGTAGCATCATGATAACATTCAGCACTAAGAATTCCAAAATAAAAATTAATAAGTGTCCTGTAGCTGTGTCCGAACTACTTTTCTAAATTAGATTTGTTGCAACGCCTTATGGTCAATCTATTCAACTTTGTACCACCTACCTAACAACATTTAGAACTTAATATTTATTTTCTGACTTAGCTAATAATTACTTGTACAGTGACTTAATTTTATCTTGCCATTAAATGGTTAATGTATTCAGGTAATGCCCAAACGTACTAACAAGCCAGGCTTGTCGTCGACGAACAGACCGCCGCGCTCGTCCCGCGGGCGCGGGCGCTCGTTCCGCGGAGGCTTCTCTCCGTACTACTCGGGCTACCGGCCCGTTCGACGCGGCAGGTACAATCCCTATTAACACTGTCTACACACCTTCAGCTATTCTGGACTTTCAACTCCATAATTTGCAACTGTTATAAATAAATGGGGATTTGACTGCTCTCCTCTCAGCTTAGGGTAGAGCTGTAGGGTTGTCAGACTTGACCTCTTACTTTTGTAGTTTTCTCAGTGGATGTCTTTTTTTCACTGTTTAGGAAATACTAGTTTTCATCCACTATTGCATTGCATCAAATAACTGTTGTCATACAATAAGTACAATTTTTTATATTGCAACAAAGTACATGTTCCATGTTAACATTAATTGGGACCAGAATTGAGTAAATATTGTTTTTATTATCATTCAGACTTGCAGGACGGTGTACTCAGCCTCTAGGTTTGAAACCTGGAGGTTGAATACACTGTATTTAAATAAAATAATAATAAAACAATTATGTTCATAGAGTTCTTATTTGTATAACACATGGGTTTCATAATCCTGTTTCGGTCGCGACATTATGTAGACCACGACATTTAGCATCGAACATTAATTTTATTTCAGTATTTCCTTGCATTAAAGCTATTCATATTCTATTTATTCATGCATCTTAAAAGTTAAAATATGTGATCTGTGTATGCTTTTAAGTGAATTTGACGAATCCGTGTTATGTTTGCTATAGAAAGTTATTATGTTTGTAATTCCGTTATTTATATAATTTATTTATTAGTTTTTGTTAAATACAACAAGCATGGGGGAATTTAAGGAGACATACGCAGTAGCATATAATCTTCCATGGAAATGCAATATTGCTGTGGTCCTGTCGTATAAACATCATGTAACTTTTATGTACTGAAAACAAATTTAATGAATAACAGTTGCAAATTAATGAAATGTGTACTTGCACTTGTGGAAGATGTCACTTTTACTCACAATTAATGCTTCTACATCAATCAAAAAACGTACAATATTTACTGTAAGTTAATTATATTAATTCTAATTTTTTTATTGCACTGGCCATTGAAATGTGAAACTTGCAAGGTATAATGCTTGTCTTATTCTTTCACGACAAAACTTATTTATCAACTGTATTATACGATTTGATACAAAGTTAATTTCCTCCAAACAAACTATGTTGAGCTAGCTTATTGTGACATCTTCGACAATCGACTTTGTTGCCAGTAGACACTGTTGTAAAATTGGTACAAACTGTTGTAAATTGATCAAAGGAAAGACAATATTTATAGATACTTTTTACAAATAAAGTTTGTAACAAAAAACTATGAGCATTTTCAATGCAATGCCCCTCCTTTGTCTGTGTAGCATGCGCATGAGGTAGCCGTAGCGGTAGTGTCGTAGGTGTAAAGGTCCGGCTACACGTGGTGTCATAATTATGCTATCAGCCAAAATCAGATGGTCTATTTTATTTGTCAAATTATTTGGATTAAAATTGCTACAAAAAATTGTAAATGCTATTGAACTTATTGCAAGCAATAGAAAGGGTAATAATTATTCAAAACTGTTACAAGTTTTGTACAAAATGGGGGCAGGTTTAATAAATATTGACGGAGGAATACCAGAGCGTGTAGCCGGAGCGCGTGTAGCTGTAGGTGTGACTAACGGCGTGCCTTGTTTGCAGAGGTTACAGGCGCGGCACGTATTACTCTCCGTACTGAGTGCGGTAGAGGGGGACATGTCGCTATCGCTAGGGCGAGTGCGGGTCGCTAATAGCTAGTTAGTGTTGAGCGCCGGCGACGTCGACCCCCGAATATACCTGCTAACCTGCGCCACTGGACTTTACTTACCTCCACCTTTTACTTTTTAACGTTGATAGATTTCATAGGTAAGGTAAACACTTCAGTGTGATTTACGATGGATCGCGATTGGGAAATATGAATTTTATTTTTATTTGTATAAGATTGATATTGAAATGAAGTGACTGTTCGTAAATGTGCTGTTTTTGATTGTGAACAAAGAATTAGGACTCATTTAGGGCGATGTGTATAGAGTAAGTTTAGAAAGTAAATAAAAGAAATATATTTGTTGAATTCAGTCGCTGACGGGCTGAAGATCTGAATGAAGATTTATCTACACAATTTAGATAATGAAGTATTTCCTTTAACACAAACTTTGTATTATATTCGCCTTAAAGCTGTTATTAATTTTGTGGATATCGGTTATGGCAAACATTGTTCATGACGTGGTTAGGTGTTTTAGATTTAATAGTAATCATTATTGTGAATCTGAGAATTAGTCGTGCGAGATACTAGCATGAAAGTTTTATGCAGAACGAGATATTTTTAGCACATTAACAATGTAAATCCTGATAGTTTTTATTGGCATCATTAAAAAAGAATTAATTTAAAATCGCTAGCATGATTCTCAATAGTGGTGCATCCGTTTTACTTTTAGTACGTGACTGTACCTATGTTTGTGTGTATACATAGACAATACCATAAGATATGATTTTAATAAGTTTTTGTATCATAAGTATTATTTTCCAACGACTATTAATGCCTATTAATCCTGTTATTATGATTTTAATTATGAATTTATACTCATTATTACTGTAAACTCTTTACAATAATAATGGGTAATAATAGTATTATGAATTGCCAATTTGTTTATGCCCCATTCTTGTTATTAAAGTACAATGTACATGTATAATTTACTTTATATTATGTATTATTTGTAAAAGAAAATTTATAAAAGTTAGCACATTGAAACGAAAGAAATAAGTCAAAAAATATGAAAGTAATTTAAGAATAATTTTAAGAATGAAGCTGTTGTTTTATTTCTATATCCTGTATAGAATTTGGAGTTTAATTTGGCCAGTATATTAGTTACCCAGATTCACCCTGATTTTTAAGTAATCAATGGTTTCCTTTTTCTTAAACTGCAGTAATATTTAAATTGATAACTACTTTTTTCTGGATTACCTGAAACCTGAAAGTTCGTCCACGTTGTTACTACTGGTAAGAGACGGTCGTATTCGTTTTTATTTTCCTTCCATTTCAATCTGACTGAATTTTCTTATTTCTAATTTGTCTGTAGGGTTAAAATGTGGTAGCTCCACCTTGAGTAGAAATTGGTTGTGCCCCCCTACATCCAGTGCCAGTTTACAAACAGTGGGTGGTGTTCAGCCATAGGTGACTGTACTTCCCCTGGTTTGCTAGAAGTCTGCGTTTTTAGAATAAGTTGATCAGCGTGGCCTATCACGAAAGAACCTAAAATATCGCAACTGGTATGGTTACTCGTAAAAAAAAACAGCACTACTATTTGGATACGACACGATAAAGTAATCTTTGTCTTAACAAATAAAGTCTGTAGTCTGCTAATAAACATGCTGATTGAGACAAAAAAGTAAAAAACTCGGATTGAGACCCCCTAGCCTCAACTGCGTCTTTTATTGCAATACCAAGTAGGTACAGTCTCATGGTGTGTTCACGCGCAGGCCACGCAGCCTGGCATCATACAGCCCGGCACGCAGCCTGCGCACTTAGGTACCTACTTATTCACGGTAGCATGCACAAACAGCCTGTTCACATACACTTGTGCTCGTTGAATGGTCGGTTTGAACGCGACCGTGTAAACGCACCATTACATTATACCTACCTACCTATAATATTTCATAGGTAACCGTTTAAATTTGTAACAGGTATTGTTTACAAATTTTATAGCTTTCTGTACTTATATATATAATCTTCAGCAATCGCAACATTTTCTTAAAAATGCGTAGGTACAAAGAATTCTCTTTAAGTAGGTGTATTAATATATAAAATACTAGCGGACTCGACAGACGTCCTGCCGGAACGTAAAAAAATATTGCTGGAACCCTATTGTAGCGCCATCTACCGGGTCCAATTGTAAAACATTCTCGAAGACACGAAAAATTTCATTAAAATCGGTTCAGCCGTTTAGGAGGAGTTCAGGACATACACACGTACAGAAGAAATATATATATAAAGAAGATTAGCGGTTCATTTCTATTTATCTTATAGAATCTCATGGCAAATAGGGAAATTAAAATTCGAAGTGTGCAATATCAGGGAAATTGGATTAAACGATCTTGACACTGATTCTTTTTTTATATGTACTAAAGTATTTATCAATAAGTAGTGTAGATATAATACGTTGGTTTCTGAACATCATATACTTTCATATTATTTACTTGCTGTGCCTGTGGTTCCACACGCGTTTTAATTACAGTAGATTCCCACCCAGGATAAATAATTGTGTGATGAGGATGATCATTTGTTCTGTGTCTGGGTGTAATTTATCTATAATATGTATGTATTTAGAAATATATAAGTATGTTTATCAGCAGTCTGGTTACCATAGTACAAGCTCTGCCTAGTTTGGGATCAGACGGCCGTGTGTGAAATGTGTGAAGTTATTATTAGGTATATATACTTCTTTTACTTTTATGGTCACTGCTCCTCTTCTGTGGATCGCAGCATAATGTTCTAAAGCCTTTCTCAATAAACAGACTTAAAATATTTTTTCAATTGGGATTGATTCCGACTGATGGTTGCTGATATTAGTAATCAGAGCGTGTAAACTTTAACAAGGTCTTTGGTCTTTAGCTTTGTATGTAATAGCTGTGCTAACCATTGATAATATTCTATACTGAAAAGGAAAATGCCCACGGCTCACGGTGCCACACTTTTGACATGACAGCGTTTGAACGGATTTTTTAGGTTGCGTATAATTCGCGCATCGGTATTAGAAAGTAGAACAGAAGATGGTGTTAGCGGAAATAAATACATTTTGGTATGAGAAGGTCTTCGTTATGTAAAGTAAATCTAATAAATGGGCAGCTATGTATATGTATTGTAAAGTCTACCTATTTTTAAAATAATGCTATGGTAACTCTGTTACTTTTGACGGCTACACTACTCAACAGATTTTATTAAAATTTAATTAATAATAATAATAAATTTATTTATTCAGACAGAGTCCATAGTGTTAGTATACAGTTTATCTTAACCTATGTTAGTATACAGTTTTTCTTAACCTATAATAGTTTTTACAAGACTTTTCATTATGGCGGACTCATATTTATTAAGAACAACAAACAGAAAAACAAACTGCAAAGGTACTAATCGGCAGTACTTTGTAGACCATACCTAATATTCTAAACGTGACTTTAAATTCGTCTTACGTCACATGTCCTAATAAATCTGTAATTGAGAATAACTAATTAGGAGTAAATGTCAAACAAAATAAATACAGTTTTGTTACATAATTATAAAGGTAAAACTGTGCTTAAATTAACTAAATATGTATTTATGATGTTTCTTTCGTACCATAGAAATTGTATTATTTTAGTGTAATGTGGATAGTAATTATTTAATAGCACTTACTTGTGTGAGGGTAATGCTAGTGTTTATATTTTATTGAGAAGTCTATTATGTTATGTGTCTATTGATATAACAAAGGAAATGTATTGTTTTTCATTAAAAAAAGACTATATTTCGTAACGTATTGGAATTCTCTAGTGAAAACATAAGTTTTAAATCAGTTTTTTTCGGAATTTTGTAGTAATTTTGATATAAATATACTTCTATTAAAATTTATATTAATTATCAGACGCACAAATCAATTAAATAAAAACAATTATTTTTTTTAAGTGGAATTGCCATTATGTGATGCAAATTTTCTGAAAAAACGCCCACATCATAGTCTCTGATGTGATATACAAAGGAGGACATAGGCTATATTTTAATTCAAATTTTCAAGGCATCCCAGGCAGGCAGGCTAGTTAGAAAATAAACGGGGATTTAAGTAAATAAAATAAAAAAATATTATTAACGGTATTTAACGCGCGCAAGTACATCGAGTGACGTATATAGGCCTGCTATAAGTATGTAATCTGTGCATTAGTTCTTTTAAATATATTTTTTGGCACTGGCAGCTGATTAGCAATGTCAAAGTGTCAAAGTCAAATGTACCTTTATTGTTGATTTATAATTTTCAAGTTTTATTCAATGTAGTTTGAGTTCTAAACTTCTAAAACATTTATATGTTTATAAAAGCTTTTATTACAATAAAGATTATCTTCTTCGAACTTCTCAAATTTATTATAAATCTTAAGACCTAAATAAAACTGGATACTTCTCAAAATTTAGTAACAGGTCGGATCTAAAATGTTTGCTATGGGTCCAGAATTCTTTCACTTTATTAAGAAACTAGAAGAAAACGGTGACAGACTTACTGCCAGTACACCTTTCGAACAGCAGCTTGACTTTGAATTCAATGTGCGTAATATGCCAATATAAAAGTATTATAGATATGTACCCTTAAACTTCACACGATTGAAATTGTTTTACAGAATTCAACATGTTACGTTTGTAATGGCTACTATGGTCCTAGTTTTGGCGAGCCTGTGTGTGGCACTTGTCATGCATTTCTCTTTCCTGACTTTCCATCTTATTTGCCTACATCGTACTTCTGTAGTGAAAAGACCGATGACGGCGATTCTGGGAACGATGAACCTTCAGATCTAAATTTTAGCTCTGAACGTAAAGTCAACAGAGCCTGCCCTCTACCAGCTTGGTGGTATTACAGGGTAAGTTTCTTTTAAATTAATTAATGCTTTGAAAAAAAATATATAAACAAGTATTATAATGTGCATTGTAGCTCATGTCCTTTAGTAGAAGATGCAACATTGTATGTTATCTTTTCTATCATTGGGTTACACAGTTTGGGCACAGTGGAGAAATTTTATTTGATCATTGCAAGTACATATGTATTATTATTATGCACATGTGTATTTATTTTTTGGGATAAAATCACAAAAGTATATTGTCAAAACCTGATCCAGGCTGAATTTGCGTATACGGGTTTTTGAATTAGAAGCGGCATTCACTTTTAAAGTGATATCTGCAAAAAATGAATATCAAAAAATGCACATAACGGAATTGGCAATCTCACTGACAATAAGTTCTCCACTCTTTCATTTTCTTGCAGAGGTGAGTTTTTTGTTTAAATACCTAACACAGATCTACTCTTTCAGAGTTCATTAGACAGTGAAACAAGTCCTGAAGATGAGGCTAGTCGTGCAAGTAACTCAGGAGCTGGTGCAAGCAGCAGTGGCAATGGTGGAAGTGGTAGTAACAGCTGTGCGGTGGGTAGTGCTGCTGGCAGTGCTGCTGGAAGCAGCTTGAGTGTTGGTCCTGTTAGTGGGGGGGTGGGAGGATGTGGTCGTGGTATTGGAACTGGTAATGGGGCCACTGGCAATTCAGGAGGAGGGACTAATCGTGGAGTGCCAACTGCTGCAGCAGGTACTGGCCCTGTAAACACCGGAAGTGGATCTGGAAGAGGATCGATTATTGGAGGCATAGGCAGTGCAGTATGTGGCTCAGGTCGAGTTGAAGGCAATGTTGGCGGAAGTGGAAGTACTGGAATCGGAGGGCCTATTCGCATGGTCCCCAGTTCAGTGGGAAATGGAGGTATAGGTTGTAGTCATGGGATAGGGAATGGAAGCACAGGAGGAAGTAGTGCAAATATTGGTGGTGTCGGAGGGTGTAGTCACCCAGAAGGTTCTGCTGAAGAGCGTGCAGGTCTCGGACCACCGCCACCTCCACCCAGCATTGCTCGTTCACTCCAAGCATTATCTACCCCTAGACCACCAGATAATCTAGCTCCCGGATTAGTGGAACAGCTGCCCTCTGAAGGTGAGTGTGGCAAACTATCTTAAAACAATATAGCCTTAATTTTTTTACATTTAGTTCACATATAATTATTAATCACTCATTTATAACACAATCACTGAAGGCTTATATCACAAGACTATGAACCTTCAGTGATTATTATGCGCATTAACTGGACAGGGAATTAGCCAGCACTACTAGATCAGTGTTGTTGTGCTTGGTGCTGCATTAGAGTTGATC
Source organism: Euplagia quadripunctaria (assembly GCA_963859945.1). Taxonomy (NCBI): domain Eukaryota; kingdom Metazoa; phylum Arthropoda; class Insecta; order Lepidoptera; family Erebidae; genus Euplagia; species Euplagia quadripunctaria. The sequence continues at coordinate 7,933,477 of OY982575.1, read as the reverse complement.
TCTTTGATATGATTTGAATTGTTAATTGAAGTACTTTGTCACAATACAAATACTTTCAAAATGCTCGTTTTTTACAACTAAATAATCCAAACAAGCATGCGGTCCTCCTGATTCAAACACAGTGGTAACAGAAATAATATGAGCCTTCATCCGACGAACTTAAAGTTACAGATTTAACCTATTTATTATTTGAATAATTTTAAAACGGCGGGTCTCTGTTAAAGCAAGTCTTTGTCCGCAGTGTTACTGTGCATATTCAGCTACTTGGACGATTTGTCGCTATGCGCGTGTGCTTGCGTGTGCTCCCGCTGGTGGCGGCTGGTGCGCGCGCGCGTGTCTCCTCCGCGGTGGGCCGGCTTTACAGCGCGACGCTTCCCGCTCTACAGACCGCTGCTTGCTAACATTGATTGGCACAAGGTACTGGTACTGCTACTGCAGCATGCACAAGAAAAATAATGAAACACTGATACCATACTAAATATATAACTTTCGGTAGTACTTTAAAGATTAAGAATTGACAATGTTTTCTTTTATGAATTGAATCAAACGAAACCAACTCATATGTATTTTAAACGACGAATTAAAGCAAACAATTAATCAACAACTAAATGAATAGAAAGCCAAGATTTCTTGTTTGTTGAAATCTAAACATCGTGATGTTATTGTGCCTTCGGTACTGTGACTCTAGCAGAATTATCAGAAAGAAACTGCTGGATTCTTTACTAACATAAGTAAGCACTAAGTAGGAATTTCCGAAATTCATCCCCTGGTGGGTTAAAGTAGGAGATGAAAGTTTGTATAAACCTTCTTCATTTTTGAAGCTAGAATGGTAAAAAATGGTAGATGAGCTCATGGTTAAAAGCAACAGTTTGAACTTTCAAAAAAAGTGAAACATGACGAAACATTCATACAAACTTTCATCACCTATTTTATCCCCTTAAGGGATGTTATTCCGAAAAAATGTGATACAAAAAACTTTTGTTGTTTTTTCTATACTTAATTATCTATTTATACGGGAATTAACGTCCCGTAAGAAAATATAATTAAGTATATAATAGAACGCTAAAGTTGAAAATTTCTGCATTTCTAATTTCAAAAACGACGAAGTTTCATGCAAACTTTCATCGCTTATTTTGGTTACTTAAGCCTTAGGAGATGTATTTTAAAAATTCAATCATACTGGAGGCCTACATCATATAAGGAATACATCCTCCTAATTTCACGTCTCTACGTGCGTTGATCCATTAGTCAATCAGTCAGGACAAAAGCTTTTATAAATTTTATTTACATATATTGTTTTGAAAGCCTAAAAGACCCGCGGGCGTCATCTATTGTCGAGTATAGAAAGTCCGAGAAGGTTACGATTACTTAAATTGAGACGCACGCCATTTTTTGACCATACACGGAACTAATAGTCTATTTATAAAATGTCCCACGATGGATTAGAAAATTCCAAAGTGGTTTCGAGTTTTCGAGAAATGTCACGAACTCTATGCAATAACGTTCGGAATTCAGTTCTAGTTGAGCAATACTGCGAGTGAACAAGTGCGATAAGTGCGAAGTACGAGGGGTAATTTAAATAGTGAGAATTAATTATAATTGTGTTATTTGTGAATTATTAAAATGAATTGTGTCTATTTTGGTAATAAATTAGTGTACCTTCCTAAATCCGAACCTTAGCTCGTAACAATATATTACATTGTACAGAATTTCATTAAAATCGGTTTAGGAGTTTATCGCGAACAAACAACGTGACACGATTTTTTTATATATATATAGATATGCATGGATAACGTTTACGGCAGGGCTTCTAGCAATACATAGTCAGCTAATTATTACAAGTACCTAATAATTACGATTACAATGGCCTCTAAATGGTAATGTTATTAACGGCAATAATATATGCATTTAAATTACAGAAGTACCAATCCCTGGTAGAGTCGTGCTTCTGTCGCAACTGTTTGGTGCAGATGTGCGTGCAAGCGCAACCCGCAGGGGAAGAGAACGCGTGGCGACGAAACAGGCTCCGGATTGAACTTAAGGTCTGTATGTGTATGCATATATTAGACATGTAATACATATGTATACATTACTGACATTTTACTACGAGCAAGCAATCGGTCAGTATCTTATTAAGGGTCTAGCTTGCGAGGCCTACAACATTGTCGAATACTGCATTACAGGGATGCCATTTTGTGACTGGTGACTAATTTTAGTTTTGTATTGATGTTTTTTGAAGTGAAAACTTCTTTAGGCACGTTTGTGCACTTTTGCTATGGGGAAAAAGCATGATCGTCACGCTAATAATACATATATAGATCCACTAGAGGGCGTTAATCTAAACATTGAGTTCTGTCAGCTCCTTATTAATTAATGTCACCAACCTGCTAATGTGACATTTTCAGTTCGTCATTTCGTTTGTTCTCACTTCTGTCGGCAGTCCCATGACTGCCTATTTTTTATTTTGTTTCTTTCTTTCGTTGTATGTCATACCAAATTAACAACCTATGGCAGATCCAGCACCTCGGCCTCTGACTTCACAATGATATAATGACCCATATGAATAATGTTTATTGAATGTGCAGATGCTTCGTAATGATCCACCAGAAGGCATAGCGGCGACCCCGCTGGACGCGAAGTGCTGTCACTGGCAGGCCAGCGTCACTGGGCCTGTGGGTTCACCTTACGAGGGAGGAGTCTTTTATCTCTACATACAGGTTCCATATGCGTAAGTTTTATTGTTAATTTACTAAGCGGGAATCGAACCCCGATATGGCAGTCGAATGCTTTACCGTGCTCTAGGCGCCAAACTCCTTGTATAAGTAATGAAGTGTGAATTTAAGTATGTATATATGTATATTAATGTGACATATTATTATTTCCTTAGGTACCCAATGAGTCCTCCAGTGGTACGCTTCCTGACCCGGATCCTGCATCCCAACATCTCTCGACACGGTGACGTGGGCATTGACTCCGTGCACCACAACTGGTCGCTCGCTCTCACCATTAGCAAAGTGCTCATATCTATTCAGAGCTTGCTTACAGATCCGTATACCGCAGTAAGTTTAATATAAATATCATGCTTTTAAACAAAATATTATGTGGGTTCTGTCTCATTTGCGTTTATGGTCATTGCTCCGTACCTAAGGCCCTAGCGTGGTGTTAGCCTACTAGCAGCGCCCCGCGGTTTTACCCGCGAAAGTCCCGAACCCGTGGGAATATCGGGAGAAAAAGTAGTAGCCTATGCGTTAATCCAGGTCTCCAGCTATCTAAATACCAAGTTTCATTGCAATCAGTTCTGTGGTTTTTGCGTGAAAGAGTAACAAACATCTATCCATTGCCTGCGACTGGCCTGTTGGTCTAGTGGTTAGTGACCCTGACTGCTAAGCCAGAGGTCGTGGGTTCGATTCCCATCCAAGACAAATAATTGTGTGATGAGCACGATAATTTGTTCTGTCTGTGTCTGGGTGTAATTTATCTATAATATGTATGTATTTAGAAATATATAAGTATGTTTATCAGCAGTCTGGTTACCATAGTACTGGCTCTGCCTAGTTTGGGATCAGACGGCCGTGTGTGAGATGTGTGGAGTTATTAGTTATTATTATTATCCATCCAAATTTTCACATTTATAATATTAGTGGGATAACCTACCTTAAGGAATACTCTAAATTAAAAAATAATTATTTAAATCTGTCAGATGACAGCGCGTTTGAACAAACAAACAAACAAAAAAACTTCAATCTTTATTATATTAGTACATATTAGTAGTTTTGTAAGAATCATTTTTGACATGATCCCTTTTTTACTTTGGACCACCTGGCACCGGATGGCGTCGTTCGTCGAATCGTTGAGAGAAATTCCTTTTAGCGAACACATTCTTTGTGCATCACTAGTGCAAGCGTTTCTTTGCTGTAATGACTGATAAGTCAGCATTGTGTAGACTGACTAGCCGTATAGCTCACTAATGCCAGGCCATTCAGCTTGTCATTAAACAAAAATTAAAATGACACCCTGGTCTGGCTCCCTTAGTTTATTTTAAGCACCGGTCTATGTATGACAAAATTAATACACACACTTTTAAAATAATAATGCAAAATAACATGTTTTTATAATTTGTTATCAGGTGTGCATGGAACCCGAACTGGGTGAAATGTATGTTCGTGATCGACAGAGGTTTGAAACACTCGCGAGGAACTGGACCTGGCGGTACGCGATGCAGGACATTATGCCTCATTGAGCTCTACGGAACCATCTGAAGTGAATAGTGCATAGTTTACATGTCACCTCACCATGAACACGAGTAGCGGTACATGGAGTATTTATTATATCGCAAACTTGTATAAAAAGTTTTTACGCATATTGGCTCCCAGCGAACGACTTCCTTCCCTTTGTACAGTAGTAGAAGTTATTTATAGATGTACTCACACTCTCAATATTTTGTACTACGCGTATCAGTATCTAAGGGACTCATTTATTCATTTAATTAAGTAACCCTGTTCATATTTTAAGAGTATAACATAATTATAATCTATGAAAAAAGTATTTAGTTGGTCCTTATTTCATATGACATTAAGACAGAGTAACACTGAATTCATTTAGCAGTGCAAGGCAATACTTCAATTGACTTTCAAGTCTAACTTTCCCTTTTTATTGGAACGAAGTTCCTTATCGCACGTTCAAATTCAGACGCTCGGCGGATGGGGGCTAGACGGAAAAAAATGTTAGGGCAACGGAAAATGCTGACCGCGAGTTAATTTATTTTATTTACGCTATCTGTGAATTCTGAGCGATACTACTGTAATTTGGGTTGGTTGTATAATTAATTATCCATATATTAGTTCGGCAAACTTTCACAGATTGCACAATTTTAAGTTCGAGTATTTACGATATTTACTATATTTTGATACAATTGATTCAATTCATGAAATATATGTTCATAGCGAAAGGAACTTCGTTGCAACCGGGTGCCACAAAGACATCTCACGTTTTTTTTAAATGCCAATACGGTTCTGTTATTACTTGTATGCTAATATGATACCTTACTATTGTCAAACTACAATACATACATTTTTGAAATTTTTGGCGGTTTTCATACAGATCGAAATACTTCCGTAATCTGTCTAAATCTGTGGGTAGGACGCCTGTGTAGATCTGTGCTGGACCATATCTATCGCTTGGAAAAATCTAGAGGCAGCAAATCTGTTGGCAGTTGGTGTTTTTAAACTATGTTTCTCCGCGTGTAAACACAGGGTAACGAAGTAGCTTAAAACATGGGTTACCCTCGACTTTGCAGAACATATACACATAACATTCCGATATCTTTGGGAAATTAAGTAATAATAAAAAATCGTAGGTCCATTTGTTGCCATAGTTTTGTAAACAAAACACCTTAAATACGACGACTGGAGTACCATGACACAGGGATGGATCCTAAAGTCTTTACGTTAACTGTCATTATCGAATAATAATTTTTAGTCACCAACTTCCATTGTGGAGTTTCTATATTTATTAAACTAAACACTGCTTAAGGGAATTCAAAATTCATACTATTTGTTAGTTTTTTAGTGATGCGTAAATTAATAATGTTAGTGAACGTAGTTCGTCCAACTATAATAACAACTATAATATATAATATCTTCTTATTAATATAAGATTTTTAAAAAGCCTATCCGATATAAAATCTACCGTGTAAGTCAGTATCTCTTTTAAACACATAATCTACGTCAAACTAGGTCAGAAAATGTTAATAAATTATGCATAAACACAAAAGATATATTATAGTAAGGTTATATATGCTCTCAGAGTAGGCCAATTGGCTTACTTTAGCTTAGTCAATTATCGTGCATCAATAAATCGTACATATTGACGATTATCATTATATCATACGACTCTTATTATCTTCATTTCAACATTTCTATCTTTCTATACGTATATCTGCCATCATCGTTTTATACTCTAATGAAAAAGACATGTACCAATTGAATAATAGCATCTACATTTAACGTTTTTGTATTTTTATGACCTAAATGTTTTCAAAACTTTTAGTTGTATTTATAAAAAAATGCACTTACGAATTTCATTTATGGAATTTCTGTGTACGTTTGTAGAATAACAAAATATTAATTTTATGTTGAATGTGTATGATGTATAACTGTGTATAACTCCAATAAAAGATTAGCAAAACTTTAGTTCACTGTCTCTTTCTTTTGTTTTTTCAAGTACATTTTCCACCGTTCAATAAGAGCCTTGCAGTTGCAAAGAGCTGGTAAGCATTGCGACGTGCCAGGCGCTCTGCAGTACCCAGGGAAAGGCATTTCACCCCTTGGAAACCATCTACCATAACTTCTTCTAGTGAGACCTATACTGTCTAGATCTAATTGAGGCTGACCGATAAGGACTGCGATTTGGTTCAATTTGACAGTGTGTAGTTTAGTCCGGATTTTAAGACTGCCTGGTAAGTAATAGTGAATATACATCGCGACTGATAGATATCCCTGTAACAAGGAACGCACACTTAGTCTATAATGCGTGATTGAGTAACAATCAAAATATACAAAGTTTTACTTTTTAGGGTTCCGTTCCTCAAAAGGAAAAAAAAAGAACCCTTATAGGGTCACTTTGCTGTCCATCTGTCTTTCAATATCCTTTCTCTCAGGGACCCGTGGACGCATCAAGTTGAAATTAACGCCTAATACATAAGTCTGCGGTCCTAAGCTTTGAAGCTGTAAAAAATCAAGCTTCTAAGGCAACGCAATCAAAAGATATGGCCACTTAAGCCTTATATTTGACTAAATTTCAACGTTTCATTTAAATTAAAACCAATAGGGTACTTCCCATTGACCTAGAATCTTGAAATTTGGTAAGCAAGGTCTCACAGCACAAGTAAAGGAAAAAATCCGAAAGTCGTTAATTTGGAAACCGTGGTGCGCGAGTTATACTCGCACTTATTCGGTTTTTTTTAAAGACGACTCCCGCATTAGGAATATTCCTGTGTCGCGGGGGGCTTTACAAACATTCAAACAACAGACACAAAGAATACCCAGACTCAGGACAACTATTTGTGGATTACACAAATTGTTTGTCCCGTGTGGGATTTGAACCCACAAAACTCGGCGCGGCGTAGTGGTGAGGCGACCACTAAAACTATTGCGCCATACATGCAGTCCATTTAAAATATTTGTAGGATTAACACGTAGTCACATTCTGTCTGATGGTTCAATGTGGATAATCCGGTCCGGATGATTAAAAAATATTCATGTTTTAATTGAAAGTAAAAAAAGAGACTTCCACCGATGTACGGTAACAGACTACACACATAGAAATGTAAATTTATGCGGGACTTTAGAAATTAAGTCTTACTTACATGAATATCGATAACTTCAGATTGGATTTTATTGGACATCGGAATTATACTATGTGGCATTGATTAATTTCACGGCTATTTTACAATTGAACAGTTATTCTTGTTTCAGAGAAATTGCATTTTGTAATTATAATTGCAATAGGGACCGTTTGTTGTCGCAATTATATTTACTTACAGAAAATAAAATGGCATTCAGGTAATTAATAATTCACTCTTAAAATCTCATAAATATATATTTTTTTTAGACAAATAATGTGGTCACGCTTTAGGCCCCGTTTACGCAGACGCGGGGCGTTGCGCGGCGCGTCGTGCGGCGACTCGCGCGAACAAATCAAACACTGCTTATTTTGAGAGCGTTCACGGAGAAGCGTTTTCTTGCGCGTTTTGTTTGATACTAGCGACCCGCCCCGGCTTCGCACGGGTGCAATGATGATACTAAATATACTACAGAATGTCTTTATATACAACGTTCACAGCTTTTTTGTCATTAGACAATACAAACATGTTTTCTTCAGAGGTTGAAAGAGCGACATATAATTGGCCTTGTGAAAAACACTCAACGCTCAAATCTAAGCCTGCAACATTGAAAGTTTGACCCTACGATTTATTAATGGTCATTGCAAAAGATATCTTTACCGGAAATTGTCCGGCCCTCCGCAGCAACCGCTGTCCCTGCATTTTAAATCTGTAACATCTTCGAAAATATTCATTGAAATTACATGCTGTAAAGGGCCATTTTGATCTATATTAAATGCACAATGTATTTAAGGTACTTAATTAGATAAGGATTAATGCTGTGTTGCTTAAAATCGCTTCGTAAATAAGTTATTATTTCTCGTAAAAAGTAAAGGGTAAAAAATGGTTATTGTGGGTTATCCCTAAGAGATAGACTTATACCATCGCGGACTTTTGTGTAGACCTTTTTAAGGTGTACAATACTGTGGTATATTATTTTGATCTATCTCGTAGGGTTCAGCCAGCGTTTGCAATGTAAACGCAAAAAAAATGTGTTTATTTACGACATCACATTAGAAACCTCTAAAGTTATCAGTATTTCTCTACTATATTATGCATGTATTATAAATATAAACCTTCCTCTTGAATCACTCTATGTATTAAAAAAAACCGCATCAAATTCCATTGCGTAGTTTTTAAAATCTAAGCATACATAGGGACAGACGGCAGCAGGAAGCAACTTTGTTTTATACTATGTAGTGATGTACCACTGCACGCGACGGCGAACGCGGCGGCGCACGGCGCGGTGGCCGCTTCGGTTCCCGCCTCGTCTCGCGCGACAATCCCCGCTGCCGAAGGTATATTACGTACGTACGTTTATTGATAATAGTGGATAATAAAATTGGCCATTGGAGGTGTGCACAGAAATCTAAATAAGGTAATAGAAGTGCTATGAACGCGTAAACTTGTCGCCGCGCTGGTGACTCAGACGCCACCAGTGCGCAATGTTACGCTCAGTTACTCGTGAAGCTTTGTCTCGGCAAGTGCGGTTGTATAAATGGTGTTTTGCAGCATTACCCACTGCGGCAAATCGTCTACTACGTGTAATTACACTAATCAAGGGATAACATTTGGATAACTTTCATCGGTAAGTGTTTTCTTTTGGTTTTATTGATGTTTTTGATAAAAGTACATTTTAAAACATAACTCTACCAATAAATAGTACGACTGGCATAATTTGCGGCTTTATTTCTACTTACTACTACATTGCCCGTTGTATTGGATGCTATCTGACAGTTTGGTTTTACAAAAAAGAAATGTTAAAGTGTTTGCTTTAGCATTTGTAGTGGCACGGTCACAGAGAATCGTCGCGAGCTAGTGATGTCATAAACGACATTAGAGTAGGTACCTACAGTGGTACTCACAAACTGTACATTTTACATTAAAAGATAAAAATGAAACATGAAAGATTGTTTTCTTAAGGGAATATATTATTTTATTGGTTTATTTCGTTTATTTTAGATTCCCCTAGAATGCAGATACGAAAGACAAGTGGATATAACTTATAGTCGGATTTGTTCGATTCATTTTACGGAGGATGACTTCAATATATCAACAAAACGACGTACTCTGTTAAAATCTGCAGTACCTACAATTAACACATGGAACTTGTTCAATGTAGTAAGTTCAGGTTTATATTGTTTTAACCGATTTAATAAAAAAGTAAGTAAATACTTTGAAAAAGTGGACGCGAGAATAACGTGAAGTTTGTTTTTTTTTGTAGGAATCGTAATTTTGCTGTCGTATTTTTGTGATAATTTAACAATATCTATGAACTTATTTGCGATGCCACCTTTTTTTTGATATTTGATGACATTCATTTTCATCAATATGATCAGTCCCCGACTGATAACCACGTCATCCATTTAATTAAATGTGATATCCACCTTAATTATTACGCAAAAATGCAATTGAAATTGTTCCAAAAAGACAGTTGTTGAATAAATATCTTCATTTTACAGGACAGTAATTTTTAATACTTCATCTTTTTATAATTTTTGTAAAGAATAAATTATATTTAACAATAAAGCACGGACCCACTAATAACTTTCTTCTATTATTCCTTGGTTCACTTGGTATTACGGTATTACCCGTAGTCAAGCCCTAGTGTAGATTACGCAATCACTACCACAAATGCAGAATCTATTATCCTTGTGTGAAGTGAGCGGACCAATACGACGTAATATCAATCTTAGTGAATATTCATAAGGCTTAGTTCAGTTTGGATAACATTCTCGGTGCATATGTATGCGGGATTGTGTTGTTATTATTTGTGTATGTAGATGTAGCATCGAGTTGGCAACATACGTTTTTGATAGATCGCAGCGCTACATACCATTTCTATTACCTTATTTAGATTTCTGTGGAGGTGTGTGAATGTATTGTATGTTTCAAAATGGACGACGAACAAACCGAGTTTTTGATTACCACAATTCAAGACCGACCTGAGTTATGGAAGATGTCCTATCCACTATATAATAACTATAAATTTACAATTTACGATACCCCCGACTCGAAAATCCCTTCAACGATTAGAAAAGAGCTGATGGTCTTCGAACGGCTGAACAGATTTTCTTGAATTATATCTAAGAACACTCCCGACTAAATCATCTTGTTGTGGGGTCTAATCCCACACGGGACAAAAATTTGTGTGATCCACAAATATTTGTCCCGAGTCTGGGTGTTCTTTGTGTCCGTTGTTTAAATGTTTGTGAAGCCCCCCCGTGACACAGGAATATCCCTAATGCGGCAGTTGCCTTTTAAAAAAAAGACCTTTATATAAATATTTCTTCTGTGCGTGTGTATGTCACTGAACTCCTCCTAAACGGCTGGACCGATTTGAGAACGGTTTAGATTTACAATTGGACCCGGTAGATGGCGCTGCGATAGGGTTCCAGGAATACCTAATATTTTTACCTTATGGCAGGACAACGTCTGTCTGGTCCGCTATCTTAATATATACATATATATATTTCTTCTATGCGTGTGTATGTATGTGACTGAACTCCTCCTAAACGGCTGGACCGATTTTAATGAAATGTTTTAATATTTTTAAGTTCCGGCAGGACGTCTGTCGGGTTCGCTAGTATATATATATATATATATATATATATATGTACCTACTAGCTGAATACTATAAAGCTGAAGAGTTTGTTTGTTTTATTGGTTAAACGCGTTAATCTCAGGAACTAATGGTTCAAATTGAAAAAATATTTTAGTCTTGGATAGTCCATTTATCGAGGATGGCCATAGATGGCTATATAACATCACGCTACGACCAATAGGAGCGGAGGATCAATGAAAATGTTGCAGGAACGGGGAGCATTTACAAATGCAAACGAAGTTGGCGGGTCAGCTAATTATCTAATACTAGCTATGCATCTTGGTTATGTTTAATATTAGAACTTTAATGCAATAATTACAAAAATACAGGTCAAAACTCTTCGCTTGTACTTCCCTTTAAAACTGCACCTAGTGGGTAAATATACTTCATTAAAACATATCGCTGATATCGCACGTCTAGATTTAAAGGGAGCTAACTCAAAAAAGCACATTTTTCAGAAAAGGCGAAAAACTAAATGTGTACTGCGGGAGTTTTGGAGTTTTCTATGCATCTAGAAGAAAGAAATTGTAGGTATCTTGTGTTTTAATCATGATTTGGGGCTGAAAATTAAATTTTTATAGTTATTTCCCCATTACTTAACAATGTATTGTATACTTATTTAGTTTTTGAGTTGAGCCCGTGTTGGTAAATTTAGCGTCTAGCGTCGCGTAGTGGTGATATTTTTAAATTTGGTTTATCGGTCGGTAGGTATTGAGATAAGGAATTCGATGGTGTGCATAACTCAAAAATTTAAATTTTTGAGTTAGCCGTTCGTTCAAGTCCTTTCATTGTATTATTGATACCATTAATAAATACCGCATAGGTACTTCAAAGAAAGCCGCTTAGTAGTCAAAGGCGCCGAAAATGGAGTTTATTACTTTTTTGTCTAATATTGCAAATCCATAGAAATCACCTTTATTTCTGCAATAATAAGATTGATATTTCTGGCTAGTGAATTTCAGGCGGCTTTTTCTCAAAAGAAGCTCTTTAAAATAAAATTACCCGATAAGTTAATTAGTAATGTTTGAACTAATTTCGCAAATTCACGGTTATTTATGCTTGGCTAAGAATTATATTTCTATGTCAGTGGAAATACATTATTCTACGATCGATCGCTTTGAACAATGCCGCCGAAGCTCGCGTACGTTTTGTCAAAATAACGTCCTTGAAATCAAAGTTGCTGATGATTTAATTAGTAACGTACTAATGTATGATATTATTTCGCAAATTCACAGAAATACTTTTTATTTAATTCGTTATTTTTGGTTTAAAATGTAGGTTTTGGTTTGAGTGAATTGTGAAATTATTTTTAAAGACGTGTACAACTAAGAAATGATTTAATTGACCTTATAAGCTGTCAAATAATGTCAAGGGTAATTTTGTTCAAAATTAAATACTTGTGATGAATAAGTTATTTATTTGGATAAGGATTAGGCCTGCCATCACCTAGAGTGCCGACTCCGGACAAAAACTTAAAAAAATCCGGACACATGGGTGAAACCGAGATTCTTTCCCGGACACCTTAAAAAAAACGCCGATTCCATTTTAATTTTTAGCTTGTTAACGGTTCATCTAACAATTGTAATTGTCCCTTGGCACAGAGTGTCCGGGCAAAACCCGGACACTTTTTAAAAACCCCGCCCGGACGCCCTCTTAAGTAGGACAAATCCGGGGAAACCCGGACGGATGGCAGCCCTAATAAGGATCAATATCATGTTTATACTATTCCTCGATAAATGGGCTATCCATCACAATTACACAAAACACAAAGATTTTTTTAAATTTGAACCAGTAGTTCCTGGCATAAGCGCGTTCGACCAAACAAACAAATGAATTCTTCAGTTTTATAATATTAGTACCTATAGATACATATAAATATCTCGTGTCACTTTGTTTGTGGTCGCATTCCTCCGAAACGGCTCGACCGATTTTAATGTTTTTTTTTGTATATTTGGAAGGTATGAGAGAGATGTTGTATTTTATTAAATATATAATCAAAGGCTTTTATTGACATTCGGGTATATATATGAAATACTTTATAACTGAATATATTTTTATCGATGGGTAAAGAGTTGCATATTCACCAAAGTGTTGGCGTTCAGCTGCTGTAAGTATAGGTTTTTTTTTGGACCAAAAAAAGGCTTTTTGTGCAACAATTATCTTCTAATAACATATCAATACAATCGTACTCCATTGAAAAACACGACAGGGCGATAGAATGTCCGAAGAAGTTTGCCAAAAGCTATCGTTGATATCCACGCAACGCACGACGCACCGCGCAACGCCCCGCGCGACGCCTGTCCGTAAACGGAGGAAGCCGCGCAACCCACCGCGTGACGCCCCGCACGACGCGCCGCGCAACGCCCCGCGTCTGCGAAAACGAGCCCTTAGAAGTTAAATGCTTAGTTAAATATACTAGGAAAAAGAGGAGGGCGAGGAGTTGTAGCAAAGCTGTGAAACTTTGACTGTATCCATTAAAACTGTATTCGAAAGTTGAATGATGCAGGATTGTGTAGCGGCTTTTTTCACTTTACGCTGTGATCCTAGGCTCGCGTCTCTACACGTACTTATCTCATAAATCTATTATCTAGTAATCTAGTTGGTGATTATTTTCGGGATCTCACACACCTCTTCTTCCCGTACAGTTCTACTTATCGCTTGTTTTATCAAATACTTTTAGTCCTACACGCCAGAGCTAGGTACGCTTAGAGATGGTAGGAAATTGATATGTAGTGTCACGCCTCTGTGACATACAATATTTCTTTTGTGAGAATCTGCACTGAGTCATATGGAATTATATTTTTTTAAATGTATAATGTCAGAATAGGTGGAAGTATGATGAGAGCGGCCGTGGATGTCAGAACGGTTCGCCCAAAGAATAATATGATCAAGATATTTATACAATTGTGTTATTAATGTTAAATTTGCTAAGGTTGATGATTGATTATAGCCTTACGAGCTAGTTTTAATTATTCTCCTCTCGCTAGCGACCCTGAAGTCCTAGTGCCTAAACACCCCCCGGACACGACAGTAGGTAGGTACCTATTCATGGATTATTTCCTAGCGGACATCTCTGTTACTTCTACTTGAAACGCAGACTTGAGAACAACCCATCTTATAAACTAAGTTTCACAGTATCGTGTACGATGAACGACGTCGAGTCTTTGCCCACTTATTCTGCTGACAGCGTTGTAAGCTGCAATTGTTTACCTATCTTAAACAGAAACAATAACGATCATTATAAGTACATAAAAATTGAAAAAACTTCTTCGGGATGAGGGTCTGAAATTTTCTTGGGAGTGGATGCATTATAGCTAGCTAGGTAAATAATGAACAGTAGTTAGGTAAATAATAATTATGTTTATTTATTCAGAGAGTAGAAATCCTTAATAAAAATTAGAACATAAGAAATAACAATAAGTACCTACTTAATTACTACTTATCTACTGCTACAGGTGATCGACTGTCTGCTGTGCAAGATTGCACCAGATGCGATACGAGTTTATTATTCACCTTTTTCAGGGTGTTGTTACTTCTGCTAATACCAGCCTATTTTACTTAAAAACTAAGTAAAGTTGAAAAGTAACTTTAAGTTATTGTATTAATAACTACATTTTATTATTGTGCAACAATCTACAACACTCTTATTCTCTAATGCTTACCTAATTTAAATGCTTAAATAATATTTATTTTTCTAACTTTCAATGTATTTATATATACTTAAATATTTTTCTATTTAATTCATTCACTGGTTTCTGTTTCAACTTCCAATTCGCTATTAAATTCTTCGTTAGATCCCCTGTTCTTTCTAGAATTATCAATCAAAAATTCCTTAGTGTGTATGAGCCCTATGGGTTCCTCTTTGGTACTCCTTATAGCGGCATTTAAATTTTTCTTTGTAGTGGTTTCGAAGTCTGTTACTCGATTGGTCTCGAGAATGTCTACCTGACTGGCCGCCGTGGTCACGAGTTTTGTCCCGGGATCGTCCCCTAAAATTACTTTTAGATCTTTCCCTGCTGTGGCCGTAACATTTTTCTCCTGATCTTCCTCGAGACCATCGTCCTCGAGAACGTCCCCTAGATCGTCCTCGAGAACGTCCCCTAGATCGTCCTCGAGAAAGTCCCCTAGATCGGCCTCGAGAACGTCCCCTAGATCGTCCTCGGGATCGTCCCCTAGATCGTCCTCGAGAACATCCCCTGGATCGTCCCCTAGATCGTCCTCGAGAATGTCCCCTAGATCGTTCCCTAGAACGTACTCGGGAACGTCCCCTAGAATGTCCTCGGGACAGTCCTCTGGAATGTGCTTTAGACCTTCCTCTTGAATGACTCCTAGATCTTGATCTGCAATGTTCATGCGGTTGCCCCCTAGAGAGTTCCCTTGAAGATCTGCGATTACTTGACCAACCTCTGATTTCTCCTACAGAAACAATATCTAGTGGGCCACCTGTCTTCTCAGTTTTTCTTCTTTGAATTTCAATGTAAGTCACCGTTTCCATAATTTCCTAGCTTTTGGCTGAAACACAAATTGAAACCTTTTGTATTAAAATGATTTTGCTCAGATGTAAACTGTTATCTTACCCGTACAGGCTTATACTGGATGTGTGTTTCATCGGGATACAGTTTTATAGGCTTGAATCACTTTGTTATTGCACCACTATTTCATAAACATTGAAATATTATTTGAAAAACACGAAACATTACGTAATAGGTAGAGTATTGTAAAGTAAGGGTCAATTATTGATTTTTATTCATGACAAGTTAATGTGATGCTATCTTTCTGTTTCACCTTAAAACAAAAAGTTTTGGTTAAACAAAAGTATAAGTCCTTGCTTGGTTAGTTAGTGCCCTCCAAATCATTGTTTTACTAAAATTCAATGATCTATTAAATTTTTATCAAAAAGTGTTATTACTCGTTTCAGTAAGTATTTTTTTACCACTGTTAATACGAAGTAAATTAATAACATAGACTAGTATTTTACGCAAAATATTTCATAAAATCGTAAAATACGTTGGTGGGCAAAGTCACCTACATGTTTTTGAGTATTGTTGACAACATTGCCCACATTTCTTTCCCGTAGGGTTATCACCTGGACTTTATACTTTATTAAATTTTTGTTTTGATAAAATTTATTAAGGATGGTTTTACTCAAGTGTGTATTTGGAGGATGCCCAACTAATTTCGGACCCAACGGGTTTTTATTCGAATCGATACTAATATTATAAAGCTGAAGAGTTTGTTTGTTTGTTTGGTTGAACGCGCTAATCTCAGGAACTCCTGGTTCGAATTTGAAAATTCTTCGCTATATAACATCACGCTACGACTAATAGGAGCAGAGCATCAATGAGAAATGTTGCAAAAACGATCAGAAACCTATATAATGATCTTAGAATTCCACGTTCTGATGGAAAACAGGACATTGTTAATCAACTACCATACTTATACCTTTTTAAAAAATACATGTTTTATTCAAAAAAATCTTAAAAAATATTCTTAAAAATAATCTTCTTTTGTAAACTAGTGTAATGTTACGTAATACGGGAAATCATTGAGCAATAATGGAGTTTCAGAAATTTTACCAGAGCCACAGATAACATAATACTATACTAGTACAGATACCTCATCCCATACAACGAAATGCGACCCTCCTAACTCGGGCAATTCCGCGGGCTACTATTTTTTAGCCTACAAAGGCGCTGGATGCCGCTAGCAGCGCGATAGATAGCTAGAGCCACCTAGCGATGAATGGAAAAAAATATTTACCTACTAATAAACACGCAACCAATAGATGGCGATAATTAGTATGTAATTAGCAGGTAGGAGTGTTCGTTATATTAGATAACCGATAAAATAACTTGTTACTTATAAATAATCAAACGGCCTATTATTTATTACAGCCGGTAAGCATTATATATATTGCGCGAATATATTTATTATTACATACGACCAGATCTAAGTACGTGCAACATCTCGCCATTCAAGGTCAATTTCACTTCGATCATCGTTGTGTAATATTTGTATCCCATGCCAAATTATGCTCTAGTACAACCTCATAACAACTATATTCCCATCAATGTACAAAAATATTAGTAAAAATAATAGTCAAACCACAGATATGATAATAGTTTCGTCAAACTAATATATTTGTTCGTCTTAAACCTTAGATTAGAATATTGTTTGAAGAAAATCAATGCGGATAACTGGTTTGACATCGTTGCGAACACTCTTAGCAGTAAGTAGATAATCTACCTACCTACCATTGCAGCATTGACGCTGCGACACGCGATGATCACGAGCAAGCCGGGCTGCCAGTAAGGATAACTTATTTTCAAAAATCAAATCAATCAATTCAAAATCTCGTACTATTTTACACAAAATCAGTATTGTGCAATGTACGATGTTACGTCACTCAATCACATCACGTGTACCGAACACGTACCGTGCACTTAAACTTATTGAAAACACCGACACTACCACACCAACAGTTATTAGCTTAGATCATGGCGGCCTCACTTATCTTAATTTTGTCTTAATTTTATAGACAAAGTCAAAATGCCGAAGCAAGTTTTACATAATTTGCACGACGACACTTTTTTGAGTGACTAAGCAAATAAAATGAAAAAAGTATAATAATGTATCTGATCTGAAATAGTAATATAGTTCATAGCGGCCTCAAAATTTGATACGTGTAGTATGGATTACGTAGAAAAAAAAACACAATCAAAAGCTTATGCGTTGTGTTTTTTTTTTAGTACCAAGGTTTATACCTAGGTACTTAAAACCGTAATAGCATCCGTAATAGCTGTAAATTTCTCTTTACTACTTTATTATTTTTACAAACAATTTATATCAGAATAAACGTTAGGTCATAAGTAATTAGGTATTTGTATTTTTTTTTAAATAACTAATTAAAAAGCTAAGTTCTGGGCAGTTAAAGGTTTTTACCTTTAACTGCCCAGAACTTAGCTTTTTGAACGCCAAACAACAGAACGTGAACCGTATACTACGTCTACCTATTTTTGATAACGGAAGTATGTTTTAGTTATTTTCTATATATTGAACAATTATTTTGTAGGATGTAGAGCTTATCTTGACTCAATTTAGGTTATGTATTTCAAGTGTATGAATAGTACCTATAGACTATTATTATAATGACAGTTCGAATTACAACATCTTACTACAGCTAAATAGTAGCAGCATATTTTTTTTAATTTATTTATTTATTTTAAAAACTTATTACTATGTTACAGATAATAGCCAAGCTGCCAAACTATTATCTGTAACATAGTTAAGTTTTTGAAATAAATAAATATGTAAAAAAAATATATTAAGCATCACATCAATCTCGTCATACATTTGAAAACAAATGCAAATTTAAGTTATGTATAAATAATTATGTCTGTATGTTTGTAACTATGTATGTATCTCATAGGTAAGTACGAAAGAGTTTCAATTCTATGCATTAAGTATGTATAGTTTGCAAACATATTTGTTTGGCACGCTGTGCGTCCAAGTGTGTTTAGTTAACTTGAGGTGTGATATATAGATTTCTTTATCACTACATATTATAAAACAAAGTCCCCCGCCGCGACTGTCTGTCTGTCTGTCTGTCTGTTCGCGATAAACGGAAAAACTACTGAACGGATTTTCATGCGGTTTTAACCAATGGATAGAGTGATTCAAGAGGAAGGTTTACGAGTATATGTAGTATACATTCATATTAGTATAGAGAAAAGTCGAGAATTTCAAAGATTTGTAATGTCATGTCGTAACAAACATACAAGTATTTTTGTGCGCTTACATTGCAAACGCTGGCTAAACCTTACGAGATAGATGAAATTAATGTACTATGGAATTGTATATCTTAAAAAGATCAATAAAAAAATCCGCGGTGGTATATGTTTATCTCCTAAGGATAACCCACAGTAACCATTTTTATCTTTTACATATTACAAAAAAAATATGGGTTATTTATCAACCATTTTAAACAATACCGTATTATTCCTTATCCAATTAAATACATTAGGTACGTTCTGCATTTCATGTACATCAAAATTGCCCTTTCCAGCATACAATAAAAACTAATATCTTAGAAGATATCAGAGATTTAAAAAGCGGGGGCAGAGCGGCTGGCGGGCTGGCCTGATTTTGATTATTCTTTTTTGTTAGATAGGGTACCTCAAGGGTGGTCCCATGTCAAGGAAGTATAAAATAGTATAAAATTGAGAGAAACCCTCGAAAATTGTAGGAACGAATAGTGTTTCTGTTTACTTTTCATTACTTTATGAGGTTTTTGCGTTTAGAATCACCATCATATCATGTAGCTGAGCTAATGACGAAAAAACTTCACTACATATCACTACATACTATAGAACAAAGTCCCCCGCCACGTCTGTCTGTCTGTTCGCGATAAACTGAAAAACTACTGAACGGATTTTCATGCGGCTTTCACTAATAGACAGTGATTCATGAGGAAGGTTTAGGTGTATAGTTTGTACCCGTGCGAAGCCGGGGCGGGTTGCTAGTTTTTTAATAATGATGACTCTGATTTGTATATAGCATGAGTCGAAAACGCTCCGTGTACAAATGTTTTAGAAAGACGTTACATACATCTACATTAATAAAAGCAAATGAAGCAAGGTACACCTGCGTTAAATAAAATTATAATATCCATTATCTTATGTTATTTTGTAGCAATCGATATACGAGTATAATAAAGGAAACGAAATATGATTATAAAAAAAAACAGTCAGTAGTAGGACTGTATGTCAGAAGTGAAAACAACTTCACAATGTATTTGCATATACATACACATCTGTATATATATAATTAGGTTAAAAATAAAAAGTAGGTAATAAAATATCTAAATGTATACGCAGGGTACACTGGAAGTTCTGCGCTCCTGGCCGCTCATAAATGTTTGAATTTCGAATGTTATTTTTTTTAAATATAAGAAACTCGGCTCCGTCTTACGAATTTTCGATCAGGTCACATGTCCTGACGCGAGTTTAAAATATTTAACCATCCCAAAAAGTGCACAACGCCGCTAAAGAAGTTTTCACTTCAAAAAACAACATATTAATTTTCGTACTTAGAAGTTTATAGGAATATTTCACGATACGACGACATAGGGAATCCGAAAACAGTCTCGTAAGAAAGAATCTCTCATTTTTGTTCATTACTACTATTATGCTTTTTCTTCTTTTTAATAAATAAAACATAAAAATAATTGCTTAAGGAAGCAAATTACGAAGTTGAGGGACACAGAATTTTTGATTTCTTTTTAAATTAATTGTTTGAAATTGACAAGTAATAACTGCGGAAGAGTTGCAAGGCGCGGCTAAGAAATGAAGATTCATAGTCTATGTGAATGAGATTTGATAGTTCAATAAAACCACAAAACCCCAAACCCGAACACTGCGCCCGCCTACCAAGCGTGGCGAGTATTGGTAAAAAACCCGCAATGAAAGCAAACAGAATGATCAGGCCCCGAGTCTCAGGCAGCCCTGCTATTCCTGGCTACGGTAGCGGTTACTGTATCTGATCAAACTTTCGGCAACAACCCTTTAGACGACAACTGGCCCTGGTAACACACAACCTTCGCACAGTGAGGATTGGCGAAAAAATTGACGATGATGAACAAGAAAATTGTAAAAAAACATGTTGAAAGAGAGTGTCTTTGGAGTTCCTTGCCTGTTCTCCTCCATAGGATCTGCGTACTGGAACAGACTATCTTCACGACTGACTTATTCTGACTGACTCAAAACGTTGACAATTCAAAAATACTTATTGGATTAATTACCAATAGGTATTTTTAAATTGAAATATTTATATAGTTTTTTTTTTAAATTTAAATCACATTTTTATTATGGAAATAATTTTATTTAAAATACCTACTTAATGTTTTTAAAAATAAGAAACTTCATACTATCACAATCTATAAGAGCAAAAGCCGCAGGCGCATAGCTAGTGGCTGGAACATTACGCATTATTAATAATATTTTAAGACAGGAAGTAAAACAAATAATTTAATAGTAGAAAAAGGATCATGATTGCTTAGTCACTGCGGTAACACAGTGTCAGGATTGTCAGGAACTCGCGAGTCCAACCTAGTCGTTGTCGTGCGTAAATACCTAATTTTGTAAAATGCAATTATGTGTTATAGCTCTTAACGTATAATTACTTAACAGGTTATCACAACCATGATTTGTTTTAGGTATGTTCGTACTTATTACACAATAACATCAGTAATGACATTGTATCCGATTATACAATGCATCTACTAAACAAACAGCGTACTTAGGCCTGCCATTACTTAAATTGCCGACGCCGGACAAAAATTTAAAAAAATCCGGACACATGGGTGAAATCGAGATTCTTTCCCGGACACCTTAAAAAAACCGCCGATTCCATTTAAATTTTTATCTAGTTAAAGATTCATCTAACAATTGTAATTGTCCCTTGGCACAGAGTGTCCGGGTTTTACCCGGACGCTTTTTGGAAACCCCGCCTGGGCGCTCCCCGGACTCCCTCTAAACTAGGACAAATCCGGGGAAACCCGGACGGATGGCAGCCCTAAGCATACTTATGATTACCGAATTATACGAATTTTGTATCCAATTATACAATCTGGCAGCCCTGCAATCGAGTGAGATCTGAGGTGAAAGATTCCTATTAGCAATGTGTAAATAGATAGTACGTGTAAGTACTTAGTTAAGTAAGTAATTACTTTGCCAAATCATAATGTCTGTTACTTAAATACCTAACCTGCCTACATAACAAAGTTGACACATACCATACGTTTCGCTGTTCACTATTAATTGTCCTGACAATATGAAAAAAATATGTAAAACACAATGAGAAAAATTAATTCTAAATTTTTTATAGTATCTTTGAAATTCGAATTAATAATTTACCTACAATAGAAAATGCAAAAACATAACGCAACAATACAGTTTCATTAAAATTTGGCCAACTATCAATAGTCAATACCTACAAACTCAATAACAAAACCGATAGGTACGGTTTTGTTAAAGTGTTACTTCAACGTAGTACCAGTAATTGCCGCCAGAGGACCAACGACAATATTGAATTTTATCAAAATAAGAAAACTGGATTTAAGAAGTTTTTATTCAATTTTCCCGTGTTTAGGGTATTTTATGAAATTAGAAAATACCTTTATCAGGACCTAATATTGATTTTCCATAAACTTCAATAACAAATCGATACCCGTAACGCCATCTATTGATATTTGTTTGAACCATTTTTCTTTTGTTAGAGCTGGGACCCCATGCCAGAGCCATAACATTACATAAAGGTTGAAATCATTACGCAACACTTATTTCTATACAAAGTACACAACATAGATAAGATATTCTTTATTACCTATAACATATTATAAAATAAAGTCCCCCGCGTCTTTCTGTCTGTCTATCTGAACGCGGTAAACTACAAACTTATTAACTTAACAAATTTTCATACGGTTTTCACCCATATATAAAGTGATGCATGAAGAAGGTTTAGGTATAAATTTGCTGAAATATGATGAATATTGTTGAAGAAAATAATAGTAATAATAACTTCATACATCTCCCCGTCTGATCCCAAACTAGGCAGAGCCTGTACTATGGTAACCAGACTACTGATAAACTTACTTATATATTTCTACGACTGGCCTGTTGGTCTAGTGGTTAGTGACCCTGACTGCTAAGCCAGAGGTCGTGGGTTCGATTCCCACCCAGGGCAGATAATTGTGTGATGAGCACGATTACTTGTTCTGTGTCTGGGTGTAATTTATCTGTAATATGTATGTATTTAGAAATATATAAGTATGTTTATCAGCAGTCTAATTGCCATAGTACAGGCTCTGCCTAGTTTGGGATCAGACGGCCGTGTGTGAGATGTGTGGAGTTATTATTTATTTATTTATTATTTCTAAATACATACATATTATAGATAAGGGGAAGAGGGGGGGGGGGGGGATTACAAGGTTAAGGAATTCTAGCCAGGTCAGTCTTAGGATGGGTGACCATTCTTAACACATCGAGACCCCTCCGCGCCTCGGAGAGCACGTTAAGCCGACGGTCCCAGTTGCCATACGAACATCTGTGGCATTTCGTTACGGGTAGTTGGAGCCCTAAAAATTCCGAAAACCTGGTCTAACTATAGAACTTCGATATCGCCTATTACTTGGGTTGTGGAGGTCTGATGGCAGTCACTTCACGTACAATATCGAAGTTCGTCCGTATCGTAAAATAAAATTAAAATGACGTCATACATAGGTAATACAAAGATCGATTTAATTACGTAGTCATGACTTAATGGTGACTTTATTTATGACCTTCTTTTATTATGAAATCGTATTGGCACTGTGACTTCGTACTGACATTAAACTTGACTTCAACTTGACGTCATTTTTATAACTCCGATGCTACGTAAGTACATGTTGTCGCCACATCAAAAACTCTTATTTATTTTATTAAAAATAGGGGCAAACTATAATAGATGATAACACAGTTCACTATTTAACAAAAATAAGTTAATAGACATTATTTTGACTGGTTATACCGGTAACGCAATGCGAATGCGGTCGATTGATAAATATTAATGAATAGTGGGGTCATAAAAAGGTAGGAAGGTATTATAAGCGGAGAACTAACTATCACTTGATTGCGGTAACAGGTACGAAAATATATATAAGGGTGTTAAGTGTTCTGTGGGTACGAACAACTTGCCAGTTACCAGTTATCAGTGGTATTGAGACTGTTTCTTACATACACGATATGTAATATTCCATCATGCTGTGAAGTCATATCGAAGTCATATGTTCTGACGTAAATATTATATAAGAATTTTCTTTAAGTACGAGTCAATATTTTACGTAACCGTAACATAATAATTTCATCATATTTTCACATATATTACGAGTGAAATTTCTGACTTAAAAATGACGTAATAAATTAATTCCATCTTATTATATTTTTACGTAAAATAGGAATCAATATTTTGGACTTAAAAGTGACATAATAATTCCATCATTTTATTAATTTAGAAAATGAATATAAATACGATATAATATAATCAATAAGACACCAAAAGTGATAGTCCCTATAGACAGTTTTGTAGTCTTATCTTTTTGTTCTTATAATAATTACCATCATTTCAACAAGATGGCGTTGTTAGTATTAGTGTAAATGTTCCTTCTGGCTTCAATTTAATAGTTTAATTTAAAGCGGCGGTAGCGTAATGGCTAAGGCGTCGGACTTGCGATCAAGTGGTTGCGGGTTCGAACCCCACTCAGTGCACTACCGTCGTGAACCCACTCCTAACACAAGCGTTAAGCTTAGCTGGAGGGGTTAACGAGATTACTATTAATGTGTGACCCACGTTACTAGTAATCTGTAATAAAAAAAAAAATACTAAAGTTGGCAATGATAGAGGTTTTCATACAATATTTCACTGATTTAAACATATCTTAAGCGCTTTAGGATATGCTGAACTTGGGGTGCTGGGCTAGAAAACCTTCACGCGGTGCACCCTGGGCAACGTGGGCGATGACGTTCGTTCTCTTCTGGAGTGGACGTCATTGCCCACGGCTAATATTCTGGCAAGGGGGGTCCCTGTTTTTAGGGTCACTCTGTGTTTCTCCGCCTGTCCTCTGATCCAAGCAGAAGGCACTGTGGACAGAAACGAAATGGGGCGACGAGGTAACTTTCTCTGAATTTATTTAGTGTTAGTATTGTTCGTCCATGCCGTAACCCTGTTCAGCAACGGACCGGCGCGGTGGCTCTTTGGGGCTGCGAGGAAGAAAACCTCTTTAAAAAATTACAGCATGGGGCAGACGGGCTCGCTGTCTTAGACAGCTGAGCATGGTCTGGCACAGACCACCGTCTGGCCAAGCCGTATCCCTGAACTGACAGGACCGGTGGCTCTTTGGTGGTTTTCTTTCTTCTTTCTAGGAAGAAAACCTCTATAAAAAATTAAATTAAAGGCACTAGCCAGAAAGCCCTAAAAGAAGCGGTGTCCTCCATTAAAGAAGCAACGGAGGCTCTCCTGAAGAATTCTTCATCAGAGGAGACGATTAAACGTCTCGAACAACGACTGGTCAACTCTGAAAAGAAGAACGAAGAGTTGCACCAAGAGTTACGTACATTGCGCGAGGAGGTAGAAAATCAGCGCAGTGCTCGAGATGAGGGTGCAGCGGCGCAGACCACAGAGCCGAACGTTGCTAGGCTTATGTCGGAACTTGAGCAGCACCTCATGAAGCGTATTTCAGCTATGGAGGGTGCCAGGCTTCGACCACCTTTGACGTCATCCAGATCTTTGACGTATGCGGATGCAAACAAGGTGGGTCTCACAGCCCCTAGCTACTCCGCCGGCTCCTATAAGTTCTGCTGCTTTGAAGTCTGGGAGGAACACAAAAAAGAAGGCAAATGTAGCAAAGAAGACAGCAGCGCCAACCTCCACAGCACCAGCGACTCCCGTAAAACCGCCCGATCAGGAAGGCTGGGAGGTAGCTGGAGCAAAAGAAAAGAATAGGAAGAAAGCCAAGAAGGCGGCCAAAAAGGCAGAAAATAAAGCTGCTAAAACTGCTACTGCAAAAGCACCGTGTGAGATACGCCGATGTTTTACAAAAGGCGAAGGAAAACGTGGACCTTCAGGCTCTTGATATCCCTTGAGTTCGGTGTAAATCCACCCGGACGGGAGCGCGCCGCAAATGCGCGGATTTACGTATACTCCCCAAAGATCCCTGAAATTGTAGCTGCTGTGGCAGAGATTGGGGGATGCCCTAAAGACCAAATTCAGGCTGGAGCAATTCGCTCCGGCGACGATGGTTGGGGCACAGCAGTGATCAGCTGCCCTGTAGTATCAGCCCAGAAGGTCGCGGATGGCAGGAGCATTCTCCTCGGTGGCTTTCTGAAGGCACAGGTGCGTCTACTGAAGCCTAGAGTGTCAAGGTGCTTTCGCTGTCTGTCGGTGGGGCACGTTGGAGTCAAGTGCACAGCGGCGGTAACCGTCGGTGATAGATGCTTCCATTGTGGCCAGCCTGGACACAAAGCCCGCTTATGCAATGTGATGTGAATGAGCACCGTGCAGGCACCAAGAGCTGCTCTGCGGCAGGTTTTCAGAAAAAAGCCAATGAAGGAGTTGCGGAAGTCAACGAGAAACAACAAGGCTCGCGGCGGGATGCGGAGATGGAAACCGCATAACGGATTCACGTATCAGCATCCTCCAAGGGAACATAAACCACTGTGCTAATGCTCAGGACCTTCTGCTCCAGAGCATGGCACAGTGGTCGATCAACCTCGCTGTCGTCGCTGAGCCATATTTTGTCCCTCCCGGGGAAGTCTGGATAGGGGACTGCGATGGCTTGGCGGCAATTGTTCGTGGTACCGCTGCCGGCACCTCCTCTCTTGCCGTTATTGCAAGAGGACGAGGATGTGTTGCGGCGACTATTGATGAGGTTGCGGTCGTGGCTGTTTATTTCTCGCCTAACCGTACACTAGCTGAGTTCGAGGATTGGCTCACTCAGCTTGCCGTCGTCGTCGAAGGATGCCGCCCTCGACCCGTACTTGTTCTGGGGGACTTCAATGCCAAGTCAACGGCCTGGGGTTCCTCAGTCACTAATTCGAGAGGCGCGGCACTGGAGGAATGGGCAGTGTTATGCGGTCTAATCCTCTTGAACCGGGGGACCGTTGCCACGTGCGTGCGTCACTTCACTTGCGTGCGTGGGCACTTCAATCGTGGACATTTCGTTTGCGAGTCCTGCCCTAGCACGCCGTGTCCGAGACTGGCGAGTTGTCGAGGAGGTGGAGACGTTGTCCGATCACCGGTATATATCCCACCACAGTCAGAGTCATAAGAGGATAACCGTACGATATCCTTCGAAGCGGCGAGTCTCCTAGCCGGTTCTGCCCCTTGGGACCTAGAGGCGAAAGTCCTTGCGTCATTATACCTTTGGCGCAAGGAGGCACTAGAGCGGAACCTGAGACCCGCGCCTCGAGAAATAGAGGCGCAACTCCACACTCTAGTGGAGTGCTCAGCGTGGACGCAACAGCGGTACGACCTCATGACGGCTATTTGTGTGGGTAGCCTCTCGCTAGAGACCATGGTTCTGTCCATGGTCCAAAGCGAGAGCGAGGTGATCAGGAGGCCAAAGTTTGCAGGGATTCTCGGAAGCTTCCTTCCTAGGGTATCCCGGGTCCCCTGCCATAGACTCACTTGTGACGGAACACCGTGTGGTTTTAGTGGTTCGAGTCCGACATACCACTTCACCCTCGGTGAGGTGATGACCCGTGGGGGTTTCCACACGATAAAAAAAAAAAGAAAGGATATGCTGAACTTAGTAACGCTTACTAGTATTACAAAGTATACACAATAAATAGATTGTTTCTATATCACACTATTGAAGTTCTCACATGTTTAAAAATATATACGAACAAATTGATAGTTTCATGACGGGTTCCGACCAGTTCAGTCATCGGGGTTTACAGACAGAGTTCACGTAACTCATTCACTCTGTGGAAAGTTCCCGGAGATAGGGCGGAAAGCGGTCACATCGTGATGTTATTCGGTAATAACTTGACGCCCCTTTGACATCATTGTTATGTCATTTAAGGGCTTGACGTCATTTAGGTAATAATGAGGTCAACTGGACATCAGACGTGCCTACGTCATATTTATTACGGAAAAGTGTTACGTCAAGAAGTCAAAATCAAAACCATTTATTTCAATTAACCGATAATACGTTTTTGAATTGTCAGGAGTAGGAGTCAATCAGACTAAGTCAGTCGTGAAGCTAGTTGCCTGTTCCAATACGTAGATACTATGGAGAAAAACAGGCAAGAAACTCCAAGGACACTCTTTCAAAACGTTTTTTACAAATTTCTGGTTACATTGCTTATAACCTTTAATGAAATGTGAGTAGGTACAATGAAACATACCTATTATTCTAAAATATAAATAGCTACGCTAATTATTACTATACATATTTAAGTAATAGCAGTCCGGAGATGACCAGCCCCGACCAACGGCACCCGTTCACGAGCATTACGCACACGCCAACCATCGTACAGATCAACCATATTGAAAGGAACCGACCGACCCGACATATACATAGTGTGTAATAATGAGTCATATGTGACTCATATTATCTAGAATTTAAGTATTACTAGTATTAGTTTTTAAAATTATAAAACAGATGTTGATACAAAGAACACTTTGCATGCGGTGTTTGCCTATGATTCCTTGTGCAGTTAGATTTAAGACACAAATACTTGTATGTTCATAACTGTAACAACTGTTGGTGAACCATAATTAAATAAATTACTGACTTATATCTTATGTAAATTCTGACATAGCACAATATCGTTTTGACGTCACTTTGACGTAAATGTGTTCACTAGGTTAGACCATCGTTTTCTGTATTTTATCTAGATTAAAATTTACGCTGTCTAATATTATTCGGATTAGTATTTAGTTAAATTTTCACTATGTATTAATCTCAACGCAACATAAAAAAAATAGCATAGCTCTCCTGTGCGAAGCCAGGACATGTTGTTACAGAGAAATAAAGTAATTATACTTAATCATAAATTTAAATATTGTGTTGCTATCATTTAAACGATTGATTTGCATCCTAATGTGTAAATTGTGGATGAATGTATGAGTTATGAGGAGATTCGGCAGTGTCATTTCTCTCTTAAGAAGAGCATTAATTTAGCCACAATAGTTTTGCATGTTTCTGTCTAGTAGGTATGACGTTATCTAGACAGAAACATATGTTGCATAAAAATATGTAACAATTACATAATAAAGGAAATTAATATGCAATAATTTTGTAGGTAGGTAGGTATGTAATTTCAGGAAATGTTGAGCAATAATAATGGCATGTCAGAAATTAATGAGCAATAATAATCGAATGTCAGAAATTAATGCAATCATTAATGAATTTATTAATCATTTATCACTTACGAACTTAAGTAACTAGTAAGTTATTATGAAATAGTTAAACTTGAGCCTTGGTCTTCCTTCGCTCAACTAACTGAACCTTTAGACATCAAAATGGACCTGCCTCATTACTGTTATCTTTTAGTCAGTGGCGGATTTACACATTTGCCGCCTGTAGGCTAGTTAAATTTTGTCGCCCCTACCTCCTCTTCGATAGGTAATTCTCAATGATATTATTTACAACTTTTTTTTTGTCAATTATTTGTGCACTAATTAAGTAAGCAAGTACGTTACCGGACTTTAAGGTAAGAGTAGGAGAAGGGGAGAAGAAGAGGCGAGAGGGAGAGGGGAGAGAGAGGGAAGGACTAGGGCCTCCGGTAACCTCACTCACTCGGCGAAACACAACAAAATCATTGCTTCACTGCCTGTTTTCTGTGAGGCCGTTGTATCACTCCGGTCGAGCCAGCCCATATGTGCCGAAGTATAGCCCTTCCACTTGTAAACCGTGATATCCGTGGAAACCACTTTTCTGGTGCTCTCAGTGACAGCAGAGCATCCCTTTAATCGCCAAAGCGTAAATTGGCATTGGCTTGTCCCACCCACCAGGGGTCCGCTCACAGAACTGAAAAATATAGGTACCTATCTCTACTTTTATTTTGATACCTACTTGATCGTTATTTTAATTGCGAAATTTAATCATTAAAAAGTTGATATTTTAGGCCTTCTTCGCTAATTTCTTAAAAGTTATTTCGATAGAAGGAAATGTGACCATAAAGACGCGCCTTGCACCACTTTTTGCTTAAATTTGCATATCGCGGTATAAGGAAATGCACTTTGTCACGTGCAGTTGTGATCATTTTTATGGTATAGGGGGAAAACGAGCACACGGGTCACCTGATGGTAAACGACTACCGCCGCCCATGGGCGGGCACCTGTAACTCAAGTCACAAGTGCGTTGCCGCCCTTTAAGGTGGGAGTATGGGAAGAGGGGGGAAGAGCGTGAAAACGAGAGGGGGAGAGGGGAAGGGTTAGGGCCTCCGGTAACCTCACTCACGCGGCGATAAACAATGCAATCATTGTTTCACTGCCGGTTTTCTGTGAGGCCGTGGTATCGAGCGGAGTCGAGCCTGCCCATACGTGCCGAAGCATGGCTCTCCCACGTATAATTAAAATAATATATGCTATTTTCAATAAAATAGCCATAGGTTTTGTAACTTTTATGTTCATAAGTCAATAAAGATTCAAACACGTATTCGTCAGTTCCTTTCCTCAAAAGGAACCCTCATAGGATCACTTTGTTGTCAGTCTGTCGGTCAAGACCCTTTTTCTCAGGAACCCTTGGAGGCATCAGGTTGAAAATTTAAACTGCTAGAACATACTACCTCATGCATGCATTAAGCTGATTTTTTGCTCACATAATGCATATGTTACGAATTAAAAGACAAGTCTTTGATCTAGAGTTTAATGCTTCTTAAAAATTAATTATAATCACTATTATTAAAACACAATGTTGACAAGTTTTAGAAAAAATCATATGTGTTATAAAACCGCATAGATTGTAACTTAAAATAGTTCATGTAATTCAAAGATAAAAATAAAATGTTCAAATTTAATTAAACAATTCACATGCATCTGAACTGCAAAATTAAGGAGAATTAGATATATCCATATTATCTGGCGAATTTTTGTCATCGTTCACGTCCAAAAGTTTATTTTCTAAAGTAGATATATCCTTTTCCTCTATAACAGAAAGATTGGGGCTAAGGTCACGCGATTTTCGATCGTGCAGCGTCTTAGAATCTCTATGAGAACGACTCTTGGATCGATGACTGCCTGAACGCGAACGCTTTCGATCACGTGACCTAGATCGCTTTTTATCTTTAGACCTGGACCGCTTCTTGTCTCTCGACCTGGATCTTTTACGATCTCTTGAACGAGTGCGTTTCCGGTCTCGTGACCTCGACCTCTTTCTGTCTCTCGATCGAGACCTCTTTCTATCTCGAGAACGAGACCTTTTACGGGATCGCGAACGCTTTTTTCGTGATCGCGACCGAGACCTACGACGTGACCGAGATCGGTCGCGCTTTTTGTCTCGGGATCTCGAGCGGTCTCTTTTCTTTGACGGTGATCTTTCTTTCTCTTTTTCAATCTCTTTCTCTGGTTTATCTTCAGCCGGGGTCGATGCTTTTGACTTCGATTCAGCAGAATTGCCATTAGTTTCTACAGTTTCTGATTTAGTTTCTACTTTTTCCTCCTTTTCAACATCCTTAAGTGGTGACTTAGATTTTTCCTTTTTCTCTTTTTCACTGGAGTCTTTCTTATCCTTACGGTCACGATCTTTGTCTTTATCACGAGAACGATCACGCTTTGAACGCGAACTGCGGTGCCGCGATCTAGAACGAGAACGACGGGAACTGCGATGACGAGATCGTGATCTGA
Organism: Euplagia quadripunctaria; assembly: GCA_963859945.1. Classification (NCBI taxonomy): domain Eukaryota; kingdom Metazoa; phylum Arthropoda; class Insecta; order Lepidoptera; family Erebidae; genus Euplagia; species Euplagia quadripunctaria. The sequence continues at coordinate 7,902,107 of OY982575.1, read as the reverse complement.
AATGACAAAACATATGTATGTACTTTATTGTGACTCAAAAACAAAAATGCCTTTATTTTTAATTTTTTTATACAGAAAATGAATATGCGCGGCCTTATCACAATAAAGAGCAATATCTTCCAGGCATCTTTCTGATATGAAGGGCTAATGACTTAGATAGCTATAGTGTCGTGAGATCAAAGAAAACTTTAACGGGAACAATTTTAAGCAATCTCAAACAAAGTGTAATCAATCAAAAAGTGAACTCTTACCGTGATCGGTGTCTATGACGCGAGCGAGAGCGCCGGGAGCGGTGACGTGAGCGTGAGCGTGAGCGCTTGGAGCGGTGACGTGACCGTGAACGACGGGACCGCGACCTGGAGCGCCGACGGGAGCGTGACCGAGACCGTGTCCTGAAACAAGAAGAGAATGTTTGTTGTGATCAAAGCATCTATTTATTTATTTATCTATTAGTTATGTACGAACTTAACACACATAACACTTATTTTAAAATAAAAAAGTAGGCAGTCATGGGACTGCCGACAGAAGCGAAAACATAAAACGACTCGTGACCCGTCAACGAAATTTTGAATAAAGGTTTTCGCTATTGAGCACTATAGGCGTTATAAATTTTCACCTTAATTACAACTATGTTTTTGTTTATTTTACCATATGAATTGCGCAAACAATAAGTACTTTATTGAACTAATTATATTTTTAACCGACGAAAAAAAAGGAGGTTCTCAATTCGACCATATATATATATATTTTTTATGTATGTTCAGCCCTCACTCCGTTATTTATGAACCGATTTTGATTACTCTTTTTTTGTTAGATAGGGTGGTCCCATGTCAAGGAAATCAGGATCTGATGATGGGATCCTGATAAAATTGAGAGAAACCCTCGAAAATTGTAGGAACGAATAGTGTTTCTGTTTACTTTTCATTAGTTTATCAGGTATTTCAGGTCAGAAATCATCACATCATGTAGCTGAGCTGATGATGAAAAAAAAAAAGCAGCAAAAATTACATAAAAATAAATACAGATACTACTACAGTCAAAATCGGATATAACGACATTGAAGGGACCATATAACTTCGGACCTTATGTCCGACAGTTGTTATAAGCAATATACACAAGTAGTCATATTAATTGTCATACATGTGTGTTTAGAATTTTTAAATATGTGTGTAGTATGGTTATGCTTATGAACTTGTTTCTAAATAAAGTGTTCAACACTTTCAAAAGAAATGAATATGTTTATTCCTCCAAATCGTTGATATTATAGAGTGTGAGAATGTGGAATACATTCCTATGCAATTTCCAAAACTTATGAAATCAACCTTTAATTCACGCTGTCAACTATCGCACTAATTAAGTCGTGAAACTTGCAAGGTCAAATATTGAGCTAGTAATAAGTCAAAATATTCCTTCATAGATTAGAATAAGTTTGAAAATTGTTCGTATTGTTTTGTTTTGCTGGAACAAGTAAAACGGTTGGTCATTATAGCCGATGAATATCGATAAGTTTTGTCGTTTTAAGCGATATGTCGCTGTATCCGATGTTGTTATAGACGGTATGTTTACTTAAGTGTTTATATAGGGATTCGGCCGGGACCTTGCCATTCGGTCGTAATAACCGATCCGTCGTTATAAACGATGTCGTTATATTCGGTTTCGACTGTATATATAGATATTATTAAAGTTTACAACCCTATTGTAATCTAGGAAGAGAGACCGCAGTCTAATGTGTAAACAAGACAAGCGTGATTTTATATCTTAGTTCACCAATAAAAAAATTACCTTCTTTTGTCTTTAGACAGTAGTCCTATAACAGGGTCAATTGCAGCCGATATCAAATGTTGGGCTTCTTTTACTCTGCACATGGCTTCTTCTATCTCTCTCTGTGCGGCCTCATTGCTTTTGGTTTGTGGCTTGCAAATAGCTTGAGTGGCATGGTATACCTGCAGGATAAGGAAGATTTTTAGTTGCGTTAATATGTAAATGTTAAGGCTGGAAAGAAAAAGTAAAAACTGTAACATCTGTCTGATGTCTTTAGGAATACATCTTATTACTTTAAACGAACAATTCTTGTATGTATTTCTATTTAGGGTATTTCGGAAACGGCTCTAACAATTTTGATGAAATTTTGTTTACAGATAGTTTTGAATTTCAAGTTCAACTTCATAATTGTATTTCCTGTAAAAATGCATATTTACAAAAAAATAATGACATTTTATAAAAAGCTACCAAGCCAAGCTCATTCACCCAGGAGCTAGGTATTTAAAAAAACAAACAATCATGTTGATTTGGAAGATGAATCATACAATGTTGAGAGAGTATGAGTGGCCTCTATGTTCTCTCGTCTCCCTCCTCTAAAATTATTCCAGAAACTTCCTATTAAACTATATTTTAAAACAAAATATGAATATAATAATAATAAATATTTATTTATTTATAGGAAGAATTTCTTTCCAATTATGTGTCATAAATTTACAAATGATTTGCACAATAAGTCCCATCTTTAATTCCAAAATATTCCGCTTGGCGGCCATAGGTGTGCTTGCTTATTACATGAGTGGAACTAAATTATAGTTGGCAATATGTGGGTGTTACAGATGATACAGGCATGAGTATCACTAAATTCTTACCATTTCAAAATGGTTTTATATGTTTGGAGATATCTCGAAAAGTTTGTACATATTTCAAAACATTTACACAACCAAATATAAAAGATTCATTGCAACATGAGAAGTATCTATCCAACTGTTATATAGTATCCCTATATATAGTAACAGTTGTTAACAAATTGCAACTGTTTCTAGCTGTTAACTAATGTTCATTAAAATTTCCCAATGAAACATTTTAGTTACCTTCTGCTTCAAAACAAAACTGACCGAAACTGTTTCCAACTCTTGTAAACTATAACTAGTAGCAGCATAGTGTAGCAGCACCTTAATGACCACTTAACAATCATATTAGGGAACGTACCCATACTACGTGACCCGTTTTGGGGGGAGGGGGATCTTCAAGATACCACGCTTGGTCACAGGGGTGGAGGGGCTTAGGTTTTCGTCACGTAGTCAATATCCTCTAGGGAAATCTCATACTTTTTCGAGCTATATTCAAGTATGACGCGCAGCGTTTAGCGTTTTTTTAAACTCACAGGTGACAACAAGCAAGCGTTAAGCGCTTTTTAACTTTTTGTCAGAAAAAAATGAGTTAAAACCATATTTATAAATTACTTCGTGAATCCTAGAGGAGGAGGGGGGTCTTGGCATATACTACAGGTGGTCACCGAGGGGGGGAGGGGTATAAAAAATTAAAAAAAATGGGTTACTTAGTATGGGTGCGTTCCCTTACTAGTATTCTTGTTAACCCCTAAAAGTTAAAATTGCCTAAAAAAATAGATGTTCAAACTATTATGTTTGTTGACAATACATCCATTATATTTCCATGTAAAGATAATATTAAAGTTGGACAACTGAAATTTTGAATTTTTGGAAATAAAATAAAAAAAAAAATTAAAGCAATACAGACCAAAGAATTGGTCATTATTTATTCATTTAACAATGTTAAAATACACTGTGTAGATAAATACTCTTTAATAGGTTTGAATGTAGATTCTGAAAGTCTCATATACAAAATATTTTAAGTAAACAATCAAGTTTACTATGCTTATGTTATATGAATTAAAAAAAGCAACGGACTTGAAAACAGCTATGACAGCATACTATGCTTATGCATACTACTGGTCAAACTATGGCATTATATTGTGGGGTAAAGGTGATGACGTTACAAAACTCTTTCTCCTATAAACGAAATTCGTTAGGATCAAAGCAAAAGTAGATAGATAAAACTGAGAGTACTAAACCATACTTTAAATCGTTCAAAGTTCTCACATTAACTGGCATGTATATATTGGAAATAAGTAAATTTGTTCCAAGACATTCAACACTAATTCCATTAGTCAGTGACCATTACCATATAGCAACATAATCTATGATTTAACAATAAACTATCCATACCAAACTCTGTGTTAGCTAAATACTCTTCTGGGCCCTATGCCATGTGCGTTAAAATATATAATAAAGTTCCTAACTATATAAAGGACATAGAAAATGAAAACTTTAAGACTGCACTACAAAAATATTTAATAGAGAAATGTTATTATACCATAAATTAATACCTAACTGAAAAATAATATTAGTTGTTGTTAATAAAAGGTCTAAATAAATAATAATATAAATATGTTTTAATGAAATATAATTATGGAATAAATTGGTGAAAAATTTAATTTCAATATTATTACCAAATCATTGAATTATTATTGATCAATATCACTACAATTTTAAAACAAAGTCCCCCATTGCGTCTGTCTGTTCGTGATAAACTGAAAAAGTACTGAAAAGATTTTTATGCGGTTTTCACTAAAAGACAGAGTGATTCATGAGGAAGGTTTAGGTGTATAATTTGTTAAGATTTTGTGTGAATTAATTAAAACATATTGATGATTGTTGAAGATGTCTCTGTTACCCTTTTGAAGCCGGGGCTGGTTGCTAGTTGATAATAAATTATTATTTAATAGCAACCCGCCCCGGCTTCGCACGGGTACAAATTAAATACCAAAACTAATTAATAATATATTAATGTAAACTTGAATATTTCTAAGTAATGTAATTTGTAAGTTTTGTTTTTGTAAATCTTTGCAGTGCCAAAATAGAGTCCACAATGAAAAATGATTGTAAGTTCTACCACCTACTTTTATTGTAGAATTGCATTTAAAAAATTACTTAATACAGGGACGCAAGGCCTTATTTTCAGACAAACAATATGTAAATAATGTAAAAAAAATAAATTGCAATAAAATAATTCTCTTAACATCACCTATAAAAAAGTAAGTCAGGCTTAAATAACCGAAGACATGGCAATATTGATAATAACTTTTAAATGATGTTATGTGCAATACAATGATTTTATGTAACTTTAGCAGCTGGTATTTGAAAATTGGCCGCCTGCCCAAGCTAGCAGGTATGCATGTCTTCGGTCTCTAATACTACTCCATACATTTTGTTCATCAGAAAATAAGCAAGGTCTGGGGGCTCTGGGATCTTACTTTATAAACACCTTTTTCGATTATTATTTTTTACATTAATTCCTATTTTTAATATAAGTCTGAAACCATAAGCAGTATTTTTTTAAATGTCTTACCCTGATAGTTTGGCCATCTATAGTAGAACCATTCAGCTGCAGACCTCTTAAGACTGTCTCTTGTTCTGTCATCTCCATTAGTGCATATTTCTGTTTATCAGCATCTCGTTCAACAAATCGCAAGTATTTAACCTCACCAGCTTGACAGAAATGATCTATCAATTGCTGTGATGTTAAAGAACCAATATCTCCTATTAATAATGTTCGTCTAATTTCCTCTATTTTCCTGGAATCATAGGCTGCTGGTAATGGTGGATATGGAGGCAAACCCATTGCTATCATCTTAGGATCATGAGTTTGTATCACTTGGCTTGGTGGAACACCTTCTAACGTGTTTATAACATGTGCCGGCAAGCGCGGCTCTACAGTACTCAAGCCCGGTACTAGTGTCCCATTACTTGACATTTCTAGGGCTCTGTGCTCATCAGGAATCTCCCCTGTTTGCATGGGAATGACTATCAGAGCTCGATCGATAAACACAGTATTGGTCATGTGTTGAGCTACATTCACGGTTGCCGAATCGTAATACTTTACGTAACAAATTCGAGACTGCACGGGGCAGGACACATCTCTGATAGTTGGATACAATCGGATATCGTCGATCTTACCAAGATAGCCAAAAAGTGTCTGCATCTGATCTTTGGTGGCTTGGGGCGCTATGTTGGTGACTTGAATCACCCTCGTGCTGCCCGAAACCATTTTTGATGATTTGCACATAAGGCAACTTAGAAATATTAAATACTTACAGCTTAAAAGTAAGATAGATTACACTAGCGTTTATTCTACATTTTCCGTTTACACTGCGAAAGAACTTTCGTGAAAGATCGTAATTTACAAGCATTTACAAGCGACACGCTTACAATTACAACAAGCTCACTTCAGGGATATTCACTTGAAATCGATATTACTCAACTCGATGTTGGCTTTACGATATATCGGATGGAAACGATGTTTATTTACAGAAACATCGAATCTTTCTTTTTTGTCGAATTTAATTAAAAAACTATTTCTTGCTAATAATTACAATAAAACCAGAAGTAAATTGTTAACTTATGATTTATGAAATATTTATTTATCAAGTACCTAATACTTGATAAATAAATATTTCATAAATCATAAGTCATTAACAGGTAGTGACATTTACAAAGAAATAGAATGAAAGATAAAAGATTAAGTAAACTTTTATTTTGCAAAGTTTACTTAAAGAAAATATTCTATCTCTTGGTTTGGAAAATTAAGAGATGGAGAATACAGCTTATTACAATAATTTATCAGAATTTAGACGCGTTTAAGTCTTTTATTTGTTCAGAAAATATTTGATGAAAATATTTTTTAACAAAGTGGGTCGTCCTATATCTTATTAATAAAGTAAATAATATTCTAATATTAATTCTCTAGTAACTAGTTGTTCTTATTGCAACGCATGAATCGAAACCAAAAAATTAAGAAATTCAACAAACAGTAACAGAACAATTTTGTCCCAACGTAGAGTTAGATAGAAGAAAAAATGTTGGATAAAAAAACTCATGTGTCACAATCACAAATAATTGACTCAGCTTTGTCCTGCTAACTCGAGTTCAATTCGAGTTCCGTGAATTTCAATCCGAGTTTACTCGAGTCGTGTTTTTTCGAGTTGGCACATTTCTAGCTGAAAGTTCCACAGATAAAAGAATCTATGACAACTCTCTGCTCTCTGGTGTGGTCAGCATTTTGTATTTTCTCTCCAAGCAAGGTTATCACATATAGCTCCTGATTCCTGAAGACATGGATAAAAATTATAAATTATAAAACTCTAAGTTTGATATGCTTTGCTGAAAGTCCATTTCTGTTATTCGGTTACTCTTCCTATTCATAACCTAAATTTTAGTTAATGAGTAAAATGCATTGGTACTAAATCGTTTATTTTTAAACCGTATGTTATTATTAGAATTTCAATTCATTATAATTTTTGAAGTGAAAACTTCTTTGGGCACGTTGTGCACTTTTGCTATGGGAAAAAAGTACTGAACTCGTGACCGTCACTAGTGTTTCTAAACTCTTTGACCGTCACGCTGTCACGCTAATAATACTTAAATAGATCCACTAGCGCTAATCTAAACATTGAGTTCTGTCAGATCCTTATCACAGACACAGATAACACAATACTATACTAGTAATATAAAGAAAAAAAGATAAAACCAAATCATAGTGTCTGTTACTTAAATACCTAACCTGCCTACATAACAAAGTTGACACATACCATACGTTTCGCTGTTCACTATTAATTGTCCTGACAATATGAAAAAAATATGTAAAACACAATGAGAAAAATTTATTATAAATTTTTTATAGTATCTTTGAAATTCGAATTAATAATTTACCTACAATAGAAAATGCAAAAACATAACGCAACAATACAGTTTCATTAAAATTTGGCCAACTATCAATAGTCAATACCTACAAACTCAATAACAAAACCGATGGGTACGGTTTTGTTATAGTATTACTACAACGTAGTACCAGTAATTGCCGCCAGAGGACCAACGACAATATTGAATTTTGTCATAATAAGAAAACTGGATTTAAGAAGCTTTTATTAAATTTTCTCGTGTTTAGGGTATTTTATGAAATTATAAAATACTTTTATCAGGACCTAATATTGATTTTCCATAAACTTCAATAACAAATCGATACCCGTAACGCCATCTATTGATATTTGTTTGAACCATTTTTCTTTTGTTAGAGATGGGACCCCATGTCCTTATTAATTATCTTTATCTTTAAAAATATTTAGGTAGTTCAATAAAGTACTTATGGTGTGCGCAATTCATATGGTAAAATAAACAAAAACATAATATTGTAATTAAGGTGAAAATTTATAACGCCTTTAGTCTTAGATTATATAATCTAAGCCTTTAGTGCTCAAACGAAAACCTTTATTCAAAATTTCGTCCGAACGTACGTCAGTTTGATAGATGGCATCACTTTCTTCAGAAATAAACACTTCTAATCGGCAACTCACAGTTACTTATTAACAATTTTTTAACACAATTCCTATAATTATTTTAAGCAAGGCGTATTTTTGAAGTGAAAACTTCTTTAGGCACGTTGGGCACTTTTGGTATGGAGAAAAAACACTGAACTCGCGTGACCGTCACGCTCGGATACATATATACCGACGTGTTTGTGTGTGTGTCTGTATAATAATTATGTGTATACTATAATATATGTGTAAGTTATGTTTTCACTTCTGATGTGCAGTCCTACGACTGACAGTTTTTTTAAAGGTTTTTTTACTTACCTACATGTGCATTTCGCGCATGTGCAGATACGCGACGGGAGCCCTTTATCAAAGGGTGACGCGACCTTCAGCGTCGTCGGTCTCAGGCGCCAGACGTACGTTTAAGTGTCATCTGGGGCGGGGTTGGGTTTGTTCCAAAAGGCCTCGATCGCCTGGAACAGATCCAGCCCTGGCATGCTCTCCTGTCCGGAGGACGTGCACGGCGAATGGCCATGGGAGCGAGCGCAGGTCGTGTAGATCCCCATGTCAAGTCTGGGGAGTTTTCCTTCACGTGGTTGCCGCCTGTTTTTGATCTGGTTCCCTATGAAACAGAAGTAACTGAAACACCCAGTCGAAATTCCACCCTCCTACCTTATCCCTTCCTATTGCTCCTTCCGCAAAACCTTCTGCGAGTAGTATGTGGTTGATACTTGCGGGCTCACCATCAACTAAGACTGACGGTGGGTGGGGGGAGGGGCAACCACCCGCATGTTTGTGCCGTATGCGGGGACCCGTATGGGGGGAAGAAGGTGCCCTGGTAGTTGAGCTGAAAGGCAACACACTGCTTTGGCCCGGATTTCTCCTGACACGGGAGGCTGGAGGCTAGCCACCTTCGGTCAACCGGCTGCGACGACCCGTCAGAGGGCCGTCAGGCGAGAACTCTTTCCTAGTGGGGGCAGATGACGGGCGGGACGACTACGTCTTCCTGCCTAGCTCGGCCCGTTCTCTGCTAGGGTAGGGGTTCTATATCTCTCTGTTACTTCTGGTGTCTGTGTGCCTTTTGCCGCGACGTCCCCACTTGAGGGCTCCAAGGAGAGTGGAAGGACAGAGGGACGAATTTAAAAAATCTAACTAATGGATAATTTAATTAAAAAAACCCCTAAAACACCAACGCAGGCTGCACCCCGGGTGAATAACCCAGGTGATGCACCATGCAAACCACCAAAAGCTACTCGGCTGAACAACCCGAGTGCAGCGACACTCCTCAAACCGACAGCTCCTCGGGTGAACAACCCGAGTGCAGCGTCATCCCCCAAACCGGCAGCTCCTCAGGTGCACAACCAGGATGATGCGCCACAGACGAGCATCGACCTCTCCTCCCTAAAGGCAGCAATGCCTGTGCCCGCGGGTCCCAGCCAGGATGAACCCTGTTGGAACCTGGTAGGCATAAAGAAGAAGAGGCCACAAAACCCCAAACCAAAGCCGTCTAGGGTGAACCGCAGGGCCAAAAGAGCAAAAGCTCGGGCGGAAGCAGAATTAGCGGGGCCTCCGGTGCCAGGTGGTAGTAAGCAGCTTGAAGCTGCTGAAGAGTCTGCAAAGACTCACGTTGTCCCCAGTAATGATGCGCCAACCCTCGGCAAAGACAATAGTCTAGCTAAGGGTACAGCTGCTCCTACGGGGCCGCCACTAGGCGCCAAGAGGCCTGCTGCTGTCAATGCGACCCTGCCCTGGGGGCAGGGTCACACTAGACGGGGCAACAAAGGTGGGGCTGCAAAGCAAACGGGCAGGCCCTCGGGCCCGCCCAAACCTGCCAAAAGAAGCCGGCCGGACGAGTCTTTGACTCCACAGGGCGGAGGTAAACGCCCGAAACCCCAGCTCACCAACACAGGCTCCACGAGCTACTCCGACGCTTTAAAGTCGAATGACTACTGCGTCGCTGTAATGCAGGAGCCTTACCATGATCTCACCAAGGAGCAGGCGGAGGCCATTGAGGGCCGGCTGCAGGACGTGCTGAAAGCTGAAATGTTCGCACCCAGCGCGTCCTGTGTCCCCTTCGTTGCGCCACAGTTTAGGGGAAAGCCCTTCCACAGCGAAGGGGTCCTTAAGATGTGGTGCAATGACGACTTCGCCCTTCAATGGCTACGCCAGGCCGCTAGCAAGATCGAAGCACCACGTTCGGGAACCAGACTGGTAGTCAAACGCCAGTCTGAGATTCCCAAACGAATCAAGGCGGGACTCCTGGTACCGCAGGTAGGTCACAAGGACACGTTAGACCACATTCGCACGTGGCTGACGTGTCAAAACCCAGACTACAAGGTGTCCAACTGGGCACTCTACCATGCCGAGCCCCAGGAGGAGAAGAAATCTCTATTCCTGGTGCTCGGCATCCCAGAAGAGGACGTGTCCAGGCTCAGGGAAAGCGGACGTAGGCTTCACTACCTACTAGGTAACCTCTACGTTCGTTTCCTAGACGACCGTCCTCAAACGCTGCCGAACCTGGAAGCTGTGTGTGTCCCAGGGGGTCTCCGGAGACCTAGGCAGCGGGAGACAAGGGGAAGCCTATCCTGGCCCCAGCAAGGGGCCAAGCATCCAGACCAGTCCGTCGAAACCGGACTCGCCGAAGAGGGGACTCTCCGGAGAGACGGACAGCGATCTGGATGAGACGCTGATGGATAGCGATGATGGCGCTATCAGCCCCCCCCAACCTTAACGCACTGCAAACCAATCTCCAGCACAGTCAAACTGCAACGGCTAGCCTACGCAGAATGCTGGAGGTCAACACCATGACCGTAGCCCTAATCCAGGAGCCGTGGATTAGGAAGGGCAGGATCTGCGGTCTAAACAACATTGGAGGTAAATTGCTTCTTAATACTACCATTGATAACCCGCGTACATGTATTTTTACACCGAAACACGCCAATACAACCTTAATGACCGAGTTCTGTTCTAGAGACCTGACTACCATCAGACTCAAGGAACCCTCCTCAGGCCTCCCAGAAGTGGTGATGGCGTCCGCATACCTGCCGGGCGACGCAGACATTCCCACTCCGGAACTGGCTGCACTTGCAAGTTACTGCGAGCGAGAGGGACTGGAGCTGATCGTTGCTGCGGATACCAACGCACACCATGTACTTTGGGGCAGTAAGACTGACAACCAACGAGGTAAGGATTTTGTTTCTTTTCTACTCACAACTAAACTAAATGTAATCAACATTGGCTCAGAACCGACATTTGTTACATCGAGAGCCCAAACAATTATAGATCTAACACTAGCTAGTGAGCACGCGTCATCACATATTTCGAATTGGCATGTTTCGGATGAGGCGTCGTGCTCGGATCATCGTTGGATCAAATTTGAACTGAAGATGACTCTCACACCGCCAGAACCTCGGAGAAATCCTCGCAAAATGGACGTCCGTAAGTATGGACTAATCACCGCGGAAAGGTTGAAAGATACCCATCTGCCGAATGCCCATGGGACCAAAGCGGATATTGATAACCACGCGAATAACCTTACCACCACCTTAATTACATGCTTTGAACAAACATGCGCACTTTCATTACCCAGAACGGGACCATGCAGTAAACAACACTGGTGGGGACCGGAACTGGAGAAACAACGGCGTAAGCTTAGAAAGTTGTTCAATAAAGCCAAAAATTCACGAATAGATCAACACTGGGACGCATACAAACAAACCCTACAAAACTACAAGAAGCGGATCAGAATCAGTAAAACTGAATGCTGGAGAAGCTTCTGCACTAACATAGAGAACAACGATCAGGCAAATAGAGTCAAAAACATCATGTGCTGTGAACGGATGCACAGTCTTGGCTTCTTGAAAAAACCTGATGGAACCTATACCAAAACAGATTCGGAGACATCAGAACTGTTGATGACAACCCACTTCCCAGGTTGTCGCATATCAAACGAGGAGGACACATGGGAAGACAGTGAGGAAGATACACTGGGTGAGCCTGACTGGACCACTGCCCGCAAAATCATTAATCACGATAAAGTGCAATGGGCGATCAACAGCTTTCTTCCATATAAAGCGGCAGGACTAGATGGTATTTTCCCAGGCCTGCTAAAATGGTGCGATAGGGCACTGATAGATCATCTTCGGATTATCTACGGAAGCTGCTTGGCACACCGCTACGTCCCCCTGAAATGGAGAGAGGTCAAAGTAGTCTTCATCCCCAAACCCGGCAAAGGAGATTACACACAACCGAAATCATTTAGACCCATCAGTCTCACATCATTCCTACTTAAAGTACTGGAGAGACTAATAGACAGGGAAATCAGAAGCACTGCACTAGTCAACTACCCTCTGAACCCCAACCAACATGCTTACTCAATGGGCAAATCAACAGAATCTGCCCTCCATCAAGTTGTCTCATACATAGAGGGCAACCTAAAATACAAGATGTCAACTCTAGGAACCTTCATCGATATTGAGGGTGCCTTCGACAAAACTAACTTCACCAGTATCAGCCAAGCTCTGGCAAGGCATGGGGTCAACTCCACAATTGCCGGATGGATCGACAACATGCTCAGACACAGAGCCATACAATTCACTGTGAATAACATAACAAGAGGGGTGGTGGCCAGAGGCTGTCCGCAAGGCGGAGTTCTCTCACCTCTCTTGTGGAACATTGTGGTCAATGAGCTTATTACTCGGCTCAATGACCGCAAGTTCCTCACAGTGGGCTATGCAGACGACCTGACCATCCTCATCAGTGGGCCCTTTGAGAGTGTGGTATGCGACCGAATGAGGTCTGCTTTGAAGGTCGTGGAACAATGGTGTGAGGAACACGACTTAACAGTGAACCCGACGAAGACAGAGTTGATCATGTTCACAAATAAACGCAGTTTAGGAGAATTAAGACTACCCAAACTATTCAACACCCGTCTAGCCCTTACCAAGGAAGTCAAGTATCTAGGAGTGATACTAGACAGTAAACTCCTATGGAACAGGCACCTGGACACAAAATTGAACAAAGCCAGCATTATTTTCTGCCAATGCAAGCGACTCCTCGGCAAAAGCTGGGGTTTATCACCAAAAATCACACTATGGCTGTACAAAACGGTCATACGGCCAATCGTCACATACGGTGCAGAGAACAGAGCTAAGCACCGTCAGAAACAAACTACAACAATTCCAGAGACTCGCATGTGCTGCCGTCACTGGTTGCATGCGCACAGCACCCACAGCTGCCCTTGAAGTAGCTTTAGATCTGGCGCCACTAGACCTATATATACAACAAGAAGCAGCAATGGCAGCCATCAGACTCAAACACCTAGGTCTATGGTACAACCAAGAAGGTCCTCATTCCAAACTATACTACCAATTAGTGGAATACCAACCACTAATAGCTGCCCCATGCGATAGGATCCCTAAACAACATATCTTCGGTAGAAGGTACCGAATACAACTACATGAGAGCGACCGAGATCAATCTGGCATAAACGAAGTCCGGATATACACGGACGGTTCTAAGATGGGGACAGGGACTGGAGCCGGAGTTTTCTCACAAGACTTGAATATAACAATATCACTGGCGCTAGGCCGACACAGCTCCATATTCCAATGTGAGTGCGTTGCGATAACCTACGCCGCTACCGCGGTCATGTCAAGGGGTATAAAGGAGTACAACATCCGCATACTCTCAGACAGTATGGCCGTCCTGAAAGCCCTGGAGGGCAACACCATGAACTCCGGCCTTATATACGAATGCCACCAGACACTCGACCGTTTAGCTTCTGGCAATGGGCTAACCCTTCAATGGATCAGGGGGCATAGTAATTCACTCGGCAACGATGCCGCAGATGAGCTGGCAAGAAATGGATCTGCAACGACAGTGGCAGGGCCAACTATATTGCTGCCACTTCCCTTCAATCAACTTCGCTCATGGGTAAGGCAACGAACCCGTGAAGCGCACAACGGTCGCTGGGCTGATACGCCCGGCTGTAGGCAATCTAGACTGGTGCTGACAGACTGCTCAGTCTTAACCGACTTGAGATCAGAATAGTTGTAGGTACCATTACGGGCCACTTGGCCCTAAACCGGCACCTATTCACCATCAATGCGACAAACAGTCCTCTATGTAGAGGCTGTCTTAATGCGGAGGAAACGGCCGCCCACGTCGTCCTGGAGTGCGAGGGAGTGGCCACACAACGGGCAAATATCCTCGCAGGAGCGAGGTCGCTCCTAGAAGCCTGTGAACGCCCCAGGAGGCTTCTGTGCTTCTGGAAGGAGCTAGGCTGGCTCAACTAGCCAGCCTATCTGAACGCATAATGGACCGCCTATGAGTCTAAATGCGGAAACAGAGCCCTTTACCAATACCAATACCAAGTGTCATCTGGTCCAGTGGCAGATTTACCAGCAGGCTAAATAGGCTGAAGATTACAAGAAAACAATAAAATAATTAATATTTTAATATATACCTACCTAAATGTTAATAGGAACACAGAATACAAACAATTCAACGTGTAATATGTTTCACCACCTGTAAAATGTTTCTACAATTTTCGTAGTCGTGTTTGGTTGCGGGCGGGAACGAGGGACACGACCGTTCGCTAGTGTGTCTAGCCAACAGAGAAGATTTTCTAACTTAAAACGATTGAAAAGTTATCGAAGATCTACCTTCAGCCAAGATCTTTCATAATTTGAATTAATTGAATTTCATCGTCATCATCAGGATTGTTACTAGATAATTAAATATATATTTTTTAACGTAATAAAAAATATTTTATTACGTTTAAGTCTCGAAAGTTGTTTCCTGGGAAACGCACACAGCAAGAGTCCAAACTCTCTCCCGAGACTCTCGAACTTAGGAGTAAAATGCGCGAACTGTCACTCTCTAAGCTCTCTGCTACTCAGTCGTCTTCATCAGAAGAGAAACGTAAATCAAAAAAAAAAAAACAGTCGTAAGACTGCACGTCAGAAGTGAAAACATAACTTCACAATGTATTTGCATATACATACATACACACACATCTGTATAAATATATATAATTAGGTTAAAAATAAAAAGTATTCAATAGGTAATAACATATTCAGTAGGTAATAACATATCTAAATGTATACATAGGGTACACTGGAAGTTCTGCGTTCCTGGCCGCTCATAAATGTTTGAATTTCGAATGTTAAATTTTTTTAAATATAAGAAATTCGGCTCCATCTTACGAATTTTTAATCAGGTCACGTGTCCTGACGCGAGTTTAACATTTTTACCCATCCCAAAAAGTGCACAACGCCGCCAAAGAAGTTTTCACTTCAAAATTAAAAAAAACTGTTATGACGCGACCGCCGACGCTTCAACACTCACACGTGTGGTTAAAAGTGTTCGCTCAGCACTTGAGGAGGCCCCATCTGACGAAACTCAAAACTGAGAATGGCAGTCAACTCAAAATTCGAGATTCTCGACGAGATTGCGAAGTTTTATGGACGGCTACGCATCACGGGTAAAAGAACCAACGAGACTCAATGATGATGAGCGCAGAGCTCTATTAACGCGCTATTACAGAAATTATCCACAACGAGATAGAGGCGGCTCTCAAGCAGCTAAAGAATAACAGACCTCCTGAACAAAGCTCCTGAAGGTAGTTCAGATGCCAGTCTTCATAGAGCTAGTCTAATTTAGGTAGCAATGGAAAAGCCGATGAAATTGCCAGAGCTAGTGTAGGCAACCGGCAGCATGGACCAAAACCATTCTGCGGCATCACCAAACAGTGAGCTTATTCAATCATAATCGCCCAACAGATCAATGGCAATAAAAAGATAAAAGACCAAGACTGGTCCAAGACACTCGAAAGCCTTAATAAAAGGCTATGATAACAAAGTATGAAAAGAACTTCTGGAGCTCAAAGGACACAAAACCTGTGCAGAAATATGAATCCTCACCGGACACTGCAAACTGAACAAACACATGTTCAACCTAAAGTTGGGCGAGAACATAACATGCAGATTCTGTCGAGAGGCAGCTGACATATAATTCACCATTATTTTTTCAGCTGCCTTTTTTTAAAGTATTGTCTTCATACAAACATCTTTTGTGCAAATTTTCAAACGACCTGAACTTGTTTTTAGAAAATCTTTATTTTGTCATAACTAACATCGTCTCACAACCAAGTCCACCACGAGTCTGGCAACTGACGCTTGTTTCCATTGCTAGCTATCTCTAGGCTATCGGCTACACACAAAATTAATCAATCTAAAATGACCATCAAAAATGCAACGCTGCCTCATGGACCATTTGCCGATGACATCGTTCTAATAGCAGAGTCACAAGGGTAGTTGGGCGAAAAAATTAAACAACTAACACTCACACATTGTGTACACACATTCACCCACAATAGGCTGCACAGCCTAAATGGAGCATCTCGACGATCGGTCTTGGTATAAACTTTAACAAAACCAACGAACAAGAGGCACCCAGACCGATTGACTACGAATTGTTGAGGCTCTAAGTTGTTCAGGAATATGTCTACCTTGGACAGGTTATCCAGCTCGGTAGAAACAACTTCGGGAAGAAATCATCAGAAGGATCCTGTTAGGACGGGCAGCAATTGGAAAGTTCCGTTGAGTTTTCTCATCACCTTTGCCGCAATGCATCAAAACGAGGGTCTTCGACCTTTGCGTCCTAACCGTATGTCATTCGGTCTAGCTCACAAGTTTTTTTAAAGTCGCGCAGCCGGCGTTGAAGCGAGCTATGCTTTGAGTTTCTTTGAAGGATAATATTCGTAATGATCATCCAACAAAGAACCAAAGCCTAAAAGGTGGTGTAATTATTAGGACGGTAGTGCACAAATTGAAAAAAAAAGTTATAATTAGGTAATATGATTGGAAACTGTGGTATCAAATCGAAAAGGAGGTAGGAGCGGCAAAATTTAAATAGCCTATAGGCGGCAAATGTGTAAATCCGCCACTGATCTGGTGGCTCTCGTGAAGTCCGTAACTACTAGTAACTAGTCGGGCATGCCCGAAAGCCCCAAAAATGCCCGAAATATACTAAAACTGCATTAATTTCTTACAACTAGGTATTTAATATATTGATTAAATGTACATATATAGATAAATTTAGAAGAAAAATAAAAAATAATAGAGTTCATATTCACGACTCGTTACCTGTTCCTACTCTAATGGTTATTTCTCAAAAAAAGGTCACAGAAAATTCTTGGGTAAAAAAGTAATAAAATGTCAAATTTAGCGGGAAAACCATATACCTCCATATAATTGAGCATATGTATTGATAATACTGAGAGATACTACCTAGTACCTACAATACAGGGTTGTATTCCTAAGTAGTGTGTGTATTGTAGTTATTACTTTTAAATTCGGTCATTTAATATACCTAATAGGTATTTAAGTGGACAATGTCTTGTGAAGGCGATAAACTTGAGGCACTTAAATTTAAACTAAAACATGGTATGTATGTATTCGGTTACCCTAAATGAGAGACATACTAGATCTTGTGTTCATAGTTTGTCATCTTAAATTTGGTGGCACAATCTTTGTTGCACAAGTGTCGTAAAAGATACGGACAAGCTATAGTATCGAGAAAGCAATCGTCGCCCAAGTATTACTAATAAATGTGCAGATTAATGCTGTTTCTTGCTATGGGCTTCTAAGGTAAAAATGGTTAAGGTACCTACTTAATGCCACTGTTATCTTCATTTATAGTGACAAAAGAGAGATTATCCACAGAACGAGAAGTGCTTAAATTGCGGAACAAGGAACGTTTCCTTTCTGATGACCTTAATTCATTGAAGAGGGAAATAGAATATTTAACTGAACAATTAGAGGCAAGTTAGTCGAATATCTAAAATTCTGAATTTTAACTTTAGATCCACGTTCTTCGTTCGTCCATTCTTTGAATTTATATTTAATATGTCATGTACTTTTGAGAATCACTATTTTAGTTTTTTTTTCAGAATACTTACATAGAATTAACATATAAATTAACGTATTTTTTCATTGTGTAGATGCTAAAAAGACAACTGACTCAAAATAAACATCAAATTTCGTTAATTGAAATATGTACGAGTTCTGAGAAAGTAAAAACTGAAGATCACGTAAATGTTTTGAACGAGCACTTGAAAAGTTTTCAGAAACTCTTCGATAAAGGTTTGTTAAACAAACGTAGGTATAGAACAAAACCACAAAGTATTTTTTTCTTTTCATGTGGTAATCAGGCATCACTCCACCAAGATCATGCTTAGCGAATCGCAAGGACTAAAACGACACGGTGGCTCCAACATCTGACTTGGTGCCTATTGCAAATATGGCAATAAGTCTTATGTCGTCTGATAATTCTTGGCGAACCCATCTTCTTAGAGAAGAGTGAACCTCTCCTTCTTCCCCTCTCGAGAAGGGCGCACTAGACACGATCGCGAGTTGCTCCTGCCGCCACCATCAACCATCTGGGTAATTGTTTACCCAGAATAAGGGATAAGGAATAAGGTTTGGACGGGTGGAAGTCTGCCCAACCGTGACCACGGCGTCTGATGGAAAGCAGAGACGGACGAGCCCTTTCTGGGCAATATTTCAGAGTTTGGCTTGTGAATGTCTTGTATCGGTGTGCAGTGTAGCGTGTTGATTTTTTTACAAGTAAATTTTAATTAAGTAGTAGGTAAACACGAAATAATATGGCTCCTACTGATAGGTTCCCTTGTGTTGATCGATTGATAATGCCATTTGATATTTTCTTCATATTTAATACTCTTATTACTGCTTCGATCAAATTTTAATCGAAGTATTATTTCAATTCATTCATCAATTTTAATTTGTATAAAATAAACACAATAAGTTAAAGTTATGTTTTTAAATCTAATATAATGATAATAATAAAGGTAAGGTAATGTTATAGTATGTAAATTGGGGTAATATTATATATAGTATTAAATAAACATATTTACGCATGTCTCTTTCATGAACTATGCGTTCGTAGAGCAACGTGAAACAGAGCTTCGCATTAAAGAGCAGAGGGAGAAGAAAGCAGAGTATTTGGAACTAATGCGACAGAAAGAAATGGAGATTGCGAAGGAGAATGAGAAGCAGGGGAGAGAAATTGCGGCAATTGAATCGGAGTGTGATGCTATTGAGCAGGAATGCGCTGTGCTAAAAGTAGGTATTTAGTAAATGTGTTACGTTGACAGTATTTGAGGATCGAGAGTTCGCACAAACGAAATCAGTTCGAAACTGCATATTTCAATAGGTTGAATGAAAGAACGCAAGATGTGAAAGAGAAAGAGATTATTATTATTGTTTTAAGTGCCTAGTGCTACCTCGACCTCCAGATCCTATCAGCAGTGACTGTTTGTATTTCTTGCGGTGCCGGCTTCGGTGCGGTGGTATGTGCCACAAGAGCATGTAGAATAGTTCATGCAGTTTCTTCTGTCAAGTGAAAGAGATAGCTATAATTACAACAATCTATCTATAAATATAAAAATCGTTGGTAAGCGCTGAAGCGCATCATTTGTCATCAATTGTTTTTTTTTATGTTACTAATAGCAGGGCTACATCACTTGCTGGAGGTCGCGTTTTATATACCTACTAATTTAACATACCGTGGACGGTACAATCACCAACCTGCTAATGTGACGTTTTAAGTTCGTCGTTTCGTTTAAGTTTTTACTTCTGTCGGCAGTCCCATGATTGCCTATTTTTTTTTCAAACCGTCTCACAACCACTGCTATAAACTATGAAAATCACTAACTAACAGTAACTGCCATGTTGTTCGTACCTCTCTCCGCACTCCAGTGATTGTTATCAACTTATAATACATTCCTACCCTTTTATAGCCCCACTAAGTATTTATCAATATTTATAAACAGTCATAATAATGTATATTAAAGTCCCGATCTCGTGGGAATAACGAGATAAAAAGTAGCCTATGTGTTAATCTAGGTCTCCAGCTGCAGCAACATACCAAGTTTTATCGCAATCGGTCCAGTCGTTTGCACGTGAAGAAGTAACAAACATACACACACGCACATACACACACTCTCACAAACTTTCTCCTTTACAATATTAGTGTGATAAACTGTTTTACCATCTATTATAGTTTGGCCCTATTTTTAATGAAATAAATAAGAGTTTTTGATGTGGCGACAACAGAATAGTATTTATCACTCGTTCTAGTTTAACCGTAGTAGGGCTCAAACAATTCATTCATCCACAAACCCTTTGATACGCGTCACGGGGGCAGTGACCTGTCAGCTGATATCAACTTTACACGACTTTGGACTAGTTAAAACCGTCATTGGCGTCAATTCTCTTGTATTTCTCTCTTAACTATAATTGACTAAATTTTCTTCATACAAGATGTAAACCTTGTGTCCTTCGAAACAAGGTCTTATTTCAAATATAAACAAGTAGGTAACATACGTCGCTATCGAAATAAGCAATTTATTTGTCGACTAAAGTCTGACACGCTTAAATAAACTTTAATACCACGTGGCGAGAGCTGCTATCCGTTGAATGCCATCTCTTTTGCTCTGTGTTTTTAGTAAGCGTCTTCGTAGGTGTCGATTAAAATAACGTCATCTTAGTTCGTTTTGAACAAGTTTTTATACGGCAATTATACGGCATTTGAATAAATGGGGACTCTCGCTGCGTGGAAATAAAGTTGAGTATACGTTGACAGGTTTTAGTGAAATTTATTGGCGCTGAGAAATAGATGCCAGTAACAAATAGACCTTGTTGCGAAGAAGACAAAGTTCATTTCATATGAAGAAATTAAGTTAGGTTTTAGTTTAGTGAGTCTGACAATAGAATCGACACCATTGATTTGGCTGTGAAATCATATATTGATATCTAATATATAAAAATACCGTGTCACAGTTTTTTTATCGATCTCCTCCGAAATGGTTAGACCGATTTTTACGAAATTTCTCAGTGTAACTCTCATGTTAATTAAATTGTCATAGTAAATTTGTCATAAATTTACAGTACTATCATTATTTATTCTCATTTTATTAATAATTGCTGAAGATAGTTCTCAGTTTTAGTTAATTAAGTGATCTCATGATATCGGCGAGGAAAAAGTTACTGTCCATGAAAATACTGGATGCATAAAATTGCCGACCGATTTCTGTACAATCGTTAATTTGCAAAATACTCTGATCGATCGCATATTTCCCGATGCCTCCTTCATACCGAAATGACTTTTCTGACAGCCACTCATGATTCATGTATTGTGTACGTAACAATGTGGACGTCAACGATTTAATTTTCGAGATACAACAGTTGTTGCCAGGTGACTTGGTATCATACAAATCGATCGATACAGTTTGCGATGTCAATGAAGCTGTAAATTATCCAACAGAGTTTTTGAACTCATTGGATTTAGAGAGGAATGTCACCGCACTATCTACTACTGAAAGTTGGATCTCCGGTTATTTTACTTCGGAATTTGAGCTCACCACGGCTGTGCAATGGCACGCAATTAGTCATTAAAAAAATTACGAAAAGTATTGCCAAAGCCAGCATTTTGAATGGCAAGTTCCGAGGCAAAAATGCATTGCTGCCACGAATTCCAATGATTCCCACAAAAGTGCCAATTGAATTTAAACGTGTTCAATTTCCATTTAGATTAGCATTCGCAATGACAATCAATAAGTCGTAAGGCCAAAGATGTCTGTTTGTGCCTTAGATTTGGGTAAACCATGTTTTTCACACGGACTATAAATAATACGTGGCATGTTCTCGCGTGGGCAAACCATCCAGTTTGTTTGTGTTGGCTAAAGACGGACTAACAAAAAACATCCTACACTCGATTGCTCTTCGAGATTGATACTGATTTTTTTAATTGTCATAATAAATTTATTCTCATAGTAAATTTATCATCAATTTACAGTATCATTATTTATTCTCATTTTATTAATAATTGCTGAAGATACTTCTCAGTTTCAGTTAATTAAGTGATCTCATGATATCGGCGAGGAAAAAGTTACTGTCCATGAAAATACTGGATGCATAAAATTGCCATCTTGATCAATCTTTAAATATGTGAGTTAAGTTAATGAAGTAAATTGAATTAAGAAAATGAATGGTTGGTGTTTTATTATTTTTATAGGCCGTTATCGTCCAAAGCGCTCCATTCCTCTTTCAGTCATAAACCCCATCCCCAAATACTTACAATAAGTTAGTTAATTTTTATTTAACTACCAAAATATTCCCTAGAAATAATTTATATGGCAAAACCTTTTCCAAAACCGATTCAAAATCACGCTGTATCACGCATCAAAACAAATTGTTGACGGACTCAAAGAATGATACCTACCAAATTAATAATTTTCACGCAGTAGGGTTTTTGTTTTTTCAATATATAATTACTTGTTAAATAATTTCACTACGTTACCTTTAAAGGTGCTAGGATTGCGTCCTGCTGCAATGTCTCTACTATTGAAGTTCTGGTTATAAGATTTAACTAGCCCGTACAATGGTGAACGTTTGCCTGCGTTAGTTCGACATCGTGTAGTGGCGAATAATTGACAGGAGTTACGGCAGTGCGTAGTCCTAGTAGGTTTTCTTTAAGCAATTCTATTTATAAGAGCTACACAGTCGTATCTATCATGACAGATGTCATATAGTAACAGTGATTCGAGCAATTTAGTCCATTTTCTAATGTTAGCATATTATAATTATGCAATAATTTTGTATGACTTAAACAGTTTTATTAACATCTATACTGCATAGTGTAGGTACCTATTATAGAAGGGGTTCCAAATAGGTACCGCATACTCCAGCTGCGACCGAACCAATGATTTGTATAGATGAAGATAAGTATATTTGCGTGAATTCTTTGGCCGATCTCATTATGAATCCGTACATTTTATAAACTTTACTAATTATATTTTCATTGTGAACATGTGAACGTGACACCCAGATCTTTTTTAATTATTTCTTTGAAATATAAAAAAATACAATAGTACAACAAAGATGTTTCAATATTTTATTGTAATGTCTGCAAATGGCTATGAACAGGGGAGATTGGGGATTGAATGACGAGGAAAACTCATACAAAACATCGGGAATCAAGTGATGAGGAGTAAAGGAAAACATCCGAAAGTCGTTATCATGTTATTGGGTATATACCTATCATATAATTTTTTTGTTGCGATACATATATTTTGGCGCTTGGATGATTGACTGCGACGAGAGTATTTTTAGAACGACAGAGTTAAGTTTGTCTTTCGGAAAAAACGAATCTATTCCCGAGTTGAACGAATTATCATCTATCTACATACAAATATGTACTTAACTCGAGACTCGTACTTGTCCGATTTTTAATAAGAAAAGTATTTGATTAACTTTGACAATTTTTAAAATTTCAGAAACGGAACTATGCCATATTGTTAAAGTTAAGGAAAAAACTGTTGGAAACAGAAAACTTAAGACGCGAACGGATAAAGCATCTCCCAAAGAAATAATTAATAAACCATCCCAATAATTATTTAGTTGATTTCTAAAATAAAAAGCATCTCCTTTTACAATGGTCGTTTTATTAAGAAGTAAGTAGCACACATTTACAATATAGAAAAATACAAGCTTTAAAAATGTACTACATACCTATTTTAAAATATTGAAAGTACGAAATAAAAGGGCAGCGTGGATACATAAAGTATTGTAAATTGAATGCGGATAAACACCCCTAAAAGTATTAAGAAAAATAATTAAAAATAAATAATTACAAAAAAATAAGCTAAAATTATGTAAGTTAAATTAGAAAATAATAAGAAGTAAAATTATAATTACATACGTATATCTTGGTAAGATATAGGTAATAAGCCTTGTCTTACAATCAGAGCGACTGTCCAACAGGTACAGAGACTATTTAGTAACCCAGTAGTATAGTGCACTTGTGGAGAAATCACTGCAAAGATCCAATGCCATGCCATAAGCCTATCAATATTTTAAATGACAAATTTATACTAGGAAATCGGGACTACTCGTAGATATTTAAAGATTGGCATAGGTAACACATCCTGAATTCATATCATTTATCATTGAGTACCCGGGACTTGGCCTAAACTTCACGTTTCAGGTCGGCAACAAAACGAACGGAGATGGGGCTTTGTGATAGGCCGTTCTCAACGGCTGAAATTACGTGTCACATTTTTTTAAAGTGATATTAAACACATTGAGTATATTAATAGGTATCTACTGGCAGGCAATGATAATATCTATATTCGGTGTAACTGCTTGTACCAGGACAAATCAGTAACTTCGAAGAAATACAATTTAAGGAAGTTTGCAAAGTCTGCGTGCTTAAACTTCGGTAATTGTCCAAGAAATAGAGCTTAATACGAAAAGTGGATACTATGACAGAGGAGTTCATTCTAATAACCAACGGTAGCTCTGTCTCTGCACCCATGGGAAAGGGTCTTTTAAAAACATACCAAATAAAAATATAATCGAAGCATATAAAAAATCGATAAAATAGGCTTGATGAAAAAACACGGTGGGTTACAGTAATATCTTAGCATTGAATGCCAATTAATCCTAATATACTATCATAGTTTTCAAATGGACAAGCTTTCCCTCAGGCATACTGCCACTGCTTTATCGCCTAGATATATATAAAACAAATATGGAAAAATCAGATATATAGGTACGGGATATACATCGCACGTAGTCGGTAGATAGCAAATTGCTTTCAGCTTAAGAGTTGTTTAGCTTAGTTAAAATCATTCAAATTTACATTTAATAAAGGTACATAACCAATTTAGTTATCCAATTGAAGTAATAAGGCTACGCTTCTTTCTATCCAATGAGCCGATGGTTTATTTGATGGCAGATAAAATGCTAAAACAAAGTTAGACGAGTGACCAGTAGTAGCCAGTACGCCTTTTCTTTCTAGAGTTTTATATAGAGGGCATTTATATCTCGAGCCTTCTCGGAATTCAGTCTTTAATTTAGGATATAGCCACACAACCGGCATAAGGTCGTTTAATTTTTTTGGAAACTGTTCAGCTATTGAAAATACTTTGCGATCCCAACGTCCACCATCCATAAAAAGCCCTTCTACATATACTCCCCATTCAGGCGGAAATTTCTCATAATCCACACGGCGTACTTCGAAATCAAACACTAATAAGTCTATGGGGATTTTTTTAGCTCGGGCATAATTTTGGACGGAGCCGGTAAGGAAAGCTTGAGTAAAAAAGAAACCTGATAACCAAAATGTTGGTGGTTTTCCCTTCTGATACCAATTGTTTAACATATGTAGACGTTCTATGAAGTCAGTGATATAGCTGGGAAGTGGCTTTAAGCTCGGGTAAGAAACTTTGCGCCAGTTATCCGGAATTTTACCTAATAACATTGCATTAGATTGTAGGTCTAAAGCAGGAGACATTACGATTAGACCTTTAACAGCCTTCTGCAAGTCCCTTAAGGATACCGAAATCTCATTCAGTAGCTTATTAAAACGTTCCATCTCCTGTATCAAGACTGTATTCATAGACTCACTGTAATCTACGGGATAATATTTTTGAGCGGTTTCAATATCAAACGCTTTGGGCAGCTTATTAAAAATTTCTGAAGCCATTTGTATGAGAATAACTTCTGTATTTCCACTATCGCCACTACCACCACCACCTTCAACAAGTACCAGAGACGCCGTCAGTGCCATGGACGCAGCATAATCACGAGTTATACCAGCATTCATATGTAGCCCAAATACTTCAGGGGGAGGGTTTACAGGAACTGTTTCTATATGCTTAAGGTAATCTTGATATTCACACCTACGAGGTAATCCATATTGAGGCCCGATGTCACAAAATGTATAATTTGGATCATTAACTACTCCAGGATTAACATAGTTGTCTAATATTGTAATTATCAACCGTCGATCCCAATCATCAGTAACCCTACCACCGTAATTACATTCACCAGCTAAGTATTTAACGGCTACATATTGTATTTCCTCGTACTGATTTAAAAACATTTGTAATTGCATTACTGATATTTGGAAATCGGAATCATTAAAACCATATTGAATATTCCATCCCAAAGGACCAAACTTTTTTCTTTCTTGTACCACAGCGTGGAAGAAACTGATTCCGTACAAGAGCTTACTAAATGGTTTATCCTTTCCGGGACATCCTTCAAAAAATTCCGTTTCTTTTAGTGGTTCCGTTATATAAGAGCGGTGCAGGTTATGTTGTAGGCCTGTAGGAGGCTCATTTGTCATTTTAACACCAATTTGCAAAACCGACTGTGGAAATTTATCAGACGGATAGCTTGTCAACCATAATCTAAAACTCAAATCTGTGTTAGTTAAATCAAATGCTTCTATGATTTTCTCAAGAACTGGGAGCCAAGAAACTGCTAAATGGCAATTTTGTAGGCATACCCATCCACCTTCAAGTTGGGCTTTTTCTATCATGGCTCGTGCAATCGGACCTTGACCCTGACCCAAGGATATGGAATTAAATCTATTTAAATATCCCATGCGTTCACAATATTTTATTAAAGCCCCCATTGGGTCTGAGCCAGGTGACAATATAAATATTAAAGGTGCGAGGCAGTTTGAATCACCAAATGATTTCCCAATATCAAATGGTGGTGGGGTTGTGTACTTTTTCCCCATTTGTTTTTCGACGAATTCTGATATGGCTATGGTTAATTTATCTGGCCTTAATATTCTCACTATCAACAGTTTCTGAAATGGTGACAACTTTTCATCCCAAAGTCCTGGCAGAGTTTTATTCTGTGGCTCTAAATCATCGTAAACGTCTTTCCATTGAGAAATGTTTTTTGTGAAATCTGTTTGAAAACCCTTGTACTTTGGCAATTCACTAATACGACAAATTTCATCCCAACTTTTATCAGGTACCCATTCCACTGACTTTTTAATGAGGTTTTCGACAGCAATGCCCCCTGTTATCAGAAATAGATGTTCATCGGCATCCATTTCTCCTTTTGACAGCATCATTTTGGAACACATAATAAATGAGAACATAAGTTTGTCCTTATCAAATAGTGATCTACATACATTACTGTATAAATTGAAGGTAAATGTATCTTTTAAGAACTTCAACCTCTTTTCTAAATCTTTTGATTTGTTAGCGTTTTCGATTGATAATATATACAAATTAATAAACCATGCCAAGGAATATTGATACATAGGGTCAACATTTGGTAACTCAGTAACACAATAATACAATACCGCAGAATGTGAAGCAATCGGTCTATAGCCAAGCCGAAATTTCTCTATTACTGTTTCTGTTTCTAAACTAGCTTCTTGTTTCTTCATAATATCAATGGCTAATAATTTCGAGGAGTCTAATACTTCTATTGCGCTTTCATCTTCTAATATGTCACCCTTTGATTCTTGTAAGGTCCGTAATATGTCATCCTCAACCTGTTTAAGTGCTGCTCGATTAGCAGCACTTTGCATTATTAGTTTTTCCCTTTTCTCCTGCAAATCCGGCCTTTCTTTTGCTACAACTATACCTAATAACTGGTCTTCCAATCCATCTTTAGTGAGTGCAAAGTTAATTAATGTTACTTTATTAAAAATTTCTGGCAAATAATGTGGATTACGTAATTTAGTCGTCATATAAAGTCGAAAGTGAGGGTGATATTCTATAACGTTGTCCCCAATAGCAATGAATTCTTTGCCACCTTGCATGTACGTATTTTTAAGTAGAATTGGATCTAGTGGCGCTTCTACATCTTCCAGAACGCCATCTACCAGAGCTGGTTTACCATATTCTAAACACGCCTCAATAACTTTCATGTAATTGCCATCCGTAAATTTCACCACTTGTAAGTCATTTAATTTTTCCATTGTTTTAATCCACTTATTAGCTTGTCCTTGAGGATCAATCAGTAAAGACCACCTCATCGAATTGTCTTGTATGACACCATTATCTACAGAAAACGAGTCTCTAGGTAATCCAGCAATACACCAATTTTGAATTTTTATGTCAGTGCCAAGGATATCTTTAAAAACAAAATGTTCCGAATGAGGCATGTCCAATTTGATAACTTGGTCTCGCCATTTATGAATCATTTTCATCCTAATTGGTAAATTATAAGGAGCTAAATAAGCAATAATACCACACGATACCAGAATATCACCGGCTAAATTATCGAAAAGAGTTTGTAAATTAGCAGCTGCTTGAGTCCAACGTACTTTTTCTCCACCCAGGCCACCTATCAACTTTTCAGCTCGATGTAATTTGTCAATACATAATTGCACTTCATCTTCCAGAGCTTTCTTTTTTATGTTCGCTTCTTCTAACGCCTCATTTAATTCAGCTAGTTTAGCTTCTAATCTCGCTACAGTTGCTTTTTTTTCTTCTAAAATGGCCATTGTTTGAGCGAATTCTTTTTCAGCTGCTTCTAATTTAGCCTTTTTTGGGGCTACTACCTTTGCGACTGCATCATACATATCCATTGCAATAATCCACTTACATAGGCCTTCAGCAGCTGCAGAAGCTTTCGCGACTATGTGAGGCTTAAAATCTTTATTGGTAAGATATTCTTTTCTAATTTTTTGCATAACTGGAATAGGTATGTTATCTTTATCAAAGTTTTTCAGTGACTCCAAGAAGCTCATATCACCTAAAATTCGTTTACTGGGCCCCCAATAATCAAACATTTTTTTCCCTGGATTATTAGGATCAGGGATTTTATCAGGAGGAATACCTTTTATGACACACACTGCCGCCATAACCAGCTTCACTGTAAATGGTGGATTTTTCATTGATTTTACAATGGTGATATCACCAGGCTTTAAAGTATTTAAGGCAGCAATAGCATCTTCTAGAATTGGCATTGCAAGTGCTAAGTCCGCTTCACAGTCTTTTTTAAGCTCTTGAGCGGCAGCTGCTTGGATATTAGCTACTTTTTGATCTTCTCTTACTTGAGCTGCTGCTTTGTCAGCAATAGCAGTTTCTGTTGCTATCTCCTCCATCATTTTAACTGATTTTGCCGCCATTATTATCAGTTGAGGTTTCAAGGCACTTAAGTCACGTTGCATTATTATAACTGCTTCAGCAGCTTGACTGAGCTTATCTAAGCCATTAGTATATCTAAGTTTAGCAGCTCTTAATTCTCTTTGTTTTCTATTTGTTAAATTGGTAAAGGACTTGATTAAATCCAAGTAAGATGCAGACGTAATGTACGTTTTTCTTCCATAGTTGTTATAAAAATCTGCTGAGATAATACGAGCATCAACATGAAATTGTTTGCAAATAATCACTGCAGATGCCTTAACTTTGTCGGGTACATGTACTTTGTACATGTAATGGTGTGCCACCATTTCTAGGGCGTCTTCAGGCCAACTATCATACCAATCAATAGTACAGCAATTTACTAAAGACGGGTAAAGCCTAAGCCTAGTTCGAAAAGCACTTCCTATAGGGCTAAAGCACAATACAATATGTAATTTTGCTTTACAGCGACCTACAAAGAAAGATAATATTTGCAATGGATTGATGTCTAGATTTCGATTACCACCTTGCGCCGCCAAACGAACCAGCTCAATAATTTCTTGTTGTTCATCTAACCCGTAGAGGCTAGGGACTTCACCAGAATTAAGCAGACTATCAAGATTTTGTATAAATAGTTCTTCCTTTATTTGATTCTCAGTAAATAAGAAAGTCGTGTCTTTATTGAGACCGCCAGATTCACGAAGAACTTTTTTTATATCATCTTGCCAGTCTTTATTGCTGTAAGTTTTTGTGATTTCTGGTTGAACAACATTTTGACCTAACATAGTGCCAGCTAGGCGTGTCAGTGATTGACGACCAGAGCCACCTACACCGACTAATAATGCATTTCCTGAAGGCATGGAGAGAAGCCTGCAAACTTTCGATAAATGTTCTAAAGCGTAGTCAAATAAAACTATATTCATTTTCGATTTATGCATTGCATTATATTCGCTTAACATTGCAAGGGCTACATTTAATACTATTTCTCTAGAAGGCACCTCTTCATAGCGTCTTTCGCCTTCGGGACTATCTGTATCTAAGTAGCAACCAAACATCATACTCTTTATACTTTCTTGGGTAACTTCTTCTTTGTCATTTTGATATATATCTAATGCGTTTTCGAAAGTTTCCTTCATAAAATCTTTGGTAGACTTCTTTAGGACTGTGTAAAACCATGTCCTATCATCGGCATCTACAAGTCTATCATAGAATACTCGCATGATTTCGTGTACCCAGACTCTCGTAAATGTCTTTTTATTATCTGCACATTCTTTTCTTAGCAATGCACATCCTTGAATTACTCTCGAAAAATCTCTCAAATTAAATATATAATGTGATTTTGCTGGCGTCGGCCTCAACCCTTCCATTGCTTGGTCATATATATCCATTGTTGCATTTATGATACTGACTATATAGATGTGAGCGTCTTGACCAAATCCATTTCGCCTCCACCCTAATTGTAATAAAGAGGTAAAAATCTTAGTCATACTTTCTCTTGAAAATTCATTGATGGAGTAAATATTGTAATGTCTTAACAATCTTGGATAAATTAATTGTCGACTACCACCGACAGGGCCTATGGCTCCATAAAAGAATGTGTCCAATATGTATAATTTTTCAGTTGTCTTTAAATCGTACCAATGTTTCTGATCGAAATATAATCTTAGCAATTCTATTGCTGGTTGAGCTCCATAAACTTCTTTGACAGGCATATTCATATCGTCAATAAATATTATAGCCTGTTTACCTTTAGTAGGTCCATAAATACCTTTCCTCCTTTTGACCAATTTCGAAAGAACCAAATCTTGTGTTTGATTACAAGAGGTTGTAGTGGTGAAAGTCAATAACCCTGGGGTATATTTGTCAATATTAAGAGAATTCATTAAAAAGTTTTGAATATAAAAGCTTTTACCCGTCCCTGTTGGCCCAATGAGAAGCAAAGGCTGGCGAAATTTAGTGTGTAGCTGTAACAGGGCAATGTATTTTTCGGTTTCTAATGTTGGGATAATAGTTTGAAGTAAATTAATCTGTTCTTTAACATGAACTCCCTTGACTGTTTCTCCCCATGATTTCCAGCATCCTTTACCTTTGTACATGTAATAATGATCAATTATCATACCCTCGCTTGGAATAGATACATCAATCCGATCGATTGTAGCCGGTATACCGTGCTCACCTCTAAAGTAATCTTTTATCAAAATATCAAACTGCTCACGAGAATGAGAATTTAATATCCCACCGACACCCCAAACCAAAGCAGTCATAAATGATGCTGAAAACCAGGTTCTTGAATATCTCGTGTCCTCTTCTCCCTCTACCGCATCATCCATTAACATAACAACTAATTTGAGCGTGCTAATAACTAAATTTACTTCTCCAGCTGTCACCAGTTGTGTGCATTGTTTCCTAACAAAGTACACCAATGGATCAAAAAGCCATTTACACATGCCAAAAATATATTCCTCATTGTCTTCTAACCAAATTGGGTTCAGAGTATTCAGCCAGGATTTGTAAAAAGGCATGAACCCAAGTGTGGCTGATTCCATGTATATCATTCCACATCTAGAAACAGTAGCAGGAGATGCTTGAGTTAAGTCCATGACTTCAAATATCATGGACATAACATTGGTCATAGAAATCACTTCTCCAGATGTTAAACAAAGTTTTTTGTTATCATCTAATACAGTATTCATATTTTCAATCCACACCGCGTCTACTGGACCATCAAACACAATCCATTTTCTAACAGGTGTATCATCTGATGAAAAGTTTCTAAACATCGTTGCTACTATACCATCAGTCCACTCGTAAGAAATTGGATCAAATGCTCCATATAGTTGACCCATGGTAACGGCTTTTGGATTTAATACTTTATATGTACATTCTGAACCATTTGGTTGTTTTCTTTCATACATAAGAGTAAGGGCCTGAGATAACGTCTTCAATGTCATTGACTTACCAGAAAAAGGATCACCCACTAGCATAAATCCGTGTCTAACAATCATCATTTCATAAGTTTGTGTAATCTTTAGTAGAAAACATTCCATTGGCTGAAGATTATCTTTTTTACAACTTTCAATACAGGCGTTAAGAAAATGTATGTAGTCTGGTTTTGGTAAACTAATTCCTGGGAACAGGTCTGATATAATACCTTCAAACAGAGGTACGTCAAAGGATAAAAATTTTGGTAGGTTTACGTCAGTAATAGATCGAAGTAATAGTATACTTTCACTTTCATTTGGAAATGCCCGTTTTAAGTTACCAGCTGCTGATAAAACTGTTTTTACAGCACGCATTCCATAATCATAGTGATTTTGTGACGACAGCTGTTCTGAACACAATCGATATGTTGTAACAATTTTAACAGATAAGCTGCGAGCATCGATAAAACCAAAAGAATATAAGGAAATTTCACCAATCATTGCGTAATCTGGCACCATCATAGCAACTGTCCTGAAAAGCACTTTTAAATTATCAGGTAACTCGGAGCGCCCTGCATAGCCCGGATTCATAGTTATACAAACATAACAAGCAGGATTTAAAGTCAAAGTAGTTCCTTCAAATAAAAATGTTTCTAATTTCTGACGCACAGCTTGCACGATGCAAAGAATTTGCTGGGCTATTACAGACAGTACTTCAACATCTATCCTATTAAATTCATCAAAACACACCCAAGCTCCGCACGAGGCTAAGCCTTTAAAAAATTTACCCATAGCTTTGTAATCTAGACCATCTGAACAGTTAAATACAACGCACTGAACGGCGAGTGCTTTAGCTAAATCTTTTGTTGTTTCAGTTTTCCCAGTTCCAGCCGGTCCTTCTGGAGCACCATTTAAATGAAGATAGTATGCACCTACTAGTGTGCGGTAACATCTATCTGTTAACGGTGTAATTACCAAACGGTCAGAATTTCCAAGATATTCATAGGCATAGTTCACAACTGCATTTATAATTTTAACGACTACTTTTTCATCCTCCCAGTAATATCGAAGTTGTGCTAGCCATTGAAAATCCGTAACCTCACTCACTTCTTTTTCTATTAAATCAGCAATTACATCTTTTGCGTGCACGTCGATTACAATAAGAGCTTTTACTGTTATACTGCTTAATTTACTTATATCTGTGCGTCTAATTATTGCTACCGTTTCAGCGAGTTGCTTTGTTAACGAAATGTAGAACGATTTTAACTCATTTAAGTAATGAGTATTTAGAGTATCGTGAACATCTACGGCCCAGTATATTTGAGATATTGCAAGTACAACCATACCTTCCCAGCACAATATCCACTCAGGTCGAGCTATATTCTGGTAATCATAATAAGACAATTCAGTTTCTGATTTCACGGCTTTCAACATTTGTTCTTCTACTTGCACTAGCCATTTTTCTACAGAACCTCTAGCCGCTTGGACATCAATTATTTCGAGTAATTCCACTTGTTCACCTTCCATAGATATCATAGCAGATATGTTAAACTCCTCGTCAAATACTAGCCTATTAATGCCCTCAAAGCACTTTTTTAAATGAGGTTGTACTTTAAGGGGATTTTTAGTTTCTGATAAAATTTCTAACATTTCATCGTTGGACAAAAAGAAAAATCTTGAAAAAAATAACCTCTTCTTTTCTAAATAATCATTTACACCATCATTGATTTTTTCCAATAAATCTGACGCTATCTTGAATTGTTCTAATACTCCGACGGCTCCAGCGAGCTCGAGTGCATGTGGATCTTTATCTACACAGCCCATATATCTACGATATATATTATTAACTTCAACAAACATGGTTCCTTCTTCTGGCATTTGCGCCACAATATCTTTGGAAGAAAAAATAGGCAATAGATACAGCCACTGACTTTGCACTTTACCCCACTCATCTATTGTAGCATTCGCTCTCATAATATTGTCATACCATGCTTTTACTTGTGATTCGAACGGTTTAACAAACGCAGATCCTCTCATGCCAATAGTTTTAACTATGTGGTCATCTAAAACACTTTGTATATCATCTAATCCAGAAAGTATATGTATACCTGTATCTTTGTATGGACTTGTTTTGAAACATATATCAGTCCATTCGGCTATCATTTTATTGAGACTCGTTATTAAAGCAAGTTCTTTTGTAGCGGCTATACTAACAATTTCGTATTCGTCAATCTGACTCCATAGATTAAAGCCTATAATTTTTCTTAATGTTGTTCCCGCTGTAGGAGTTAAATCAAAACCAGCAATGAGTGACATTTCATCCCAGTGTCTTTGTACCAATGCAGGATTACACATAATATGAGCCATTTGTACATTAGGTCTCCAATCCTTTAATTCGGCGATAGCTTGAGCACATAATTTCATAGGAGCTGGGAGATTGTTAACGTCAAAATCATCTACCAGCCCTTGAAATCTTCTTTCTACGCCCTCAGAAATTTGCTGTTTTATTTTGCTTTTATAATTTTTAGAGATTTTTAGAAATTCCTTGTAATAATAATCATGGTCTTGTTCAATTTGGTTGTGATCCAAATATTCAAAAGGTCCATCCATCCACGTATAGTAGCTTCGTTTCCAGGTATGAAGAAGGTAAATGAGGCTGTGAAAAGGGATAATATACTCTTTCAATTCTTCTAGGTCTGGATAGGTAGTAATAGGAAATTTAAATGTTTTTTCTTCTTTATTAATCCACTTGACAAGTTTTTCACAACCATCTAATCGATGCACTAGTTTTCTTAGATATTCTAAATATTCAAATGTATTCTCGATGTCATCCATTTTATCTAACAATTCTAAATAAGGTGACATATCAACTACTTCTTTGTTAAGATTTGCGATTTGACTTAACAGACACTCTTCCATCTCTGATTTTTTGGATTCATATGCCGTAGCATTCTTTTCAAAAAGGGGTTTTATGTCTTTGAGCCAATTAACAGTCCGTGTATTTGATGCGAGGTGTTCTGGTGTTAATGAAATCATCTGAAGGAGATTAGAAACAATGTTAAGCTGTACTAAAATTCTTTCTTTCAAGGCTTCAACTAAAACAGTTTTGGCCTTCAAAATATAAATTCCTTGTTCTATTAGTTCATCTGCATTTTTTGGCTCTTTCAAAGCGTTTGCCGCAATTTCTTCGAATTCGCTGCAGATGCTGTGATTTTCTTCCATATGTGATCTTATTATTCCTGCTATTATGTCGTTAATAAATTCAGATGCTTTACTTTTCAAACCATCAACCATTTTTAGTTGCCCTACAACTGCACAGTTAAAATATGCGTTTTCCAAAATTGCCGTTATTTCAGAATCAATTTCTCGGAAATATTGAATTTTATCGCGTGATTCGTCAAATCCGTCATTTATTCTAATAAATTCAAAGAGAGCTTCTTTTGCTGCATCTCCATACAGCATACTGTATTGTTTGCGAAGATTATCTAAATAATTACATAGTGGCTCAAATACTTCATTTAATTGATTTTGTAACTGTTCATGACCATCCTTTTCTAACCAAGCATTGTATCGAACCGGTAAAGCGTCGTAGTCATACGGTATTTTAAGATATTGTTCTATTGGTATAAGTCTTTGCGCGATATGAGATATCGCATCTGCTATGTTATGGTATACTTCGTAAACTGTTTCTAGTGAAGGGTTATATATAAATTCCCCATCAAAATGTAAATCTATATTGAGAATAGGAACAGATTCTGGATTTTTAAGAGATTCCACCATGAAGTTGATGGACCTACGCATTAGCTCTTGAATTTGCATCGATATCATTTTTGAGGCAACAATTACAAATTTTGGTATCCTGCTAGAACGCATACTTCTCAAACATCGTGGGTTTTTCAACCACTGAATCAAAACGTTGTACCATGTGCTAGACACTAAATATTCAGCACGCTTTATATCCTCCAAAACATTTGTCTGAAAATCATGCAAAGTTAACGGACCTTGAGCTCTATACTTAGCTAAGTCTACTACGTGTTCCGGAAACATCTTTTCAGCAGACTCAATAACAAGTCTAATAAACGGATGTAGTATAAGGGTTGCCTCTTGTAGCTTTTTACGAAATTGAACCAATTTTACGTAATTCTTTGTGAGACCTTTATATTTAAAATACGATTCTTGGTATCTTACTCGGGGGACACCTGGTTCATCTCTAATGATGGTTTTTACAGCCAGCTCGTGAAGTTTTATATTCCACTCCTTTTTACTTTCTTCAATAAGATCTTTTATCATATTAGGATATTCGTTATGAAGTTTGGCAGAGATCAAACTAGAAATTTTTCGTTCCCATTGTTTCAACATTGGTGGCGGCCGAATGTTTTTGGCACATTGGCGTAGCACTTCGATGTGTTGTGATTGTGGTAACTCGAAGCGGTCACGTTCAGATCGTTGTAGGGGTAATATTGAATGTGCAATTTTTTTTTGAGCAGCTTTTGCTCTAAGTATTTTGCGAAATTGTCTTTTCTTGTCCTGAAATCAGGAATTTTTATTAAAATTTGCCCAAAACATGTAGAGAAAATGCGCCTGTAAAATTGTATTTAACTAGGATTATATAAATTGCTAGCTGTGCCCGCCGCAGCTGCGCACGGCGAAACTAATTATTTTACAAAATAAAAGTAGCCCAAGTTACTCCTTATAACACTAGCTATATACCAGTAAAAATCCTGTGGAAATCAATCCACCTGTTCAGGAGATTAGCCAGAACAAACAGACAGACAAGTTTTTGAATATAAGTACCTTATTAAACATTCAGATGCATTTTATAAAAAGCTGTTATTTATTATTACTAACAGACACTTCAACTTTATTTATTTGTATATATTTATATATAAACTAGCAGCGCGACGCGGTTTTACCCGCGTAAGTCCCGATCCCGTTGGAGTATCGGGATAAAAAGTAGCCTATGCGTTAATCCAGGTCTTCAGCTATCTACATACCAAGTTTCGTCGCAATCGGTTCAGTGGTTTTTGCGTGAAAGAGTAACAAACATCCATCCAAACTTTCACATTTATACATAGGCTGCACTAAAAGTATCTGGAATGGAATATTTCCACTATTCCTATCACATTAAAATCTTTTTAATTGAAAACTCCTTGGTTTTAAAAATCGAATACCATTTATTTATTTAAAAAAAGATTCTCGGTCTTCTCACAAGGTCTTCTTAAACTTGTTTAGTCGTTGAGAAAATGGAATTGACTCGAGAAAATTCAAGGGCGATGATTTATTATGACTTTCGAAGCGGTTTAACACAAAAACAGTGTGTTGACCGGATGCTTTCTGCATTTGGTGATGAAGCCCCATCCAAAACCACAATTTATCGCTGGTTTGCTGAATTTCAACGTGGACGTGTCAAGCTCAGTGATGATCCCCGTCAAGGCCGTCCAAAAACAGTCACCCAAGAAAACGTTGATGCTGTGCGTAAGCTGATTGAGGAAGATCGACATGCGACATACCGCGAAATTCAGGCAAATTTAGACATTGGCATGAGTCAAATACAAATAATCTTGCATGAACAATTAGGTGTAAAAAAGTTGTTTTCAGGATGGATACCGCATTTCGTCTGTGAAGAGCAAAAAGCGGCTCGCGTTACTTGGTGCGTCAGAACTCTCGAAAGATTCCACGCAGGATCCTCAAATGCTGTATACAACATTGTATCAGGTGACGAATCCTGGATATACGCGTACAAACCCGAAACAAAAAACCAGTCATGAGTTTGGGTGTTCGAAAATGAGTTAAAGCCAACTATAATTGTTCGTTCACGGAGTGTTGCAAAAAAAATGGTGGCCACGTTTGTCTCCAAAACCGGCCATGTTGCGACTATTCCTCTTGAGGGACAAAGAACGGTTAATGCAGAATGATATGCTAGCATTTGTTTGCCACAGGTCGTTTTCGAACTCCGTAAAGAGCAACCGCCGCATCATCCTCCATCACGACAATGCGAGTTCACACACCGCGCACAGAACAAAAGAGTTTTTAGAGCAAGAAAATATAGAATTATTAGACCATCCGCCGTACAGTACGACCTAAGCCTAAGCCTAAAGAATAAATTGCGTGGTCAGAGATTTTCATCACCTGAAGAAGCTGTGGACGCCTACAAAACGGCCATTTTGGAGACCCCAACTTCCGAATGGAATGGTTGCTTCAATGATTGGTTCCATCGTATGGAAAATGTGTCAAATTTCGCGGAGAATACTTCGAAAAGCAATAAATACATTTTCAAATAGTAATGTTGTGTCACTTCCTTGATTCCCGAAATTTTAAGTGTAGCCCTCGTAATATTAGTGGGATATGTCAAGGGAATTAATGCGATCATGTATTTAAAAGGCATTTTGATAAATTTGTTTCGCCAGGTACCATCACATACTATACTAACAGTGTCCAAGTAGAGATTCCACGCTGTAGATAATGTCGTCACCACATCAAAAACTCTTATTTATTTAATTAAAAATAGGGACAAACTATAATACATAATAACACAGTTCACTATTTAATAAGAATAAGTTAATAGACATTATTTTGACTGGTTATACCGGTAACGCAATGGTATTTGTCGATTGATAAATATTAATGCATAGTTATAAAAGGGTAGAAATAGTTCAGAACGAGGACTTGAGTGCGAATAGTGGTACGAACAACTTGGCAGTTACTGTTAGTTAGTGATTTTCATATTTTATATCAGTGGTTGTGAGGCTGTTTTCCTACAATAATTAATTTAAAACCAATTCCATGAGATGTTGTTGTTTTATATTAACTACAGAACTATTTAACATTCTTCTAGTAAAGCACTCAAACGTAATATGACGATGACGTTTATTTATATAAAGTAAGTACTTATATACTTTAGCATTCTGCATCGCCATAAAATTGGCGGCTGGCCCTGCTTTCGGAAAAAAAATCATCTTCAGTGATGAGTAATTTCTGGATGAGTGGTTTTGTTAACAAACAAAATTGTCGGGTTTGCAGCGACAAAAATCCACGGGAGATTCATCAGGTGTTTCTACACGCCGAAAAAG
This sequence comes from Euplagia quadripunctaria, assembly GCA_963859945.1. NCBI lineage: Eukaryota > Metazoa > Arthropoda > Insecta > Lepidoptera > Erebidae > Euplagia > Euplagia quadripunctaria. Next base: position 7,862,996 of record OY982575.1, on the reverse strand, counting down.
TCATTGGTCCGGCGGTATCATCGGCATCGGCATCGGCATCGGCGGTATATATTTCTTGAAAGTGAGCCGCGCTCACTGTCAATGGTGACCATAACAATTTTTTGTGGCCTCGAATAGATGGTATGGATTTCACAAACATGTGGACACGAGCGACGGTGCCACTTGCCATACTGCACGGGAAACACTGAATTTATTTGGATGAGAAATTCGAGGTCTTTTCCATCCCGTGTGGTGACGACATCAACTGCGGCCACGTGTGACTTAACACCGCTTGACTTTCTGTGGGGCTACGTGATATCTGTGGTCTATGCAGACAAACCACAGACGAATGCCGTTATAGCCAACATAACTCGCGTTCTTTTCTTCATGAAATTGAGCCCCATTTATGCGAAAATGTCACCCATAATTGGTGCACCAGGTTACACCACTTACATATTATATTTCATACATAATGTCATCGAAAGTTCTTTAAAATAAAATATAGCTAATTAACTTCGGCACCGTATGAAGCACCGCAGCACCGGACGCAGTTCCAACTCACTGGAACCAACAGACTTTAGCCTCAACTCACTGGGACTAGCGGATACAGTTGCGACTCACTGGAACTAGCGGCACTCAGTTCCTACTCATTCACTACTGGCAGTGGCACGCTTCACAAGAGAGCATAGACAGCTGACTCATCAAGACATCGACCTCCGGTCCCGGAGGGAAATCTTGCTCTTATGTGGCAACTTCCACATAAGAGCAAGAAGCAAAGAAGCAAATGAATTAATGATTAATGCATGACTTGAAACGTATTTGTACTTAATGTAATTTTTAACTTTGTAGAGGTGGATAAAATCTCGTACCATGATAAATCGTTGTAATCCAGTAAATGTTTTTAAAAGAAAGGGTTTTGGCTGGTTCCTTTTATGGCCGCCCGCCTGCCTAATGCCTTGGGAATTAGCCGTTTTAAGACGGAAGAAGGTAAATTTGTATAAGAAAACATGGGTAGGGATACTGCAAGTATCGGATGGAAAACGGGACTGAGACTTCAGTAGCTCGCAGAGGCTCGGGTCGCGTACCCGAATGTCCTGTATTTCCTGTGACTGGAGAGGCCACTAGGACAAGAACACCAGATGGCCGAACATTCATAATCATAATCGTTATCCAAATAATTTTATATGTAAATTAATTTTTTAATATTTGCAATAATACTTGATAAGTTACAAGAATTTTCATACAGTTATATGCTTTCTATGCTACCCCTATTATGTGCTTGAGTGAGTTGTTGTTGCCTACATTACTTTCTCGTTCTGGGTTGTGAAGTCTACTACTTCAAGTCTACTTTTTTAATGGAACGCTATTACCTCTTTCCAACGTTTTGGCTCGAAAAGCACGTGCGTTGGATATTGGGAGGGACACCGTTTCTCGAATCTTACTTTCACTGAAGATAATCTGCTTCAACTCTAAATAATAAATTAAATAAAGAGAGTAGCGGTAACTGAGATGGATATTTCCATAGCCATGCTATTTGGAATCATATTTACAATTATTTTCTCCCCCATAAATTGCCGTCCCTGCTTAGGGTGTCCATCAATGAACCACGATTTTTTGACGTGATAACGTCTTATAAATCGATGAACGCCGGCTGCACGACGAACGCACGAATTGTCACGTTCCGCCTGAGCCGAGCGTGCAAGCGGGAGCGCGGAACAAGCGATAGAGAGGCACGATCGGCCTAAGCGCTCGTTTATTGACATTGATTTGATTTCAGTTTATTTCTATAACTAATTGTTTGTGATTATATTTAAACAAATTATTTAAATTAAATTTGCAAAAACTGTACATAATATTTGAAAATTAAAAATTAATGTTTTTAACCAGAGTTTTAAAAATATTGTGTTTTCTTATGACGACGGACGGTGACGTTATCACGTAAAATTATCGTCCGTAAACCGACTTTCCAGACAACTAACATTTTTTGACCACCTCAATATACTTAGTAATTTTTTAGCGCTATGACAATCTTTTGTATACCAAATTGTAGATAATTTAATGAACCTTCTAATTGTTTATAAACATCATCATCATCATCGCGATGAATTCTGGTTACAACCGAAGCTTCCGCTTCGGTGCCTGGGGTCCGCTTTCCTACCTTTTCTTCTCCACTTCGCACGATCTTCGGCATCCCTGATAGTAAGTCCATTGGCACGCACATCACCCCTTACGACGTCAAGCCAGCACTTTTTTGGTCTGCCCCTCCTGCCGGGGCCCGGCGGAGGCGGCATGGCTAGACATTTGTTTCCCACGTAAGTATCCGGTTGCCGTAAAACGTGACCATACCAGCGAAGGCGACACTCTGCAATTTATCCGTAATGTCACTGACATGTAGGCTGCCGCGAATGCGGGAGTTACTAACGCGGTCCTTCCGCGTTACTCCACATATCCACCGCAGCATGTTCATTTCCGTGACACGCAGTTCCTGCTTGTGTCGCTCCAGCACCGGCCACGCTTCACAGTCGTATAAAAGGACAGGCCTAATTATGGTTTTGACCTGTCCCTTCAACTTAACCGGTGTCTTGGGGTCACAAATGACACCAGTCACCTCACGCCATTTGGCCCACGCGGCAGCAATGCGTGCCTTGACGTCGAAATCAATGTCACCAGACGCGTGAAATACAGATCCCAGGTATTTCACCTGATCCGTGCGCTCGACCGTGTCGCAATCTATGCGCACGGGTGTGGGGTCTGTAGATTTGCAGGCCAAGTACTCGGTCTTCGCCACATTGAGCTTCAGACCGTCGTTCTCAAGCGACTCCTTCCATGCCTTCACGCGTCGCACCAACCTACGCTTGTCCGCATCCATCCAGCAGCCATGGAGGCCGCTCATGTGCATCTCTAACGCTGTTTGATGGGATGGATGGAGGATGTCTAATATCACGCTGAACAAAAACGGACTGAGGACGGATCCCTGGTGTACCCCGACGGTGATGGGGAAGGGTTTCGTGTCACCAACAGCGGTTCGAACTATGGAATCAGAATTGCGGTACATGTCTCGAATGATGTCAATATAAGCCTCAGGTACCCCTTTGAACCGCAGTGCCCACCAGATCATCACGCGAGGAATACAGTCAAAGGCCTTCTGCATGTCCAGAAACAGGTAATGCAGAGGCGTATTCTTCGTCCTGTATTACCCCGCGATAGTCCTTAGGGCAAAAACAGGGTCCATGGTCCCGTAACCAGGGCGAAACCCATATTGACACTCCGAGACAGTACACTCCTGTCGGATCCGAGAATCAATAACCCTCTCAAAGAGCTTCATTGTGTGGGACATGACCTTTATACCTCGGTAATTACCGCACTCCTGCACCGATCCCTTGCCTTTGAAGACTGGTGTAATGATACTCAGCCTCCATTGGTTCGAGATCATACCAGTGAGGAGTGTCCGGTTAAAAAGGTCGGTTAAGATGCCCACACCACGACAATTCTGGACTTCTGCAGGCGTTACCGGTGGCACTAGTCCTTGATTTGGTGGCAGATCCGGCGGCTGCACCTCTTTGTGCTGCTTGCTCAGCAACTCGTGGAAATAAGAGCGCCATCTCTCCTTCACCGCGAGGTCCTCGCATAGTAGGTTGCCCCCAGGGTCCTTTACACAGCGGTACTTAGAAATATCCTGTGCCGCTTTGACCCTGGAGCGCGCCACTAATAGATGAGCTTCTGCCCCTCAGACTCTGTCTCTCTGGACTGTGTCGTTCCACCACCATGTCTCCTTGTCACACTTGCGACCACCCTTAGACACGGCAAGCACCTCCCTTGCCGACCCAAGGATAGCCGCCTGAATCCTGTCCCAGTAAGCCTGAACTGGTTCGCCCTCACTACCGGTGCATTTGTCACTTTGCTGATATGATGTCTCCTAATGAGTAGGAAGTCGATTTGGGTAGCATTTCTACCGCTCTTGTAGGTGATGAGATGCTCGGGTTTCTCTTTGAAATACGTGATCACGATGGCAAGGTCGGCAGCCGCACACGTATTGAGGATGTCCTCCCCTTCCGCGTTGCGGCTACCGTACCCAAAACCACCGTGAACACGCTCAAACTACCCACATCCTTCACCCACATGACCATTCAGATCGCCACCCAAAACGATTCCATGTGATAATGGAATCCCACGAAGCACTTCTCCGAGAAGATTCCAAAACGCGATCATATCGGCGTCGCTACAACCAACCTGTGGCGCGTAGGTGCTTATCAAGTGGGTAACTATCCCACCGATAAGCACCCTCACAACCATAAGCCGGTCGCTACAGCGTTTCACCTCCAAGATGTCGTCCAGGAGCTCCCCCGAGAGCACTATGGCGACCCCAATTCTCCCCACCAGGTACACCCGTGTAGATCAGCTTGTAGCCATTCCCAATAAACCGGGATCTGCTGGCCTTCCACCGAGTCTCTTGCAGGAACGCCACGGCCACCCTCCGCCTGGAGAGTACATCAGCCAACTCCCTCGCGCGTCCAGTTAGCGTGCCAATGTTCCATGTTGCGAAGCGGAGTTTCCTTTTGGATTGGGCTAGTGTCTTTAGCCGTGCTCGCCTACAGCACGGCAGCCCTTGTCCACCTATCACAGGAGTCGAGCGAAGTTCCTGCGCGTCGTTTTGCGGCGACGCCCTATCCGTGACATAAGCTTTTCTATTTCTGTACATGTTTAGTTTTGGCAAATTTTGGCTTTTACGGGAACGACTGCCGTGCGACCTTACCAACCTCAAAGGAAAAAACCGAAAGGTGTCCTTCCCTTGCTGCATGTGAGCTAGCAGAGGGAGTTGTCCATCAGTCGCCTTTTACGACTCCCTTGGAATGACTCGGGGTGGTCCTATTCTTCACACTGGCCGGGGCCACACAACCAATTAATTATTATTAATTAAAAAACTAATTGTTTATAAACATCTACTATATTAATGTGTTTAGGAGCTACAAAGATTTTTTTGTAAATTAGGAACTCGTTCATTGTGAACATTCTATAATCAACAATGAACCATAGATATGGTGTACAATGAACGAAAAACGAAAAATATATATATATATAAATAAAAATGAAAATTAAATGAATGAAAACAAATGTTTTATTTTAATGCCAAAATCATAATATTTATTTACATTTCAATAAAATCAACACAAAAGAGCTTCCTTTATCAATATTGTGGAATAATAATTATTATGAATCAGGTAATCAACAATACAGTCCTCCCAAGAACTTTAAAACTAATAAACTTAGCTACATTTTGTATCAGTCTGTTTAAACTTATTATTTTAAGAATTTCTATTTTATGTTTTAAAACATATCGCCTTAATGTTGGGTATGCGATTTTACATTATTTTGCTGCTGTCCGGATACTTGCTCGACTTAGATATTTTAAAATTGCACACTACATGATCTATAGTAATATGCTTACCTTTACCGCTACCGAGTTTTTTACGTCGCACCCTGAAAACGAAAATATTGCTGGTAGGTATAGTTTTTATATAAAGAGAAGATATTTTCTTATAAAATCTCAATTATTTAAAATATAGTATAGATAGTCGTTTGTTAAATTGTTAGAATCAAAGATTTTACCTAAGAAAATACAATAACTGTTTTGGCATTTAAAAAAAAGTAAGTACCTATCCTCTTATAGGCAAATTATTTTTCAACGAAAAATTATAGGTCAACATTGAACCAGTGATTCATTGCACACCGTTCAATTTGGTTCATTGTGAACCACTGCCGTTTCAAAATATTTGAGGTTATGACACAGTAAATACTTTCAAAGTGGTAAAAAATATTCTAAGCGAAAGTCCACGAGACATAACACGTAAAAATAGAAATGTGCAATCACTGAAAATATACAGAAAAGAAAAGAAACTCACCTTTTTTTTCAACTTTTACGAAACAAAATCACAAAACTTAAAATAGCACACGCACCCGACCAGATATCTGGCAGGCGGCTGCGGGGGTAACATGTGGTACAATATAAAACATGTACGCACGTGTGAATGACAACGTTTCTTCAGTGAAATACCAATGGTGGATCACTGTATCTGCCTAGTTCATTAATGGACACACCCACCCTACATAATTGATGGTAAATAATAAATAATTAAAAACTAATAATTTCTTCGTCTATTAAATTATATCGTTTAGATTATTTAATCGATATTTTTAATTCAATTTTATCATCATTACATCTCTAGTAACTTCAAACTGGTTACTAAAAATGGTATAATGCTACATACTTAGTGCAATGAAAGTACTCTCTCCAAGTATATAACAACTTCCCAACATCAACCGTTGGGCCGCGCTTCGCCAGGCAAGACATGATTACCTAGCCTAGTCTAAGGATTCTCTCTTTGCGCTGGAGGGATATATGTTACCGTTCCTCCACAATTTAGGCAGTTTTACACAAATACTTTCCCCATATTTCCCTTGTCCTATTTATGCTTAATACAAGAACAATATAACTTAAGAGAATAAATAGAACCTATGACTTATTACTTTGAGTCTATTGTAGGGCGGTAACGGTGTAAAAGGCAGCTTGTCCATTTGATGTATATCAGGTATAGGTGACATATCTGGAACGCGACAGCCATTCTTCGTTCGCAACAACTTTATAATGTCTCGCTCTTCCATCTTAAATGTTTATCGTCTTTGCGTCCTTTTTAAGAAACCATATACTATTTATTCTCTTCGCTCCCTTACCGATCACAAAAGAATGTAAACAAACTAATAAATAAAATTATAAATAGGTACAAAATAAAGAATATAGAAATATATGATAAATTATCATATGACAAATTGCAGCAATGTCGGCTTAATAAAATTTTATTTAATATTTAGAAATCACCATGGCAATAGCTTTATGGTAGGTAGGTCAAGAATAATAATCGGACCAAAGAGTCTCTTATTTATAGTCGTACCTTTGAATTGACTACCCTGACATGTGATTTTGATGAGATTTTGATGTTCGATCAAAATCTTTAAATGAAAAAATAATAACACTACATGCAATTGCCAAAATATTAAAAACACTTCGACGAATATAAAAAGGGTAACTTTGAGCGTGGTGGCAAGGCGGGTAGTCTCTCACTCCCAACGGTGATTCTGTCCGTGTTCCAGAGCGAGAGCGCATGGAACGCTATTGGCTCCTTAGAGGCCCTACTCACCTTCGTGCCTGACGTACGTCCCGCCAAGGACGCGGTGCCCGACGTAGCATGCACACGCAACGTGCGCGGCTGTCGGCTGTAAGTCCGCTCAAGGCCACGGTGCTGTAGCCAGCGTTGCCAATGCTATATTCTTAAATTACCCCAAAATAATGGTCAAATTCCCCAGTTTGGGAGACAAAACCTGAAGTCGTAATGTAATTAATAATCCCGGTTCCCCGCATTAATGGTCTCGCCATAAATTCCCCAATCAAATCAAATCATTTATTATTTTGCAGAAAGCACTGTTACAATGGTGTTGTCAATCAGTTTGAAATTCCCCGCATTTTGGGGAATTTTCCACAAATTGGCAATATAAACTATATACTGTATATATACCGTATATTATATACATAAGCATGTGGTGGGGGTACTCGCTAGATGCAAAACGCGTCGTGCAAGTCCAGCAAGCAATATATAATATGTATATATATAATTCTGACGTACGTCAAGACTATTCACGATCGTTTTGCATCGCGCATCGTGCGTGTCCTTGGCGGGACGTACGTCAGACACGATGGTGAGTACGGCCTTTTATGCGAGGCGGTGATGTAAGCAAAGGAGGCGGCGGAAAGGAAGAGAAAGAGAGAGCGGACTACGACTCTCTCTGCCCTCAGCAGACGCACCGGGCGCCGGAGGGCATATGATGATCTCTGGCCGCTTTAGGATGCGGCCGGCGGGCGGCGAACTTTTGGGAAAGTAGCGCGCAGTGTTTCGCGCGCGCTTCTCAGACGAGTGCGGCCGACGGACCTGTCTTATGTGAGATTATTGAGTATTTTCGAAAGGCGAGGCTTCGGTGCTCAGAAAGTTTCAAATATCCGCTTAGCAAGATCGATAGTACTTGGGTCGACGGCGACGGTACAAAAGAATTAAGCAGATCAAATAGTAAAAATTGAGAAGCAAATATCTACCACCACTCAATCTTGGTTTGTCTTCACGATGACCGGGGAGGCAAAACGGACTCCTTTAACAAAGAACTGTTTATTCTACTACTAGCTTTATCGGTTTCACTTGCGTTAATGTAGATTTTATCAAGACGGACGACCGTCGGTAAAGGTACCTTATCTTCCTGTCTGTACCCCAGACAATTGGTGTCAATTCTGTTGTATTACTCTCTTGAGCATAATTGACTAAATTTTCTTCATACAAAATGTAAACCTTGTACACTTTCAAACAAGGTCTTATTTCAAATTTAAACAAGTAGGTAACATATGTCGCTATAGAAATACACACACGCAAACACGCTATCCGCTGAATGCCATCTCTTTTGCTCTGTGTTTTTAGTAAGCGTCTTCGTAAGTGTCGATTAAAATAACGTCATCTTAGTTCGTTTTGAACAAGTTTTTATACGGCAATTATACGGCATTTGAATAAATGGGGACTCTCGCTTCGTGGAAACAAAGTTGAGTATATGTTGACAGGTTTTAGTGAAATTTAGTGGCGCTGAGAAATAGATGCCAGTAACAAATAGACCTTGTTGTGAATAAGACAGGGTTGATTTCCTATGAAGAAATTAAGTCAGGTTTTAGTTTAGTCGAGTGTACAATAGAATCGGGAGCATTGTGTAGGTATGCCAAATTTAATAACGATCAATTGATTAGTTTAGGCGTGAAAGCGTAACAAAGAAACAAATTCTTATTGTTTAGAATTACTTAACTTAGACGCCTGCCACAGCAAGTGAACCAGAGCTGTGTTTAAGGAGTTCTGTTTACCGCGAAGGTAAATTGTCTATAACAATTCTTTAAAGTGTATCTTTTAGCTCCTCAATTATTATTTAACGGTGGATTTCCGCTACGTAACGCCAGAAGAAGCTGACGCCTTGGACGCCATATTCTATACGACGACTTCTATATAAGGCTATATCACTATAAAGTCCTTACTGCGTTGAACCGTGGACGCAGCGTGTGTCGACACCCTTTTGCTGTTCCACCTTCCAAGCACTGAAGGCTGTTTGAGAACTAGTGCTGCATCCGCGAATTCTCAAATGGCGTATAACCTCAAATAGTAAGTTAGTTAGTGAATAAATATTTGAATTTGAGAGAAATACGAGTATATACTTACGTATAGGTACGTACCTAAGGGAATTAACACGATCACGTAATAGGTATTACATACCTTTGAAATGCCTGACGTTTCGAACGGGTTGCACTGGCTGTGGTTATAGGCTGACTGGTTCAGTGGTGCACGCCCTCCGTTGTCGAATCAGGTAGAAGGTTTTTCACCCATCCGCATATTTTCGATATTTTCTTTTCGCCAACAACTACCTAACCTAACAGTGTTCCTATTCTGTAAGTAAACCGTCACGTATCCCTATTCCGGTGTTTAACCGATTGCGCATAAAAGCGACGTGGCATGTTTTTTTTTTGTAATTGGATTCCACGCTATAGATAATAAAACCATCTTCCCGATTGAAAGTGTTATGGGGTGATTCTTTTTAACACAGTTTAAGCGTGTTTTTCACTGAAGAACATATCAAAATGTTCCCCAAATTAAAAATGGATTTTGGGTTTTGTAGTAAATTTTAATGTCTATCAAGGCCTTAGTAGCCAATTGTCATTAATGCCACCACCGCCACAAAGTCAGATTTGGACTTAATTTAAAGGGTTTACTGTAGATTTTTATCGACATCACTAGACCGTATTCTTACTGAACAGTTGTTCACTGGCGCTGGTTTAATTTATGAACCTCTGCGAAACACACTTGAACGTGAAAAGGTGGCGATATTCCTGTTTATTACATATAATGCAATGTGCACAGAGTAAAGTGGAGGTGTTTGCAGATAACCACTGCCGACGTTTGTGAAAATGTCCCAATCTGTAAAGAAAAGATTGTTGTATTTTTTACTAAGAGAGGAAACATTCTTATCGGTAGTTACTTCTATCAGCCTGCCGGACCTTGCATAATCTTCTAAGATAAAATTGCTGCGATATTTTTATTAACATATCGCACACCTAGATCTAAAGGGAGCTACCTCAAAAAAGCTACGGTTGTGCTTGATAAAGGGAAGACTGTTACTGCATGGTATACAGAGGAATGTTTACCTCAAGGATTAGAAGCCTTAAAAAATTAACGACAACTCAAGACTCGATACTTGGCTTTTGCATCATGATAACGCCCCTGCACATCGAGCCGGCAACGATCTATTTGCACCAAGCTGGAATCAGATTTAGCGGATTTAGCGCCATGCGACTTCGCACTATTCCCGTATGGAAAAAACAACTGAAGAGACGCAAGTTTTCAGGCTATGAGGAGCTTATATAAGAGATAACTGAAACTTACTTCGAAAATTTTTTTTTTCACAAGGTAAATACGACAAAACTTATGTAGCGCTCTAGTATATGATCGAAGCCTATATTTATAGCCGGCGGCTATACCTATCTTACTGCGACATATAGATAACTCGACTTCTAGGCGGCGTATCAAGATGAAACATGCACCAGATTTTAAGTCAGAACTCCAACAATATAACTGTGAAATGCGCATCCAAATACGTGAGGTAGGTTTTGCTTGATAGGCGTATAAACATACAGACAGACAAAAAAAATATATGAAAAAAGTGTTTTGGCTTCTATTACTCCTATAAAAACTCCTCATTTTATTTTAAGGGTTCCGTTCCTCAAAAGAAAAAAAGAAACCCTTATAGGACCACTTTATTGTCCGTCTGTCTATCAAGACACTTTTTTCAGGAACGCTCTGAGGAATGAACTTAAAATTAACATGCAAAAGTTATGTCAGCGGTCCCTTGAAGCTGTAAAAAAAATCAAACTTCAAGACGCAATGAATTGATATGGCCATCAAACATTTCGCAGGTTAATAAAAATTAATAGGGTACTTCCCATTGACCTAGCATCATTAAATTTGGCCAGCTTAAAATGTCTCACAGTGCAAGTAAAAGAAAAAATAAGGAAGTCGTTATTATTTTGTTATATCACATAAAAAACATATTTTTGCGATTAAACTTATCTTTTGCGGTTGGAATATTGACTATGGCGTATATCGATGTAAAGGAGAGTATTTTTAGAATTGCAAATTTAAGTTTGTCCTTACGGAACCATCGGTGCTCGAGCCAGACCCGCACTTGTCCGGTTTTTTCATAATATCACCACATATCGCCAATATACAAACATCGACTAGTTACAAATTTTATTATATGTATGTATATGTGGATAAAAAAGTGGATAAAGAAGTTATATATAGCTGCGATAATTTAAGCGTGCTTAAAATTTAGATCAGATATGTGTCCAAAAAATAGGAGAATATATGGTAGATGTATGGCATATGGATGATATATATGGCAAAAAATAAAGTGAAACTGCAAGTTTTATCCTTATTTATTTTATTTTTAAACGATAATACAGTTACAATATTAAGTACATAGTGAGAAATAAACTAAAGTATTCAATATTACCATAAATGAAATACAAAATCAAGTTATTATTATAATATTAAAGATAATCTTAAAAAATCTTACACATGTGAGTAAATTAAACCAAATATTACAAAGTTATTGTTAGTTTTGATTTTATTCGCTATTTGAGATAAGCACGTACAAGTTTTTTTCATCTAAATAACATTTCGTGACTGCTGAGTGGTGACAGATAAAAGGATAATGGGACGTACCCGGCAGGTTCGGTACCTACTACACATATACAGATACATATAAACAGATATGTATATGTATATATTATGTAAGTTATGGTTTCACTTCTGACGTGCACACTGACAGTTTTTTTATTTTATAAGATTATAATAAAATGCATTAAAATTCATTGGCGTAACAGAAATTCAGAACAGTCCACCGAGGTAAACAAAATGATTCTAGTTAAGTTTTATAAAGTTTAATCAATATTATTGCTAATAATGATTTTTTTTTCGTTGACTAAGAAATTAAGACTGTTTTTGATTTTTTTGTGATAATTTTTGATTGATTAACCCACTTATTAACACTTTAATGTTAGATATGTGTACCTGAACACATTTCTGAGATATACTTACAAAAGTAAACTTTTTTGCTTTTTGAATCGATGTGGGTGTGGGAAACGGTACCTCTTACATAAAAAATTAAAACTAAAGGAAAATATCAAACACTAGACCCATTTATAGTCTAGAAATGTCTTATGTGAAGATCACTGTGGGTCTAGTGTTTGATATTTTGCTTTAGTTTTAATTTGTTTTTTTTTTGACAAGTATAACTTGCAGATGCAAGTTATATTTATTAGCTTATGGGATCCAAAGTGTATTATGCTAAATCTATAACGATCTTACTGCATAAAAAGGTATTTTAGAAACCATACAATAACCCAATTAGAAGATTGCGGATCCCGATATCCCGATTCTCGAGATCTCAGGATCCCGATCGCATTTCAGTCCCGAATATTTCGGGATTGAATTTGATAAATCTAAAGATTTAGGTACGGGATTAGCAAAAACTTTAAAAATTGTTAAGTACCTATATAATTGTGTTTTGAGGCGCATCCTAGTCGTATCATAGTGTGAAACAATAATGTCAATGTTTAATGACAATTCCTCTACGTCGATTCAAACAATTATTTTAATCTCACAAGTGAAACATATATTCTTTGTTTTTTTTTTAAGTTAATAAGTAAGCAAGTAAGTCTAAGTTAATATTAATTTTTAAGTGTAATATATCCGATCCCACTATATGACTAATTTTATTTATAAACAGTTAATTATCTTTGCAATGTACAACTTGTTACAGATAGGTCTGGTGATATTTTAGTAATTGAAATAAAAATTCAAGATTAATGTCAATTAGAAAATTAGATAACATCTAATTGACAAATTGAACTGGAAAATTAACCAATAAAGCTAATAATTCTGTATGTATTTAATATAGAGGATGTTGATGGAATGTCTGGATTTGTCAGAAATAAAAAAGTCAAAAAATTACGTGAAATATGTGCACCTACACCGGGTAATCATTTTCCAATTTCCGAACATTTCTTTTTCGATAATTTATTTTCGTAATCTTTTTTCTTCAAACTAATTCAACTAAGTATTTGGGCTATATATAATGTTCCTAAAATATGACCACACGTTTCAAACAAAAAAAGATTTTTCGAAATCGGTCCAAAATTGCCGGCAATATCGCCGAACATACAAAAAAAAAACATACTAACGAACATAGAACCTCCTCCTTTTTCGAAGCCGGTTATAAAACTAAGTTTAGGTAAAAAATATTAAAGGTGTTTCTTCGTTAATTGTGTACTATCGCTTATTTCCAGAAATATCAAAGAAACAATTTCAAGTTTTAAATATTCAACTCAACTTAGTTGACAGTTTGAGTTCGTTTGAGCTGTCAATAAATATAGACTTATTGACAGTTGGTTAGGTATGTTCTTGTTTTTTGACTAAAGTGGTACCGCCCTATTGCCGTTTGAATAGACTAGCACACGACTAAGGTACTAGAGTAAGGTACTACTACGTAGATTAAGTGTCACTATATATAGTATGCAACAATACAAACTAGTTATGTTAGCCAGATGAGATGATATTTTGTGGATGTAATATAATTTTTATTAAATATAATTACAACATTTGTTACCCAATGATATAATTTGTTTTATAAATCCATTAGTATATTGGAACTTTAAACTTCAATACACAGAATTATATTAATTATAATTATTCATATTATCTAGTATATTATTATAAAAATAATTAATCATGGGCAAATAGTACAATTCAATTATCCAACTGAAGCAGTAAGGCCACGCTGCGTTTGATCCAATGAGCTGAGGGCTTATCCGATGGTAAATAAAATGCTAGCACAAAATTAGATGAGTGACCAGTAGTAGCTAACACACCTTTTCTCTCTAACGTTTTATAAAGTGGACACCTATATCTCGAACCTTCTACAAATTCCGCTTTTAGCTTAGGATACAACCATACCACCGGAAGTACGTCATTTAATATCTTTGGAAGTTGTTCAGCTATAGTAAAGCTCTTTCGGTCCCAGCGTCCCCCATCCATAAACAGTCCCTCCACGTATACTCCCCACCGACATGGGACATTTTCGTAATCCACATGTCGAACTTCAAAATCAAATACCAATAAATCTATGGGAATTTGTTTAGATCTAGCAAAATTTTGGACAGAACCGGTAAGAAAGGCTTGTGTAAAAAAGAATCCTGAAAGCCAAAATGTAGACGGTTTGCCGTTCTCATACCAATCTTTCAACATATTCAAGCGTTCTATAAAGTCAGATACATAGCTAGGTAGCGGTTTTAAACTTGGATAAGAAACTTTAGCCCAGTTACTAGGTATTTTGCCTAATAACATTGCATTGGATTGTAAATCTAAAGCAGGAGACATTACAATCAAACCTTTCACAGCTTTCTGCAAATCTTTCAAAGATACCGTAATCTCATTTAGTAACTTATTAAAACGTTCCATCTCTTGAATTAAAACGGTGTTCATGGATTCGTTGTAGTCTACTGGATATTTTTTCTGAGAAATTTCGATGTCAAATAAATCGGGCAGTTTAGAAAGAATCTCTGAAGCCATTTGAACAAGAATAATTTCTGTATTTCCACTCTCACCTCCACTACCAGCACCTTCAACAAGCACCAATGCTGCGGTTAGTGCCATCGAAGCAGCATAGTCACGAGTTATACCCGCATTCATATGAAGCCCAAATACTTCAGGAGGAGGATTCACAGGCACAGTCTCTATATGTTTAAGGTAGTCATGATATTCACATCTTCGAGGTAATCCATATTGAGGCCCAACATCACAAAAGGAATAATTTGGGTCGTTTATTACTCCAGGGTTGACGTAATTATCTAATATTGTAACTATTAAACGACGATCCCAGTCATCAGTTACCCTGCCACCGTAATTGCATTCCCCAGTTAAATATTTAATAGCTACATATTGGATTTCTTCATATTGATTCAAAAACATTTGTAGTTGCATTACTGATATTTGAAAATCGGAATCATTAAAACCGTACTGAATATTCCAACCCAAAGGACCAAACTTTTTCCTTTCTTGTACTACAGCGTGGAAAAAACTGATTCCATACAGAAGTTTACTGAACTGCCTGTCCTTCCCAGGGCATCCTTCATAAAATTCAGTTTCTTTTAGCGGCTCCGAGTTGTAAGAGCGGTTTAAGTTATGTTGGAGTCCTGTAGGTGGTTCATTGGTCATTTTAACACCAACCTGTAGAACAGACTGCGGAAATCTATCCGATGGATAACTTGTTAACCATAATCTAAAATTTAAATCCGTATTAGTTAAATCGAATCCTTCTACAAGTTTTTCCAGGACTGGAAGCCAAGAAACAGCTAAATGACAGTTTTGTAAGCACACCCATCCGCCTTCAAGTTGAGCCATTTCTATCATAGCCCGTGCAATCGGACCCTGTCCCTGTCCCAAAGATATAGAATTAAACCTATGCGAATATCCCATTCGTTCACAATATTTTATTAACGCGCCCATTGGATCTGATCCAGGTGATAAGATAAATATTAAAGGTGCAAGACAGTTTGAATCTCCAAACGACTTTCCTATATCGAAAGGTGGAGGTGTTGTGTATTTTTGGCCCAGTTCTTTTTCAACAAATTCTGATATAGCTAATGTTAGTTTATCAGGTCTTAATATTCTTACTATTAACAATTTTTGAAAAAGTGACAACTTTTCATTCCAATTTCCTGGAAGCGGTTTCGTATGTGGCTCTAAGTCATCATAAACCGCCTTCCACTTTGACACGTTTTTCACAAAATCATTTTTGAAGCCGTTGTACGTATGCAAATCATTTATACGACAAATTTCGTCCCAACTTTTGTCAGGTAGCCATTCGGCCGGTTTTTTCAGAGGGTTTTCAACAGCAATACCTCCAGTAATTAGAAATAAATGCTCGTCTGGTTCCATTTCATCTGTGGATAACATCATCTTAGAGCACATTATAAAAGAAAACATAAGTTTATCCTTGTCAAACAGTGATCTACAAACATTACTGTACAAATTGTAAGTAAATGTATCTTTTAAGAACTTCAACCTCTTTTCTAAATCTTTTGATTTGTTCGCATTTTCGATTGATAATATATACAGATTAATAAACCATGCTAAGGAATATTGATACATAGGGTCAACATTTGGTAATTCAGTAACACAGTAATATAATACTGCTGAATGTGAAGCAATCGGTCTATAGCCAAGACGAAAGGTCTCTATTACCATCTCAGTCTCTAAACTGGCTTCTTGTTTCTTCATAATATCTATAGCTAATAATTTAGAAGAGTCTAACACTTCTATTGCACTTTCATCTTCTAAAATATCACCCTTTGATTCTTGTAAAGTGCGTAAAATATCGTCCTCAACTTGCTTAAGTGCTGCTCGATTGGCGGCACCTTGCACTATTAGTTTTTCTCGTTTTTCTTGCAAATCGGGTCTTTCTTTTGCTACAACTATACCTAATAGTTGATCTTCCAATCCATCTTTAGTAAGTGCAAAGTTAATTAATGTTACTTTATTAAAAACTTCTGGCAAATAATGAGGATTGCGTAATTTAGTCGTCATATAAAGTCTAAAGTTAGGATGATATTCTATAACGTTGTCCCCTATGGCAATAAACTCTTTGCCACCTTGCATGTACGTATTTTTTAATAGAACTGGATCCAGAGGCGCTTCCACATCTTCAAGAATACAATCTATTAAAGCCGGTTTGCCATATTCTAAACATGTTTCAATAACTTTCATGTAATTGCCATCGGTAAACTTCATTACTTGCAAATCGTTTAATTTTTCCATTGTTTTAACCCATTTATTAGCTTGCCCTTGAGGATCAATTAGTAAAGACCACCTCATTGAATTGTCTTGTATGACTCCATTGTCTACGGAAAAAGAGTCCCTGGGTAATCCAGCAATACACCAATTTTGAATTTTTATGTCAGTGCCAAGGATATCTTTGAAAACAAAATGTTCCGAATGTGGCATGTCCAATTTGATAACTTGGTCTCGCCATTTGTCAATAATTTTTATCCTAATTGGTAAGGTATAGGGAGCTAAATAAGCAATAATACCACAAGATACCAGAATATCACCAGCTAAATTATCAAAAAGAGTTTGTAAATTTGCAGCTGCTTGTGTCCAACGTACTTTTTCTCCACCCAGGCCACCTATCAATTTCTCAGCTCGATATAATTTGTCAATACACAATTGTACTTCATCTTCAAGCACTTTCTTTTTCATATTCGCCTCTTCTAAGGCTTCGTTAAGTTCTGCAAGTTTAGCTTCTAATTTGGCTACAGTTGCCTTTTTTTCCTCTAAAATAGCCATTGTTTCAGCAAATTCTTTTTCAGCCGCATTTAACTTTGCTTTTTTTGGTGCTACCACCTTTGCGACTGCATCATACATATCCATGGCAATTATCCACTTACATAGGCCTTCAGCGGCAGTTGACGCTTTGGCAATAATGTGAGGTTTAAAATCTTTGTTAGAAAGGTATTCCTTTCTAATTTTTTGCATTACTGGAATAGGTATATTATCTTTATCGAAGTTTTTCAGGGACTCCAAGAAGCTCATGTCCCCTAAAATTTTTTTACTGGGCCCCCAATAATCAAACATTTTTTTCCCAGGATTGTCAGGATCGGGAATTTTGTCAGGAGGAATACCTTTAATTACACATACCGCAGCCATAACCAGTTTTACTGTATACGGAGGGTTTTTCATAGATTTCACTATCGTTATGTCAGCGGGTTTTAAAGTATTTAAAGCAGCAATAGCATCTTCAAGAATCGGTAAAGCAAGGGCTAAATCAGCTTCACAATCTTTTTTAAGCTCTTGAGCAGCTGCTGCTTGTACATTAGCGACTTTTTGGTCTTCTCTTACTTGAGCTGCTGCTTTATCAGCAATAGCAGTTTCGGTTGCTATCTCTTCCATCATTTTAACCGATTTTGCAGCCATTACCATCAACTGAGGTTTCAAGGCATTTAAGTCTCTCTGCATGATAGTTACAGCCTCAGCAGCTTGACCAAGCTTATCTAAGCCATTGGTATACCTGAGTTTAGCAGCTCTTAATTCTCTTTGTTTTTTATTTGTTAATGTGGTGAATGATTTAATTAAATCTAAGTAAGATGCAGATGTAATGTATGTCTTTCTTCCATAATTATTGAAGAAATCAGCTGAGACGATACGAGCATCGACATGAAATTGTTTGCAAATAATCACTGCAGACGCCTTAACTTTGTCGGGTACATTTACCTTGTACATATAATAGTGTGCTACCATTTCTAATGCGTCTTCAGGCCAACTATCATACCAATCAATAGTGCAGCAATTTACTAAAGATGGGTAAAGCCTAAGCCTAGTTCGAAAAGCACTTCCTATGGGACTAAAGCACAGTACAATATGTAATTTTGCTTTACAGCGACCTACAAAGAAAGATAATATTTGCAATGGATTGATGTCTAGATTTCGATTACCACCTTGCGCCCCCAAACGAACCAGCTCAATAATTTCTTGTTGTTCATCTAACCCGTAGAGGCTAGGGACTTCACCAGAATTAAGGAGACTGTCTAAATTTTGTATAAATAGTTCTTCCTTTATTTGGTTCTCAGTAAATAAGAAAGTCGTGTCTTTATTGAGACCACCAGATTCACGAAGCACTCTTTTTAAATCCTCTTGCCAATCTTTATTGCTGTAATTTTTTGTAATTTCAGGTTGTATAATATTTTGACCTAACATAGTGCTAGCTAATCGCGTAAGTGATTGACGACCAGAGCCTCCTACTCCAACTAACAGCGCATTTCCTGAAGGCATAGAAAGTAGTCTGCAAATTTTCGATAAATGTTCTAATGCATAATCAAATAATACTATATTCATTTTTGATTTGTGCATCGTATTATATTCAGCAAGCATAGCATTAGCGACATTTAATACCGTTTCTCTCGATGGCATTTCTTCGTAGCGTCTTTCGCCTTCAGCGCTGTCTGTATCTAAATAGCAACCAAACATCATGCTCTTGATAGTTTCTTGTGTAACTTCTTCGTTTTCGTTTTGGTAATTATCCAGTGCATTGTCAAACGAATCCTTCATGAAGTCTCTAGTAGTCTTTTTTAAAATATTGAAAAACCACGTTCGATCATCTGTGTCCACAAGTCGGTCATAAAATACGCGCATAATTTCGTGTACCCAGACTCTAACGAATGTTTTTTTGTTTTCTGCAGATTCTTTTCTTAGCAGGGCACAACCTTGAACCACTCTCGAAAAATCTCTTAAATTAAATATGTAATGCGATTTTGCCGGAGTCGGTCTCAAGCCAGCAGCTGCTTGATCGTATATATCCATTGTAGCGGCTATGATATTAAGTGTATAAACATGTGCGTCTTGACCGAATCCATTTCTCCGCCACCCTAACTGTAATAAGGATATAAATATCTTACTCATACTCTCTTTTGAAAATTCATTAATAGAGTAAATATTGTAATGTCTTAACATTCTGGGATATATCAGTTGTCGGCTGCCACCGACTGGACCTATAGCTCCATAGAAGAAAGTGTCTAATATGTATAATTTTTCAGTTGTTTTTAAATCATACCAATGTTTTTGATCAAAATATAACCTCAATAATTCTATTGCTGGTTGAGCACCGTACACCTCTTTGGCAGGCATATTCATGTCATCAATAAATATTATAGCCTGTTTACCCTTAGTAGGGCCATAAATACCCTTCCTTCTCTTGACCAGTTTCGAAAGAACCAAATCTTGTGTTTGATTACAAGAAGTCGTAGTGGTAAACGTCAGTAAACCAGGTGTATAGTTTTCAATACTAATCGAATTCATTAGAAAGTTTTGAATGTAAAAGCTTTTACCCGTTCCCGTTGGTCCAATGAGGAGCAAAGGCATACGGAATTTCGTGTGTAAAATTAATAGTGCAATGTATTTCTCCGTTTCCATAGTTGGAATAACAGTTTGGAGGAGGTTAATTTTTTCATTTACGTGACTTGCTTTGACTGCATCCACATAGGATTTCCAACAACCTTTCCCTTTGTACATGTAATAATGATCAATTATCATACCCTCACTTGGAATAGATACGTCAATTCGATCGATATTATCTGGTATACCGTACTCACCTCTCATGTGATCTTTTAATAATTCATCAAATTGTTCTCGGGAATGAGAATTTAATATTCCACCGACACCCCAAACCAACGCAGTCATAAATGATGCTAAAAACCAAGTTCTTGTATATCTTGTGTCCTCTTCTCCTTCTACTGCATCATCCATTAACATAACTACAAGTCGCAGTGTGCTCACAACTAAATTTACTTCTCCAGCTGTCACCAGTTGTATGCATTGTCTTCGCACGAAATATATTAGTCGATCAAAGAGCCACTCACACATATTGAAAATGTATTCCTCATTGTCTTCTAACCAAATGGGATTAAGAGTATTTAGCCAGGATTTGTAAAAAGGCATAAAGCCGAGTGTAGCTGATTCCATGTATATCATTCCACATCTAGAGACTGTGGCAGGGGACGCTTGAGTTAAGTCCATGACTTCAAATATCATCGACATTACGTTTGACATAGAAATCACTTCTCCAGATGTTAAACATAGTTTTTTGTTGTCATCTAATACAGTATTCATATTTTCAATCCACACCGCGTCTACCGGACCATCAAACACGATCCATTTTCTTACAGGAGTATCTTCCGCTGCAAAATCTCTAAACATTGTTGCTACTATACCATCAGTCCATTCGTAAGATATGGGGTCAAATGCACCGTACAACTGACCCATAGTAACTGCTTTAGGATTTAATACCTTATATGTGCATTCCGACCCATTTGGTTGTTTTCTTTGATACATAATAGTAAGGGCCTGAGACAATGTCCTCAATGTCATTGACTTACCAGAAAAAGGATCACCCACTAGCATAAATCCGTGTCTAACAATCATCATTTCATAAGTTTGTGTAATCTTTAGTAGAAAACATTCCATCGGCTGAAGATTATCTTTGTCACAGCTGTCGATACAGGCGTTTAGGAAATTATCGTAGTCCGGTTTCGGTAAACTTATACCAGGAAACAAGTCCGATATAATACCTTCAAATAGAGGTACGTCAAATGATAAAAACTTTGGTAGGTTTACGTCAGTAATGGATCGAAGTAGTAGGATACTTTCACTTTCGTTCGGATAATCTCTTTTTAAGTTACCGGCTGCTGATAAAACTGTTTTTACAGCACGCATTCCATAGTCGTAGTGGTTTTGTGACGAAAGTTGTTCTGAACACAATCGATATGTGGTAACTATTTTAACAGATAAGCTTCGAGCATCAATAAAACCAAAAGAATATAAGGAAATTTCACCAATCATTGCGTAATCTGGCACCATCATAGCGACTGTCCGGAAAAGCACTTTCAAGTTATCAGGTAATTCAGAGCGCCCTGCATAGCCCGGATTCATAGTTATACAAACATAACAAGCAGGATTTAAAGTTAAAGTAGTTCCTTCAAATAAAAAAGTTTCCAATTTCTGGCGAACAGCTTGAACGATGCATAGAATTTGCTGGGCTATTACCGACAGTACTTCAACATCTATCCTGTTAAATTCATCAAAACATACCCAAGCGCCACATGAAGCCAAGCCTTTAAAAAATTTACCCATGGCTTTATAATCTAATCCATCTGAACAGTTAAATACAACACACTGAACGGCGAGTGCTTTAGCTAAATCTTTTGTTGTTTCAGTTTTCCCAGTTCCAGCCGGTCCTTCTGGAGCACCATTTAAATGAAGATAGTATGCACCTACTAGTGTTCTGTAACATCTATCAGTTAACGGTGTTATTACCAAACGGTCAGAATTTCCAAGGTATTCATATGCAAAGGGCACAACCGCATTTATTATTTTCACATCTACTTTATCATCCTCCCAGTAATATCGAAGTTGTGCTAACCATTGAAAGTCCGTAACCTCGTTTACTTCTTTTTCTACTAAATCAGCAATCACATCTTTTGCATGAACGTCGATTACAATAAGAGCTTTTACTGTTATACTGCTTAATTTACTTATATCTGTACGCCGAATAATTGCAACGGTTTCATTCAGTTGTTTGTTTAACGAATTGCTAAATAATTT
This sequence comes from Euplagia quadripunctaria, assembly GCA_963859945.1. Lineage (NCBI taxonomy): Eukaryota > Metazoa > Arthropoda > Insecta > Lepidoptera > Erebidae > Euplagia > Euplagia quadripunctaria. The sequence continues at coordinate 7,840,680 of OY982575.1, read as the reverse complement.
CAATTCGCTCACCTTATGAGTATTTAATGCATCGTGAACATCTACAGCCCAGTATATTTGAGATATTGCAAGAACAACCATACCTTCCCAGGACAGTACCCATTCAGGTCTACCCAAGTTCTGATAGTCATAATAAGATAATTCGGTTTCTGATCTAACAGCATTCAACATTTGTTCTTCTACTTGCACAAGCCATTTCTCTACAGAACCTCTTGCTGCTTGGACACTAATAATTTCAAGAAATTCAACTTGTTCTCCTTCCATAGATATCATAGCTGATATGTTGAACTCTTCATCTAACACTAATTTGTTAATGCCTTCAAAACATTTTTTTAAATGTGGTTGCACTTTATAAGGATTTTTAGTTTCAGATAAAATTTCTAACATTTCGTCGTTAGATAAAAAGAAAAAACGCGGAAAATAAAGTCTCTTCTTTTCCAGATAGTTATTTACACCCTCGTTAATTTTTTCTAGAAATCCTGTTGCTATCTTAAACTGTTCTAATACTCCAACAGCTCCAGCAAGTTCGAGTGCATGTGGGTCTTTATCTGCACAGCCCATATATCTACGATATATATTATTAACTTCGACAAACATTACTCCTTCTTCTGGCATTTGCGCCACAATATCTTTGGAAGAAAAAATAGGTAATAGATACAGCCACTGACTTTGCACTTTACCCCACTCATCTATTGTAGCATTTGTTCTCATAATTTTCTCATACCATGCTTTTACTTGTGTTTCGAATGGCTTAACAAAAGCAGATCCTCTCATACCGATTGTTTTAACTATGTGGTCATCTAAAACACTTTGTATGTCATCTAATCCAGAAAGTATATGTATACCTGTATCTTTGTATGGACTTGTTTTGAAACATATATCAGTCCATTCGGCTATCATTTTATTAAGACCTGTTATTAGCGCAAGTTCTTTAGTAGCAGCTACACTTACAATTTCATACTGATCAATTTCACCCCAAAGATCAAAATTTATAATCTTTCTGAGAGTAGTCCCAGCTGTAGGAGTTAAATCAAAACCAGCAATGAGTGACATTTCATCCCAGTGTCTTTGTACCAATGCAGGATTACACATAATATGAGCCATTTGTACATTAGGTCTCCAATCCTTTAATTCGGCGACAGCTTGAGCACATAACTTCATTGGCGATGGGAGATTGTTTATATCATTGTCATCTACTAGTCCTTGGAATCTCCTCTCTACATTCTCAGCAATTTGTTGTTTAATTCTAATTCTGTAGTTCTTTAATATTTTTAGAAATTCTTTGTAATAAAATTCGTGATCTTGTTCTATCTGGTTATGATCCATATATTCAAATGGTCCGTCCATCCAAGTGTAGTAGCTCCGCTTCCATGTATGAACTAGGTGAACAAGGCTGTGGAAAGGTAAGATATATTCCTTTAAGTCATCTAGATCTGGATAGGAAGAAACAGGAAATTTAAACGTTTTTTCTTCTCTATTGATCCACATGACAAGCTTATCGCATTCATGCAATCGATGAACAAATTTCCTTAAATACTCTAAATATTCGAGCGTATGGTCAACGTCGTCCATGTGATCTAACATTTCCAAATAAGGTAGCATTAATGTGACTTCATTGTTGAGACGTGCAATTTGAGCTTGCAAATTATCCTCCATTTCACCTTTAAATGTTTCGTATGCTGAAGCGTTCTTCTCAAATATTGGTTTTATATCTTTAAGCCAATTAACAGTTCTAGTGTTTGATGCTAAGTGTTCTGATGTAAGTGAAGTCATTTGAAGAAGATTAGTAATAATATTAAGTTGTACTAAAATTCTTGCTTTCAAGGCCTCAACTAACACAGCTTTTGCATGCAAAATATAAACACCTTGTTCTATTAATTCTTCTGCATTTCCTGGCTGTTTGAGAGCTTTATCCGCAATGTCTTCAAACTCACTACAGATGCTAGCATTTTCAGACATGTGTGATTTTACTATGCCGGCTATTATATCGTTTATAAACTCAGAAGCTTTACCCTTCAAACCATCAACCATTCTTAGTTGGCAGACAACTGCACAGTTAAAGTATTCATTTTCTAAAATACCAGTTATCTGGGAATCAGTTTCTTGAAAAAATTGAATTTTTTCTAGTGAAATCTCAAATTCTTCAGTTTCTTCAATAAACTTGCAAAGATTTTCCTTTGCAATGTCTCCATATAGCATGCTGTATTGGTGACGTAGGTTATCTAAATAATTACGTAAAGGTTCGAACACCACATACAATTGTTTTTGTAAGTTTTCATGACCATCTTTATTTAACCAAGTGTTGTAATGAACTGGTAATGCATCATAATTATAAGGTAATCTAAGATATTGTTCTATAGGCATAAGTCTTTGAGCAATATTCGAAATCGCATCTGCAATATTATGAAATACTTCATAAACTGTTTCAAGCGATGGGTCGTATATGAATTCGCCCTCCTGGAAATCTAAATCAAGATTCAATATAGGGACAGACTCAGAATCTTTAAGGGCTTCTATGATGCCATAAATAGATCTACGCATAAGTTCCTGAATTTGCATTGATATCATTTTAGTGGCACATATTATGAATTTTGGTATCCTGTTAGGGCGCATACCTTTTAAACAACGCGGATTTTTCAACCAGTGGGTTAAAACGCCATACCATGTGCTGGAGACTAAATAATCGGCACGCTTTATATCATCAAAAACCTTTGCCCTAAAGTCATATAAATTTAAAGGCCCTATTGCTCTAAATTTGGCTAAATCGACTATATGTACCGGAAACATTTTCTCGGAGGACTCCAGAACAAGTCTTATAAAAGGATGTAATAAAAGTGACCCCTCTTGAAGCTTTTTACGAAATTTAACTAATTTCCCATAATTCTCCGTGACGCCTCTATGTTTAAAATGGGGTTCCTGGTACCTTAGTCTGGATTTACCAGGTTCATCTCTGATGATAGTCTTGACTGCCAGTTTGTTCAGATCCTTGTCCCATTGCTGTTTACTCTCGTCCATTAATTCAGTCATGATATTGGGAAAGGCGTTTCGAAGAGAAACTGGAACTAAATCGCATATTTTCCGTTCCCATTGTTCTAACATAGGTGGTACTTTAATTTTGTTGGCACATTCTCGTAGCACTTCAATATGTCGTGATTGCGTTATCTCTAAATTATCACGCTCACACCGTTCCAAGGGAGTCCGGGCAATCTTTATTTTTCTTCGTGTTGCGTTTTCTTCGAGTATTTTTCGAAATTTCGCTTGTCTGTCCTGCAATAATAAATCAAATTATCAATTTGACCTTAATGCGCAAGACGATATGTTTTTTAGCAACCAACAAATTTTCCAGACCAGAGAATTCCATATAAAGAGCATATTATTTATTTAATCATTCCTGCCCTTTACATTGCCTGGAGCGAACTTATTTTTTAAATTTTTTACGATGATTGATTAGATACGGATGATTCTAAAATGGTTGTCCTCAGTAAAACGACCTCGAGGGATGCATTTTCACGGCCCGCTTAAAGGACCCGGGGTTATAATTATGTCGAAGGGAATAAATTCCACATTTTTATGGTGCAGCAAAGGTACTGAACCGTTTGGTTCTTGTTGGTATTGTTTGCTCTATAAATGCAAAGAGGGTCGCGCCAGGTGCATAAAGAAAATTTCTGATAGTGAGCTGATTAAAAGCTTCATTATAAATTATACTACATAAACATTCATACAGGTGCCATCTTATATATACTTATAATAAAACTGTAATTCTGTTCATTGAAGATATTTAAAAAAAAATATTTGGGGGCACTCTATAATCGACACTGAAGCCAAAGCTATAATTTTGTTCAATTTTGTCTGTCCGTTTGTTTCTCTGTATCATGGCCGAACATCACGCTGAAACTACTCAACGGATTCAAATGAAACTTGGCATGATTTGAGTTCATACTACGGGGTTCATACATAGGTTTTAAAATGGAAGAAGTAACTTCCACAAAAATTTTAAGCCTCTATGTAGATAGTAGACAACCACTTAAACTTTAAAACACATATAGATGAACTTTGCAAAAAGTTAAATAACGCATATGCGTTATTCCAAATTTCCAAAAAAATTAACAGAGAAATATTAGTAGGTAACTGCTTATCACGGATTAGTAGCGTCTACGTCTGTATTGCGGTTTAATGCGGGGGATTAAAGTAAAAATGTGTAAATACTTAGTTGTAATTCGTTAACACGTAGTCCGATTGCAATCGTTCTTTATTTCTTGGAAAGTTGTTTAAACTTTGAAGATTGTCACGTAATCTTCTTTCATATATATCTATATGTATAATAAATCTGTAGACGTGGAGTTTGTTGTTAAGTTGCTTCACGTAAAAAGTACAAAATAATAGTGGAAACATATTGTGCACAAGTATTGTGTGTAAATCGGTGTAACATATAGTATTAGATTTATCGCAATCGGTTCTCTCTATCCATAGAAAAAATAATTCAAAACTATCAAGAAAAAAATTATACAACATGTAACGACATCTGTTGGTCCCAAGTGATAGTAACTATACAATACTAAACGGGAAGTAGTCATTTATTTTTTTTTAGGTATTTATTATTAGCATAGAACACACAATTTTTTTTTTGTCCGGTGTGGGATTTGAACTCATAACAGTCATAAATAACACACGGCGAAGCGTAGTGGCGAGGCGACCACTTTAACCATTGTGCTATCCATGCGTAATATAAACATAAAAATAGATTATACCTTTAAGTAAATATGTAGTGCAATATTCATTATAATTTAATAGAAACTAATACAATTTACATACACCGTGGAAATTTACTATTTTTACTTAAAGTACGTTCCCAGACCAACTGCTATCTACAGCAGTTATTTAAAAAAAGAACATAAAATTAATTATCAAACCCGGGTTTGATAATTAATTTTATTTTAATTATGCTTCAAAATTTGCTTTTTACATTGCTACAACGCGATGTGTAGGATCCGACCGATCTCGAATATTGGCGATAGATACCCTACTGTATCGAACTTAGAAACGTCTGAATTACACTTTAATAACGCAACATAATAAGTAGTAGGTAATTAATAATGATTGGTGGCTCACAACCAAAAACTTAATAAGCACTGTGGGCTTAATTGCAAAAATTGGAATCGGCTTTCTTATGTACAACAATTTGATAATCAAATCACTTTATTGAAGCAGTTATTCTTGCAATGCTATGATGCTGTCATGTTTGAATCAAAATTGTAAATATTAACCACCAGTTGTGACCGCGGCCTCGCCCGCGTGTATATCAGTTTGTGACTATAAGTTTGTTGTTTATTTTAATTCTCAAGAAGTCAGTCGAAGTCATGTGAAAGAGACTATTGCACCTACGAACATTTTTCAAAAAATGTGCGGACAATGGACGAATGTCCGGCAAAAGACTTTATCGGTTGTAGTAGTTCCTAAATATTGGGAAGAACCACTTTGTCGGATGGACAGCACATACTTAGGTACCGCTCGCTTCATCTATCCATTTTTTGTATGGAACTTAGAGCAAATCTTACTCATTCGTCCAAATTTACAGTAGTTTGGATCGTAACTGAAAGGCGACCTATTACTGTGAGCTAAAATTCTACTGCGCGGTCTATATGTCATCACTTGTTGTCTTTCTCTTTGTACCGTGAGCCGCTGTGAACGGGCTGCCCCGGTGCTTGATTCGCAACGTCCTAAAATGTTGTGCAGTGAGACATTGTGCCCGCTCAATGCTCGATTCCCTCACGCGTGTTTGCAAGGTCCTAATATTTTGTGCAGGAAGACGTTGCGAACGGTCAATGCTCGATTCCTCACGCGAACCTGTGACGTTCTAACATGTTTTCGCTCAGTCGCTGTGAACGTTCTGCGCTAGACTCCCTATCACACTACTGCGACGCATACTTTCTCTGACTTGTGAGACGATCCTCTCTCTCTCAGAGGAAGACTAATAGGTACTATAAAATAATAGACTAATAATATAAAATAACGTACAGAATTGGACCTGTTACAGTGTTATTATGAGTATAGAGACGTGTGTTCTATGCTAAAAATAAATATCTAAAAAAAATACCATTTATTTTAACGTTATAAGTATTGTATAATTAGTATTACTTGGGACTAGGGCATGTTATCCCGCCGATTCACTATTCGGATAATTTGGATACCTACTTCGAAAACACTAGCCGGATTAAATCCTTAATATTAATTAAGTTATCAACATTTTCATGTAGACCAGAAAAAACTTAGAAAAGTAGAACGTTAATACTGAATTATAATCAAGTGCTCGGCAAAGTTTTTCTAAATCTTCATTGTAAGTTAGTATTACACTAGCAGCAGAAGTAGATGGCGTAAGGCACCATCGACTTCAAGGTATTTTGTATCTTTGCTTGTTTGCCTAATAAACGTTAATAGTATAATTAAATTTTCAGATTGTGATTCCTTTTAGTAATTAATGAATGACAGCGTCTCGTCATAATTTTTAGTAAGCACTTTTTAATTATATTTATATAATAAATCTAGCAATTGTCTCAATCGATGAAACAAACCACATGAATTTTCTGCCTGAGTTATCTAGTCAAATATAACGGACTAAATCTTTATCTTTCGTCATCACTTTTATTTTCCGAATCATAGCTGTCGATGTTTCTAGTCATGAATATGGAGTTGCAGAACTAACTGATGGATCTGTATCACCGCTATTATTTTTGTTAGTACATCTTCCCCTGAGGTGTTTTTTAGTCTAATCTTGCATAGAACTTGCAACTATGTTACTGTTTTGTCTATTGGGTTTAGGAAATTTCTTACTTACTTATGTAGCTCGCAGTGGCGGATTTACAAATTTTGCCGCCTGCAGGCTAGTCAAATTTTGCCGCCCCTACCTCCCCTTCGATTTGATAGGCAATTCACAATGATATTAATTACAACTTTTTTTTGTCAATGATTTGTTACTAATTACACCACCGTTTTCCATAATTAATTAGTATGATTTTGAACTAGGAGATCAATGTCTCAGTTTCTAGATTTTTTTACAACCGAACGATTTAGCTAAGATTGATTGTTTTTTTTATGATACCTATATTTCTGAGCTAATAAAAGCTCAATCATGTACTACTGTTAAGGTGGGGTAAGGTATGCCTTAATACTACTTACACATGTGCATTCAATAATAAATCCATCAGCCTATTGCAGTCCACTGCTCGCCTAACGTGCTCCAAAGCACCCGGTTCTCAGCCGTTTACCAGTTCGCGGTCTGAACTCTAGGATCCGTTTGCCCCAACGACCATGCCAGGCCACATCAGCATACTTATTCTTCAAACTATGTTGGTAACTTTGGTTCATTGTTGGATGACCTCATTACGAATTTTATCCTTCAAAGAAACTCCAAGCATAGCTCGCTTCACAGCCAGCTGCGCGACTTTAAAAAGCTTGTGGTCTAGACCGAATGACATACGGTGCCGAGACGTGGGCAGTAACGACCCCACCGTCAGTCTCAGCACCGTGTGTCAAGAGAGGTAGGACGCACTGGTTTTACAAGGACCTTCGTTTTGAGGAATCCAATTCCAATCGCTGCCCGTCCTAGCAGGATCCTTCTGGTGATTTCTTCCCGAGCTGGATAACGTGCTCAATGTAGACATATTCCTGAACAACATCGAGCGTCAACCCTTCGAAGTCAATCATTCTGGTCATGAACAAGTCGCAACTTGTTCATGAACATAACCTTAGTTTTGTCCAAGTTTATACCAAGATCGTCGCGTCGAGATGCTCCATTTAGGCCTTTGCAGCTTATTGTGAGTGAGTGTATGTACATGTGTGAGTGCGAGTTTTTGATTTTTTCCCCCAGCTGCCCTAGCAACTCTGCTATTAGAACGATGTCACCGGCAAACCGAAGGTGTGAGATATACTAGACATTTAAATTGATTCCCCGTCTAGTCCAATCTTGTGTCTTGAAGACGGCCTCAATAGCGTTGGTGAATAGTTTGTAGATAATTCCCTTGTCTTACTCCACGCTGCAAGTTTATCTGATTTATTCTCTGGTTTTGGAGCTGTACGGTCATCGTCTTAGTGTCATATAAGCTTTTCAGCACCTCGATATATCGCCAGCCGACACGACGTCATTGCAGAGTATCCAGAACTGCCAAGGTCTCTATGGAGTCGAAGGCTTTCTCGTAGACCACAGAAGCCGTACACGGCGGCTGAAAATACTTCTCGGTCTTTTGCACAATGTGTCGAAAAGTATTGATATGGGTTACGGACTACGGTGCCGTAGCCTTTTCGAAACCCGACTTGTTACGGTGGCTGATATTCGTCAAGTTATCTCGCGAGACAGTTTTTTGAGGCTCTCGAAAACAACTTGTTGATATGGTTCAGGAGTGAGATGGGTCTATAGATCTTCAACAAGATTTTGCCTCCTCTTTTGAATAAAAGTACCCTAAATTCAACACCTAGGTGTTAAACCTTGTTAGAGAACGGAACTAAATACTACCTATTATTATTATTGTTTTAAGTGTCTAGTGCTGCCTCGACCATTTTTGGTCTTTTGTAACGCATTTTTGCTTTATAGTTCACTGCTCAGACTTATAGCTTCGAGAAACCTCCAGATCTTATTAGCAGTGATTTTTTGTATTTCCTGCAGTTGCATGATGTGCAACCCCAGGTTAATACTTCGGTACCGCATTAGTTGGCCACAAAATCATAGAATATGCATTGCAGTTTCTTCTACCTCTCGACAGAATCTGCATATTGTGTGCTCGTCCAACTTTAGGTTGAACATATGTTTGTTCAGTTTGCAGGGTGCGGTGACGATTGAGAAGAAGCTCAGATTTTGTACCTTTTGAGCTCTAGAAGTTATTTTGATACTTTGTTATCATAGCTTTAAACATAGCATTAAGGCTTTCGAGTGTCTTAGACCAGTCGTGGTCTTCCATCTCTTAATTGCCACTGATATGTATTGGGCGTTTATGATTGAATAACCGTGCCGCAGAATGGTTCCCATTCATGCTGTTGGTTATTTGCACCAGCACTGGTGAGTTATTCGGTTTTTCATTGCTACCTAATTTAGACTCGCTAGCTCTTTCAGGAATTGCATCTGGCCTACCTTTAGCTGCTCGGTAGTAATTCCGTCATCCCCAGGAGATCCGTTATTCTTTAGCTGCTTGAAAGCCGCCTCTATCTCGCTGTGGACAATTTCAGGTATGTCCTCCCAGAAATAGCGCGTTAATGGGGCTCTGTGGTCATCATCACTGAGTCTCGTTCTATCATCCGTGATTCGTACAGCTGTCTATTAAACTTCTCGACCTCGTCGAGAATCTGGCACTTAAGTTGACTGCCATTCTCAGTTTTGAGTTTCGTCAGATGGGTTCTCCCCAAGTGCTGAGCGAACACTTTTAACCCCCTGTTCCACTCAAGTTGAACTGTTGAAGCTTCGGTGTTTGCGTTAAAACAGTTTTTTAGGCTCTCACGTCCGACGGCTGAGTGGCTATCAGCTCGCGCATTTTACTCAAAGTTCGAGTCTTGGGAGAGAGTTCGGACTGTTGCTGTTTGGGCTTCCCGGGGAACAGCTTTCGAGACTTAAACCTAATACAATATTTTTTATTGCGTTTAAAAATGTATATTTAATTATCTGGTTACAATCCGCCTGATGATGACAATTCTTGGCTTAAGGTAGATCTTAGATAACTTTTCAATCGTTTTAAGTTAAAAAATCTTCTCTCACCCGAACTGTGTTGGCTAGACACACTAGCGAACGGTCGTATCACTCGTTCCCGCCCGCAACCAAACACGATTACGAAAATTGTAGAAACATTGATATAGGTGGTGAAACATATTACATGTCGAATTGTTTGTGTACCTATTAATATTTAGGTAGGTATATATGTAAATTTGAATCTTTTTAATTGTTGTAAGACAAAAAAATGGTTTTCCCAAATCTGCCACCTTAGGCTCCAGCACTGGTAGCTCGTACAAGTAAAGACAACGAAACGTTAATTGTCAATTTACTGATTTTATTTAAACGACTGATTGTAACGACGGTGGATTGATTGTGTGACTACCGTGGATACTTAGTGTAACCACCGTGGATGTGGTGTGTGAGTGCCGTGCGTTCTGCAAGAAACAACTGTGGAAACACGGTGTTCGAATGGAACAAACACACGGCAGGAACATTGTGGAACCTACGTAGTTTACACAGTGTTTCTACGAACACAGTGTTTCCACAATGTTTTCACCGTGAACTTAGTTGATAAGAATTTTAATTTTTTTTCATGTTTATTTTTAATCCAAATCCCTAAAAGCGTCGTACATTATTATTAACAATTGTTCCAAATGGTTTGTGTTGTCGGCTGTTGCTGTTATTGTCTGCAAATCTGATAAATTTGTCTCCTCTTTAAGTTTGACCCCTCTTACCTGAACATGTTAAAAATCAAAGGTGACAGAGGACACGCCTATCTCGACTCCCTGCGTTATTTTTGTTCTTTGTTTTTCGTCTCCAATTTCTATTATTATTTGTTGGATTTTATTCAGTTGGTTAATAATTCTTCTGTCTCTGAAATCCAATTCTACCGCTTTCAAAATTTCCATCATTTTCGTCCAGTCTATAAAGGCTACGAATGTAATCCAGTGAAAATCCAGGCCCCTGTCTAATAATTAGCTGGAGGGCTACAAACTATAGCTTGTCTTGTACCTTTTTTTGTGTGAAACCATATTGTTCAGGCAATTAGTTCTCTACATGTGGTCTTATTCTATTTTGTTCTATTTTTAGTAGTATTTCTAGCTTCTGTGTTCTTCATATTTAAGGGTGTTTTTTTTTTTTGGTAAGGCGGCTGTTCTACAAATTTGAAAATCTTGCGGTCCGGTACCAATTTTGTACACCTTCTCGATCAGGTAGTAAAGTTCGACAAATAATGGCTCACAAACTGAATATTTTATCAGTTCTATGTATAACAGACCACCCCCCGGAGCTTTTCTATTTTGGGTAGAATTTAAAACTTTGTTGAATCCTCTTTTTTGTTGTCATCTACTAGAACTTCTCTTTCTATATCATCTTTCATTCCTTGACCTCTATACAATCCTTCTATGTACCTTTTCCAATGTACAACAATGTCTTTGCTATTAATTAATACGTAACGTAATATGTAATGATTTTTTGTGTGTCTTCAGGTGGATTCGAAAATGGTTTAGATTTGCAAATTGGACCCGGTAGATGGCGCTGCGATAGAGTTACAAGAAAAATATTTTACACGTTTACCATAGCGCTTTTGACATACATAACTGTCAGTCGTTTGACAGTTGGTGCGATTGACAGATTGCGCGCTGCAAATATCGTTTAGAACAGATGCATCGGTCGGAACTAATTACCTACTATACCAATACCAATTCGAATTCAATATTCATAGTTAAGACAAGACAATGTCTGACGGGTCAGCTGGTTTTTTTATAAATAATTTTATTGAAGAAATACACCCATTTTAAAGCCTGTAAAGAGTAGGCAATTAAAACAGTAGGTATCGATATTTTTGTAGGGAGTAATTTATCTGTTACATAGTAACTAAGTACTTAGTAATCTGTGTTAATATTAAAGCTTCTTATAGTTTTATTATAATATTTATTAAAGACTATGCGGTTTTACTCACGTTAATAAACATCTAAAACACATAACATTAAATCTTACTACTAATACTTACTACTACGGGTACCAGAGCCCGACTGCATTTGTTTCTATGTCTTATGTGTGCACTGTACCACTATTATGTATTAATATATTATTATTATTATCTACACTGTGTTTACTCCAGAGTAAGCTCTGCAAGTAGCTTAGTAATTTTAGCCCTAAAAGCAACACCGAAAACTTCGTTTTGAAATAGGTGCTACGGTAATTAAAACTAAAGATTTAAAAAAATCTAAACAAGCGAGCGAAGCCTGGGCAACAGCTAGTATCAAATAAATACAATATAAGGAGACAAAAATAGGTGAGATCGTGAGGATATTTCTGCTAACTGTTTCTTGTAAAGTGTAAGGACATTAGCTTTGAACGTGTCATAGTTGATGGACAACCTAATCCCAGGAAGAAGTTTTCGCATTCCATAGTAAAATAGACTGAACAGTAAATGAAGAATGAACAGAAAAACATTTTCAAACGGTGTGAAAGTTATGAAACGGTAAGAAGGGGCAGTCGGGGCGTAGTGCAGAGCAAAACTACTGTACCTATTTTTGTAGGTTTTTTACTATTGACAGTGATTTGAAAGTGAATTCATTCACAGAAACGTGTGAATCGTCGTCGTGTGAAATATAGCAGGCATAAATTCAATTTAGAAAAAAATCAGCTTTCTAGAATAATAATTTTGGCAGAGACTCTAGAGACTACGTTCCATCCTAAGGCACAGCCGTATTTTGTTGAAGATGGTGCCGACGACTTAGGTACTTTATAGTATTACCTTTAGTCTATTGTACGGTGGCGTAGGCGTGAAGGACAACTTGTCCATTTGATGTATATCGGGAATAGGCTTCATTTGCGGCACACGGCACCCATTCTTCGATTGCAATAATAATCTTATTTCTCTCTCCTCCATCTTGAATGCTTATCTATTTTTAAAATACCACAATATTGAATTAGACTATTAATGTAGCATCCTTTCTACAAATATCTGTCAATTATTTCAGTATTATATTTCAGTTTTGTATCTAGTATCTGCCAATGGGCAGATGTCAGATTTGTTTTTAGAACATCTTCAAGAAAATAGCCATGGTAGCCTATGGTAGACGTTTTAGATGAAAATGAAACTGATATAAATTATTTTTATAAAAATAGAAATTAAACCGATTTCAAAGCCACAAATAGGCACTTAAAAGCGAAAAATAAATTAAAATAATGATACTACTTCCCACTCATCTATTTGAAGTCGGTTAATTTTTTTTTATAAAAATAATTTATTTTACCCTTTTTAGTGCAAAACAAGTTTTAATTTAATAAATCCATTTACAAAATTTCGTGACTTTGCTGTTCGCCGTTGAGGAGCTCCACTATCCACCTCCTGACTCCATCGATTATACTAAACTTACATAAGTATACAAAATTTCAGCTCAATCGGAAACCTTGAAGTGGGTCTTTGACTTCTAAGATTTTATTACATTGTTAGTTAGTTAGTTTTTCCTCGATTTCCTTGAGATTCCATCATCAGATCCTGACTTGATGATAATGTGACCACCTTGGGAGTACCCTTTCGACCTAAAAAATATTTTTTTTGATCGGTTCACAATTGGCGAAAATATCAATGAAAAAAAAAATACATACAGACGAACGTAGAACCTCCTCCTTTTTGGAAGTCGGTTAAAACGGAGTAATTATTTTAAATATATACCATAGAATCAAATTCGTAGTATAAAATGTAGACGGATTTCTTTCTCTTTTGCTTAATAAAAAAAAAGTAGTCAGTCATGGGACTGCCGACAGAAGTGAAAACATAACTTCACAATGTATTTGCATATACATACACACACACATCTGTATGTTTATAATTAGGTTAATTTTTTTTTAATTACATACAACTATATACAAAGAAATCATAAAATAAAATAATAACAAAATCTATGTTATTATAGTGTATTAGGAAGATAATATTATTAAAATATAAAAGATATGAATAAGTAAAACAGTGGAAATTAAATAATCTTAATTATGTTGTAATGTGTATAACACTGACTATTTCCGTTTCAGGCTCAGATCATAGAAACAAAGGAGATTTGCCTTTTAGATCGAAATGTATGAAAACCACTGTCTCCAAATTGTCCCTTCTACTAGCTGACAACTACATATGCAGTTTAACATAACCAATAGATGCGTAGACTCACACGCACATAAGTGTATGTAATACGAAATCAACAAGTCAATGACTACTAGACTATCGAATACACACCTTAGTGTATAAGAAATAGCGTTTATTTAGAGTTACCGTCGCCTTACACACACATAGATATCAATAGTTATCGTTGTACTGTGCAAAAGCAATTTATGTTAGTGATATATATAGTTACGTTAGTGATTTCAATTACGAAAATAAAGTTTAAAGTTATCGGTTTATAGTTATCGGTATTCTATTTTTGGGAAAGGTCTATGGAACTTCTTAATGCTTTTTTTAAATGTGAAACTTTTAGTTGCTCTTTTGTTGTTGTTGTAAAATAAAACGGCACATTTAGTACAATTTCCGTTTAGGAAAACTAGTAAGTAAATTATTTAAAAGACTAGTAAAGTGCAAATTCTATAATATAATATAAAATACTATATTAAAAATAACACTTAAAACTACAAATAAATGTGCATAATTTGACACTATACATTTATATTCATGTATTTAACAGTTCATTAGATAAAAATAAGCTAATATGCGTACTTGACTCAACTTACAGGAATAATAAAAAATCGTAAGAAACAAAAGCGACTTATCATGTGCACATCTCTAGTTTACGGGGCTCAGCTGCGGCTGCACTACGACCTTATCGCGCAAGTGAGAGAATCGGCAAATAAATTCTTACATTGCGTTGCCAACAGTACGATTAATTATTTCAGCCCTACTATGCCAGCAACGGTTTTAGTTCTAATAATATGGCGGGTTTATTGTTTCATCATCATAAATTTAAGTGTTTTTATTTATTGATTATTATAAAAAATATAGTATAATTCGAAGTTACGGATGAAATGAGATGCCATCTTTCATATAATTTACTTTACAGCTGTTGTAGCCGCATACGACCATTGAACAACTCCGCATTTCGTAGTATTGACAAAATGCAAGAGAAGTGACGCGGTCGTTGGTTGACACTCGATTAAAGACAGAAACGCATAACAAGCGCAATTTAAGCCAGATACGGGCACACGCGCGACGCCTACTTACCAAATCTCCCTTGTTCCTATGATCTGAGGTTTCAGGTATTTCAAGAGTCACACTTACTTGAATCAAAGCAAGGCTAGATTGAATGATTGTATATTCTGTACGCCAAGAAAACGATCGAAGTCTGACTTTGACAAATGTGCCAAAAATTACATAGTAGAAAATAATGTGGAAGAATTTAAAATACAACTTGGCAATGAAGATAGTAGTTCCGTATCAGATAGCGATTGTGAAAGTGTACAACTTACTAATAAATGCTAGTAAAATGTCTGGCATAGAGGTGCGGCGTACTCATACCGCGTATTTAATACAAGCTCTAAAAATACATTAAAGCATCACACGTCCGCTCTCGACGCAAATCAACAGCGGAATGTGATGTGCACTGTGCACGATACGCGGCGCACTTTAGTTTTATACCGTAATTATTAGATAGTCACGCACACAGCTAGCGATAACTCTCGTAAGCAACCACGCAATCTGATTGGTTGCCTACTAAAGGACATTGTAAATATATTGCTCTTAGGTAAATATCAAAGAGCTGTTAGTAAATATAGTTTAAGTTGTCTAATTGGTTTTCGCGTATTATACGGAATATAATGTATCCAACTTGTATGACTAAAATTGTAAATATAACTAGCGTAGATTTTAGCATATATAAGTTCGATTCCAACCATTCCTTGGTGTTTCACTTCATGCTAGTTACAGATCAAAAGCTCATAGCTTGGCCGGTCTAGTCTTAGGCACCTTTTCCTGCTCCTAGTAACATCTACCTAGCTATGGTACGCTCCTGTCTTCAGTGTCAGGCTTATATCAGCTGGACCGACTAACGGTCCTGAGTAGTCCTGACGCATCATCCGCTCGGATCCACCATTCCACCTTTTCGATTAAAGTGTACATAGTTTTTTTTTAAATTAAAATCGGATTCCTTTGAAGATTGTCACGTAATCTTCTTTCTTCTATATCTATATGTATAATAAATCTGTGTTTTAACTTGGTGTAGCAATTCATATAGTTAATTTCCTATTTTTACATTCAGACCTAAACTGATATATTAGGTTGTTTGGGTCAATACAGGTTACAAAATATGTCAAAGGTACCAATTTGCATCCTGTAGTAAAGGATTTAAACTGAGTTGATTAATTGGTGAACCAGATTAATGATGGCCAAGGCAGAGGAATGAGATTTTACACCATATCTATTAATTAGAATCAGGCAGATAAATGAGAAAACAGTAGATAATATGTTCAATCAACTTTACTGGGAAATAAGCAACAATAATAGCAATAATTACTTTCAACCGCACTTTTTGGTTCAAGTAAGGTAGTCTTATATTAAATTGATGAATCACTTAAAACGTTAGCAGCGTTGAGCACTTTTTGGAATGGGTAAAAAATGATACACTCGCGTTAGGACACGTGACCTGATCGAAAATTCGTAAGACGGAGCCGAGTTTCTTATATTTAAAAAAAAAAATTACGCCATCTGTGGATTCTGCGCGATACTACTGTAGTTTGATATATACTTGGGTATTATATGGTAAAGATCCACTAGAAGGCGCTAATCTAAACATTGAGTTCTGTCAGCTCCTTATTAATTAATCTTTAAAAAATGTGCTTTCCCTTCTGACATGCAGTCCTACGACTGACAGTTTTTGTTTTGTGTATTAAACGATGATTAATTAACAACATTTCCAAATTGATACTAAATTCGCTGTAGTTCTACCAAATTTTGTAGCTATTCGTAAAGGTATTACAACCAAAATTTCTTTGCTCAACGTTTCAAAAGGACGGCTTTTATAGCGAGTAATACGAACAAGTCTGTCGAAGCTAGCCAATCTTCAAAGTCGTGCCGTGCGAAATGTCAACAAAGAAACTCACAAGGGATATTGAACCCTTAAACCTAAGGAGAGACTTTGCCTCATTGTGCGTGGTCTACAGCTTGTTTAATGGGTTGTCCTCCGAGGAATTGTTTTAAAATAAATTCCACTCTTCTTTTTTTAATTTTGGAATATAAGTGAAAATTAATATGACTAATTAACCTCACTGGAGACTTTGGTTTAGTTAGAACACGCAAGTAAAAACAAACAATTTATTAATAAATTCAGAATAGTTATGCAACTTACGTGACGCCAAACGCCAGATCACACCTTCGATTCGATCGATTTTTTTTTACTAAGTCAAACCGTGCTCGGGGCATTTTGTACGACAAGATGGCACTAACTGACGCAGCCAATCACGAGTGCCTTGAAGAATCGATTGACGAAATTGGGCCAGGTGAATTATTATTTTAGGTGCTTTTTATATATACAGCGTGTAAGTATCACCGTCGCGAATAACTTACAAAAACGTCTTCCTTTGGATACTTACCACAATGCAATTGTGGTTGTGGATGATACAGGTTTTATGTTCTTTAACGTAGTAGAGGCTCCAGTGAAGAGTGTTTCTGGACATCGTCCATCATGCTTGCCACCCGCGGACCGGCGCTGGGTGGACCATTGGAGGCAAAACGTGGCAGTACCGAGGGTCCACTCATTAGTAAGGCACACCGGGTGGTTATCAAAACAAACTTTTTTTGTACGCTCTAGGTTGTTTCACCGCCAAAACAGTATAAAAATCCTGCCTGGAAGATTGCCTCTTTTAGCAAAAGGTGCAACGCCTATTATATATTAGCAGCATATTACTATTTTCCGACGTAAACGCGAACGAAGTCACGGGCACAGCTAGTTTAAAATATAACTACACTAACTATACCACATAAATACTATAACAGTTTTATTGACCTATCGATAATAATATGGTCTTCTTCAGTATCAGTTGCAATGTTTGGGCATTACGTAACACTTTTAATATAATATAATTATAATAGGTACATAGAATTCAGAATAGTACTTGGCACAATACAACAGTTTATCTATACAGAATGTTACATAAAGGTGTGGCCATATTTTAGGTTCGTATAGTAGATCAAGTAAATAAAGCGCTAGCAATTTTAGAGAAATTCTTGGATTTTTAATATGGAAATCTTATTTTGAAACTGACAAATTTAACCTAAAAATTGACTTATAGGTCAATATTTCAGATAATATTTGGTATGAGAGAGGGCTGACACGAATGAAACTATGGGTATTTAATACGTACGTTCCTGATGATAATGGAATGTCCAGATTTTTCTGAAAATGTCTGTATAAAAAAATTTAAAAACAAAATCATTGAAATTGACATGAAATCACACTAATATTATAAATGTGAAAATTTGGATGGATGGATGGATGGATGTTTGTTACTCTTTCACGCAAAAACTACTGTACCGATTGCGATGAAACTTGGTATGCAGATAGCTGGAGACCTGGATAAACGCATAGGCTTTTTATCCCAATATTCCCAAGCGATCAGGACTTACGCGGGTGAAATCGCGGGGCGCTGCTAGTTTCTAATATGTTTGTTAGGAGATGTGCACCTACCCTAGGAAACAATTTTTTTCAACCAATATCAACTATTTATCGGCTACATAGTACCTACGTTTATGTCTTAATAAAAGTGTCATCTGCAAACAACACTATCTCGAGTGAGGTGAGGTAAGTCGTTAATATAATTTAAAAACAAAAATACACCGACATTAAAACCTTGCGGAACTCCAATTTTCACCACAGACCCTGGAGAAAACTTGCAATTAATATCGACTTTTTGAATCATATTACTTAGATAAGAAGTAAAAAGATCCGTGTGGTTATCAAAACAAACTTTTTTTGTACGTGTTGTTTCACCGCCGTGTTTTTGATGCCGTAGTTTGTTGTAATTTTCTCATCAAAGTTTTATGAACATCACAATCAAAGAATAGTCTTTATGTAATTGGTATTAATTTCATTTTTATGCGTTCACGGATTCCTGAGAAAAAGGTCTTGACAGATAGACAGACAGACGAACAACAAAGTGAACCTATAGGGGTCCTTTTAAGGAACGGAACCCTACAAATCGATTTTTCGGACACAACTTACACTAACACACTACAAAAAGGCCGACCTTGCTGTTTTGATTTGTCAGTGGGACAGCTGACCATCTTCTGTTTATGATTCCATGTTACCATAATAACAATATTTTTATATGTGGTTAATATTTCAGCTTATTTAGAAAACATGACCATCATTGGTTCTTGTTCATAATTGGTGCCATCACCTTAGGGTAATGCTAAGTTAATATTAAAGACACCACAAATTATTACTTTTTAGGGTTCCGTTCCTCAAAAAAAGGAACCCTTATAAGGTCACTGTGTTGTCCGTCTGTCTGTAAAGACGCTTTTTCTAAGAAACCCGTGGGGGCATCAAGTTGAAATAAACATCAAATACTTATGTTTGTAGTCCCTTGAAGCTGTAAAAAATCAAGCTTCTAAGTCAATGCAATCAAAAGATACGGCCATTTAAGCTTTAGATTTTAACAAATTTTAACATTTCGCAGGTAAATCAAAACTTATAGGGTACTTACCATTGACCTATTCATCTATAATCATGAAATATGGTAAAAAGAAAGATCTGACAACACAGTAAGGGAAAAAATCCGAAAGTCGTTATTTTGTTGTTATGATACAAACTTATATATTGTGGTTGGAAAGTTGACTTTGTCGTAAATCGATGTATGGGCTAAGATATTTTATGTCATTGTGTATGGGAGAGTATTTTTAGAACTACAAAGTTTTTGTGGGAAAGCCTTGCTGCATAATTGAGTGAGGTAACCGGCGGTCTTTCGGACCATCCGGGCAAATATCTTCGAGAATTGATTCCCGAGATGGACGTTCTATCTTCATACAACCGATACGACTTTCAAACTTTCAAGAAAAGAGCGTACTCCCACCTCAAACAACGCATGTGTGACTCTTGAGTTACATTACAGGGGTCCATGGGTGACGGTAGTCATTTACCATCAGGTGACCCGTTTGCTCGTTCCCCCATACCATAAAAAACCGGACATGTGCGATTCTGACTCGCGCACCGAGGGTTCCGTAAGCCCCGTTAGTTCCTTATTGTGGCTTATGTATACTTTACTTACTTTTTTAGATATACCTACTAAGGACCACATTTTTTGTAGAACATTGGATTTACGTATCACTAACCATTAGCACGCGAAAGCATTTCAGGAGCACTTTTTCTTCCGACTTACCTACTTAACAAACATCAATGTTTAGGGCTAACTGAGAGGTATAACCTAATTCTAGATATCCTATACTATGCCTTATAAATCCCAGAGATAAGCGCGTTCAAACAAACAATCAAACATACAAAAAATCTCTTCAACTTTATTATATTTGTATAGATTGAATACATAACACACTCAAAACATTCACACAAAGCTGAAGGAGGTCTGTATATATATACAATATACTAATTACAATGAAACGCTTGAGTTCTATACAGCTACAGTTCGTTCACGTAGTATTTGTATACTCTTTGGTTTGTTTAACTGGTATATTGACAATGTCATGGCGCCCCTTAAATTTAAGTTGCTTATTTATGAGTATCATACAGCCGCCATGTATTGCATTACCTGCTAAACAACAACATATCAACATAACAAACACATATCTGCTAAACAAGCCTAAAACTAAACATGAACTGATCGCTTTTCAACCAATGTTCTGTAATATAAAATATGTCAACTGCATTATAGTTCACGAATAATTCTATTTCTAGGTCTTACGCATCATCCCTCTAATGTTTTTGTGAGCCAGGTTAATAACATTCAAATCATTGTTATGAATTAATTTATTATCTTTATCACTAATATTGTTTAGGTGGATTATTGGGCATGTTCTTTTATTATTTATATTATTTTCTAGCGACCCGCTCCGGCTTCGCACGGGTGCAATGTAGATACTAATGTGGTGTCAATGTGGTGTGATTTATAAAATTACTATTATGATGAGACTATACACCTACTACAGTTTTTTCATGAGACAATACAAACATGTGCTTTCCAAACATTAAAATGATTAAAAAGAAAGCTCATATCCCTGTTGAAAATGTCCATTGAAAACTTATAGAACACTATAGGAATCTTATGGGTTTCCAATAGTTTCCATCTGGTCTATCTGGAACAAAAATTGTCCAGATACAACAGAGTTTGCAATCAATCGAAACGTAAAAGTAAATCCACATATAACCTATCTTTGAATGAGAATGAATGAAATTTGAATGCGTTTGGTAAACACATGATTGACTTATAAGATTGCAATGTTCCTTATAAGTAGCCTCATCAAGCTTAAGAGTTTATACGTCATTCCTGTTAAGGGAACAAATGGATTTCTATTTGGACATTCTATTTGGAAATTAGTTAAATTGTCGTTCCTTATCCGTAATAACCATGAACAAGAATGTAGAAATCCATGAGTAATTTCTCATAAGCAATAACTCGGCAATGTATAAGGATTCACCGACAACAGATAATTTTGTTCATGAGATTCTAAAAGAATTACCGACTAGCACATGCTATGGGATTTAAGAAAATTAGTTAAGACTTCCTGCGACAAAAACACAATTCATTCTTTTAAAATCCAATCTCACTATGAGTTTTTTATATGACAATTTATCAGTCGATCCAGTTATAAATTTAATGATCATATTTATAAGAAAATATAGGTTGTTATGTGGATTGGAATGGCTATGTCATTTTGTAATAAGATACAACGGGAATTCCATTATTAAAAAATAGAATTGATGTTTTCAATAATAATTGTTTAATTAACTTTAAGTATAGTTCAAATTGTTGTTGATAGACGGCGTTGTACTCAGAAATATTAAATCGCGCTATGGTTTCGGCAGTGGTAAAAACATAGTTTTAAGGTGTGTAGTATTTTTTGTAGCGCCCTCTAGTGATGAAAAGAAGTATTCGTGATTAAACAATAATTGATATTATCCTACAAATAATCTAAGTATTTTTGTAGAAAAAACGATTTTTTCCTATTATTTGAAATATCTGAATATTGCAATACCCTCACTCAATATGCAATTAACAAATAGATACTGATCAGAGTGATTTCGAACTAATCTTGTAAATCCCAATAAGAACCAACAATTTTAATTATGTATCATAAAGGAAGTGCCTATTTTAAACCATTAAAAGTGATACGGTACAATTAGGAAGTCCAATGTCAATCCAATCACTCATTTGTTAGAACTGGATATCCACATAAGAAATGATTACACAAATACTGACCAATAAAATTTGATCCGTCCCAATTCAATTCTTCAACTCTGCTATCGGTATGGGTATCTATTAGGATTTACTGCGACAAAAACACAATAGATTCCAATAAGTTTTTTTTTAATGGAATCTATTGGACATTTTCAACAGGGATGCTGATATCCCATAGCTGACTTTTTATAGTAGTCCTAATAAAGAGGAATAATTCCATCATACATTATTTTGTTATAATGTTTTAAAAGAATAAGACTGCATTTTCGAAATGTAACCGTTGTGGTAAATAATAAACTACAGACGGTATACAATGCAGTTTTTGTATCAACATATGATAACATATATTTACAGGAACATTCATCGTATGGTTTGATTTATTATAAGTTGGCATATTTGACACGATTTTTGAAGTGAAACTTTTTTAGAATCGTTGTGATTTGAAAATTCGATGAAACGAAAAAGTCACACTAAAAAGAGACAAACATATTCATAAATAGGTTTTATCCTGCGAGAGAATGATATAGAATACAAGTATACAATGTTTCCTTTAATCTTCGTATGCTAGCACGTGTTGTGCGCCTACGTACTACGAATAAAAAGAGACAAACACATTCATAAATAGGATTTAGCCTGCGAGAGAATGAGATAGAATACAAGTATACAGTGTTTTCTATTATCTTCGTATGCTAGCACTTGTCTTTGCGCCTGCGTACTACTTTATAGAATACATTGAATGTACCCTTAATTATAGCGATATGGTAAAGGCTCGAGACATTGGTTATGGACAATTTATACAATTAATTATCCAACTGAAGCAGTAGAGCCACACTGCGTCTGATCCAATGAGCTGAGGGTTTATCCGATGGTAAATAAAATGCTAGCACAAAGTTAGATGAGTGACCAGTAGTAGCTAACACATCTTTTCTCTCTGAAGTTGTATAAAGTGGACACCTATATCTCGAGCCTTCTATAAATTCCGCTTTAAGCTTAGGATACAACCATACAACCGGTAATACGTCGTTTAGTATCTTTGGAAGTTGTTCAGCTATAGTGAAGCACTTTCGATCCCAGCGTCCCCCATCCATAAACAGTCCCTGCACATATACTCCACACCGAGGTGGGACCATTTCGTAATCCACACGGCGGACCTCGAAATCAAATATCAATAAATCTATAGGAATTTGATTAGCTCTAGCATAATTTTGGACGGAACCGGTAAGAAAAGATTGTGTAAAAAAGAATCCCGAAAGCCAAAATGTAGACGGTTTGCCATTCTCATACCAATCTTTTAACATATTCAAGCGTTCTATAAAGTCAGATACATAGCTGGGTAGAGGCTTTAAACTTGGATAAGAAACTTTAGCCCAGTTACTAGGTATTTTGCCTAATAACATTGCATGAGCCTGTAAATCTAAAGCTGAAGACATTACGATAAGGCCTTTGACTGCTTTCTGCAAGTCTGTCAAAGATACCCTAATCTCGTTTAGTAATGTATTAAAACGTTTCATCTCTTGAATTAAAACTGCATTCATAGACTCGTAATGGTCTATTGGATAATTTTTCTGAGTTATTTCAATGTCAAATAGATCAGGCAATTTAGAAAGAATATTTGAAGCCATTTCCTCTAGAATATGTTCTGTATTTCCATTCTCATCTCTGCTACCAGCGCCCTCAACAAGCACTAATGCTGCGGTTAGTGCCATCGAAGTAGCATAGTCACGAATTATACCGGCATTCATATGAAGCCCAAACACTTCAGGAGGAGGATTCACAGGAACAGTTTCTAAATGTTTAACGTAACTTTGATATTCACATCTTCGAGGTAAGCCATATTGAGGCCCAATATCACAAAAGGAATAATTTGGATCATTTACTACTTCAGGATTGACGTAATTGTCTAATATTGTAACTATTAAACGACAATCCCAGTCATCAGTTACCCTGCCACCATAATTGCATTCCCCAGTTAAATATTTAATTGCTTCATATTGGATTTCTTCATATTGATTCAAAAACATTTGTAGTTGAATGACTGATATTTGAAAATCGGAATCATTAAAACTGTATTGAGTATTCCACCCCAAAGTACCAAACTTTTTTCTTTCTTGTACTACAGCGTGGAAAAAACTGATTCCATACAGAAGTTTACTGAACTCTCGATCCTTCCCAGGGCATGCTTCATAAAATTCAGTTTCTTTTAGCGGCTCCGAGTTGTAAGAGCGATTTAAGTTGTATTGAAGTCCTGTAGGAGGCTCATTGGTCATTTTAACACCAGCCTGTAGAACAGACTGTGGAAATTTATCTGATGGATAACTTGTTAACCATAACCTAAAACTTAAATCCGTATTAGTTAAATTGAATCCTTCTACAAGTTTTTCAAGGACGGGGAGCCAAGAAACAGCCAAATGGCAGTTTTCTAAGCACACCCAGCCTCCTTTAATTTGAGCTTGTTCTATCATAGCCCGTGCAATCGGACCCTGTCCTTGTCCCAAAGATATGGAATTAAACCTATGCGAGTATCCCATTCGTTCACAATACTTCACCAATGCACCCATTGGATCTGATCCAGGTGATAAGATAAATATTAAAGGTACAAGACAGTTTGAATCTTCGAACGACTTTCTAATATCGAAAAGTGGAGGTGTTATGTATTTTCTACCCATTTTTTTTTCTACGAAATCTTTTACAGCTACTGTTAATTTATCTGGTCGTAATACTCTTACTAACAACAATTTTTGGAATGATGTTAATTTGCCGTCCCACCCTCCTGGAAGAGTTGAAATATGAGGCTCTAGATCATCGTAAACTACCTTCCACATTGATACGTTTTCCACAAAATCATTCATAAAACCATTAAAGGTCGACAAATCATTTATCCGACAAATTTCGTCCCAACTTTTGTCAGGTAGCCATTCGGCCGGCTTTTTCAGAGGATTTTTAACAGCAATACCTCCAGTAATTAGAAATAAATGTTCGTCCGGTTCCATTTCATCTGTGGATAACATCATCTTAGAGCACATTATAAAAGAAAACATAAGTTTATCCTTGTCAAACAATGATCTACAAACATTACTGTACAAATTGTAAGTAAATGTATCTTTTAAGAACTTCAACCTATTTTTTAAATCTTTTGATTTGTTCGCATTTTCGATTGATATTATATATAGATTGATAAACCATTGCAACGAATATTGATACATTGGGTCAATATTTGGTAATTCAGTAACACAATAATATAATATCGCTGAATGCGAAGCAATAGGTCTGTAACCGAGACGAAATTTCTCTATTAAAGTTTCTGTCTCCAAACTGGCTTCTTGTTTCTTTTTTATATTTATCTCTAACATTTTTGAGGAGTCTAAAACTTTTATTGCACTTTCATCTTCTAAAATATCACCCTTTGATTCTTTTAAAGTGCGTAAAATATCTTCCTCAACTTGCTTAAGTGCTGCTCGATTGGCGGTACTTTGCTCTATTAACTTTTCTCTTTTCTTTTGCAAATCGGGTCTTTCTTTTGCTACAACTATACCTAATAGTTGGTCTTCCAATCCATCTTTAGTGAGTGCAAAGTCAATTAATGTTACTTTGTTTAAAACTTCTGGCAAATAATGAGGATTGCGTAATCTAGTCGTCATATAAAGTCGAAAGTTAGGATGATATTCTATAACATTGTCCTCTATAGTAACGAATTCTTTGTCACTTTGAATGTACGTATTTTTTAGTAGAACTGGATCCAGTGTCGGTTCAATATCTTCAAGAACACAATCTATTAAGGCTGGTTTGCCATGTTCTAAACACGTTTCAATAACTTTCATGCAATTGCTATCAGTAAACTTCACTACTTTCAAATTATTTGATTTTTCCATTGTTTTGATCCATTTATTAGCTTGTCCTTGAGGATCAATAAGTAAAGACCATCTCAATGAACTGTCTTGTATGACTGCATTATCTATAGAAAAAGATTCCCTTGGTAAACCTGCAATACACCAATTTTGAATTTTTATATCAGTGCCAAGGATTTCCTTGAAAACAAAATATTCCGAATGTGGCATGTCCAATTTGATAACTAGGTCTCGCCATTTGTCAATCATTTCCATTCTAATTGGTAAAGTATAAGGAGCTAAATAAGCAATAATACCACACGATACTAGAATATCACCAGCTAAATTATCAAAAAGAGTTTGTAAATTTGTAGCTGCTTGTGTCCAACGTACTTTTTCTCCACCCAAGCCACTTATCAACTTCTCAGCTCGATACAATTTATCAACACATAATCGTACTTCATTTTCCAGCGCTTTCTTTTTTATATTCGCCTCTTCCAAAGCTTGGTTCAGTTCAGCGAGTTTAGCTTCTAATTTAGCTACAGTTGCCTTTTTTTCGTCTAAGATAGCCATTGTTTCAGCGAATTCTGTTTCAGCCGCTTGTAACTTTGCTTTCTTTGGAGCTACCACCTTTGCGACTGCATCATACATATCCATGGCAATTATCCACTTGCATAGGCCTTCAGCAGCATTAGAAGCTTTGGCAACAATGTGAGGTTTAAAATCTTTGTTAGAAAGATATTCCTTTCTAATTTTTTGCATCACTGTCACAGGTATGTTATCTTTGTCAAAGTTTTTCAGCGACTCTAAAAAACTCATGTCACCTAAAATTCTTTTACTTGGCCCCCAAAAATCATACATTTTTTTCCCAGGATTGTCAGGATCAAGAATTTTATCAGGACCCACTCCTTTAATTACACACACCGCAGCCATAACCAGTTTAACTGTATACGGAGGGTTTTTCATCGACTTTACTATTGTTATGTCAGCAGGTTTCAAAGTATTTAAAGCAGAAATAGCTTCTTCAAGAATCGGTAAAGCAAGGGCTAAATCTGCTTCACAATCTTTTTTAAGCTCTTGAGCAGCTGCTGCTTGTACATTAGCGACTTTTTGGTCTTCTCTTACTTGAGCTGCTGCTTTGTCAGCAATAGCCGTTTCAGTTGCTATTTCCTCCATCATTTTAATGGATTTTTCAGCCATTGTTATCAATTGAGGTTTCAAGGCATTTAAGTCTCTCTGCATGATAGTTACAGCCTCAGCAGCTTGACCAAGCTTATCCAGACCGTTAGTATATATTAATTTAGCAGCTCTAAGTTCTCTTTGTTTTCTATTTGTTAATGTGGTGAACGATTTAATTAAATCTAAGTAAGATGCAGAT
This sequence comes from Euplagia quadripunctaria, assembly GCA_963859945.1. Lineage (NCBI taxonomy): Eukaryota > Metazoa > Arthropoda > Insecta > Lepidoptera > Erebidae > Euplagia > Euplagia quadripunctaria. The sequence goes on along the minus strand of OY982575.1, from coordinate 7,813,394 downwards.
GTAATGTAAGTCTTTCTTCCATAATTATTATAGAAATCAGCTGAGACGACACTAGCATCAACATGAAATTGTTTACAAATAACAACTGCAATAGCCTTAACGCTCTCTGGTACATCCATCTTAAACATACAATGATGTGCTACCATTTCCAAGGCATCTTCAGGCCAACTATCATACCAATCAATTGTGCAGCAATTCACTAAAGATGGGTACAATCTAAGCCTCTTTCGGAAAGCACCTCCTATTGGACTAAAGCACAGTACAATATGTAACTTTGCCTTACAGCGACCCACGAAAAAGGATAATATTTGCAATGGGTTTATGTCTAAATTTCTGTTTCCTCCCTGCGCTGCCAAGCGAACCAGTTCAATAATCTCTCGTTGTTCATCTAAACCGTAGAGATTAGGGACTTCGCCCGAATTAAGAAGGCTGTCTAAATTTTGAATAAATAGTTCTTCCCTTATTTGATTCTCACTAAATAAAAAAGTTGTGTCTTTGTTGAGGCCACCAGATTCACGAATTACTCGTTTTAAATCCTCTTGCCAGTCTTTAATACTATATTTTTTTGTGATTACTGGTTGAAAAACACTTTGACCCAGCATAGTTGTAGCTAATCGCGTGAGCGATTGACGGCCGGAGCCTCCTACGCCTACCAATAAAGCATTTCCTGAAGGCATAGAGAGAAGTCTGCAAATTTTCGATAAATGTTCTAGAGCATAGTTAAATAATACTATATTCATTTTAGTTTTATGCACAGTGTTATATTCATTTAACATAGTAGAAGCACACTTTAACACCGCTTCCCTCGACGGCACTTCTTCATATCGTCTTTCACCTTCGGCACTATCTGTATCTAAATAGCAACCAAACATCATACTCTTGATAGTTTCTTGAGTAACTAATTCTTTGTCGTTTTGGTAAGTATCCAGTGCATTTTCAAATAAGTCTTTCATAAAATCTCTGGTGGAATTTTTTAAAATATTAAAAAACCATGTTCGATCATCTGCGTCCACAAGTCGATCATAAAATACGCGCATAATTTCGTGAACCCAGATTCTAATGAATGTCTTTCTATTATCTGCAGATTCTTTTCTTAGCAGAGCACAACCCTGAACTACTCTAGAAAAATCTCTTAAATTAAATATGTAATGCAACTTTGAAGGTGTTGGTCTCAAGCCGGCAACTGCTTGCTCATATATGTCCATTGTAGCGGCTATGATATTTATCGTGTGGGCGTAAGCGTCTTGACCGAATCCATTTCTCTTCCACCCTAATTGCAATAAAGTCGTAAATATCTTACTCATAGATTCTTTAGAAAACTCATTGATGGAGTAAATATTGTAATGTCTTAACATTCTTGGATATATTAGTTGTCGGCTACTGCCAACTGGAGCTATGGTTCCATAGATGAATGTATCTAATATGTATAATTTTTCAGTTGTTCTTAAGTCATACCAATGTTTCTGATCAAAGTATAACCTCAATAACTCTATAGCTGGTTGGGCACCGTAAACTTCTTTTGCGGGCAAGTTCATATCATCAATGAATATTATAGCCTTTTTCCCCTTAGTAGGGCCGTAGATACCTTTATTTCTCCTGATCAGTTTTGAAAGAACCAAATCTTGTGTTTGATTACAAGTGGTCGTAGTGGTAAACGTTAGTAAGCAAGGTGTATATTTGTCAATACTAATCGAGTTCATCAAAAAGTTTTGAATGTAAAAACTTTTGCCAGTTCCCGTTGGTCCAATGATGAGTAAGGGTAGACAAAATTTTGTATGTAAAGTTAGAAGAGCTATGTACTTCTCAGTTTCCAGAGTTGGAATAACAGTTTCAAATAGGTTAATCTTTTCATGTAGAGGACTTGATTTGACCGCATCCGTATATGGTTTCCAACAACCCTTTCCTTTGTAAATGTAATAATGATCAATTATCAAACCTTCACTTGGAATAGATACGTCAATTCGATCGATACCATCTGGCATACCGTGCTCACCTCTCATGTAATCTTTTAATAAAGCATCAAATTGCTCTCGAGAATGCGAATTTAATATTCCACCGACGCCCCAAACCAACGCAGTCATAAATGATGCTAAAAACCAAGTTCTTGTATACTTTGTTTCGTCTTCTTCTTCTATTGCAACGTCCATTAACATAACTACAAGTCGCAGTGTGCTGACAACTAAATTGACATCTCCAGCTGTTACCAGTTGTATGCATTGTCTTCGGACAAAATATACTAGCGGATCAAAGAGCCACTTACACATACCGAAAATGTATTCCTCATTGTCTTCTAACCAAATGGGATCAAGAGTATTTAGCCAGGATTTGTAAAAAGGCATAAAGCCGAGTGTAGCTGATTCCATGAATATCATTCCACATCTAGATACTGTGGCAGGGGACGCTTCAGTTAATTCCATGACTTCAAATATCAAAGACATTACATTCGACATAGAAATCACTTCTCCAGAAGTTAAACACAGTTTTTTGCTGTCGTCTAATACAGTGTTCATATTTTCAATCCACACAGCATCTACTGGACCATCAAAAACAATCCATTTTCTAACAGGGGTATCTTCCGCTGCAAAATCTCTAAATATTGTTGCTACTATACCATCAGTCCATTCGTTAGACATGGGGTCAAATGCACCGTACAATTGACCCATAGTTACTGCTTTAGGATTTAATACCTTATATGTGCATTCCGACCCATTTGGTTGTTTTTTTTCATACATAAGAGTAAGGGCCTGAGATAATGTCTTCAATATCATTGACTTGCCAGAAAAAGGATCACCCACTAGTATAAATCCATGTCTAACAATCATCATTTCATAAGTTTGTCTTATCTTTAGTAGAAAACATTCCATCGGCTGAAGATTATCCTTTTTACAACTTTCGACGCAGGCGTTTAGGAAATTGTCGTAGTCCCGTTTCGGTAAACTAATACCAGGAAAGATGTCCGATATAATACCTTCAAATAAAGTTACGTCAAATGATATAAACTTTGGTAGGGTTACGTCAGTAATAGATCGAAGGAGTAGGATACTTTCACTTTCATTTGGAAAATCTCTTTTTAAATTTCCAGCTGCTGATAAAACTGTTTTTACAGCACGCAGTCCATAGTCGTAGTGGTTTCGTGACGAAAGTTGTTCTGAACACAATCGAAATGTTGTGACAATTTTAACAGATAAGCTTCGAGCACCTATAAAACCAAAAGAATATAAAGAAATTTCACCAATCATTGTGTAATCTGGTACCATCATAATGACTGTCCTGAAAAGAACTTTTAAGTTATCAGGTAACTCGAAACGCCCTGCATAGCTCGGATTCATAGTTATACAAACATAACAAGCAGGATTCAAAGTTAAAGTAGTTCCTTCAAATAAAAAGTTTTCTAATTTCTGACGGACGGCTTGAACGATGCATAAAATTTGCTGAGCTATTACAGATAATACTTCAACACCTATCCTGTTAAATTCATCAAAACACGCCCAGGACCCACATGAAGCCAACCCTTTAAAAAAATTACCCATGACTTTATAATCTAGCCCATCTGAACAATTAAATACAATACACTGAACGGCGAGTGCTTTAGCTAAATCTTTTGTTGTTTCAGTTTTTCCAGTTCCAGCCGGTCCTTCTGGAGCACCATTTAAGTGAAGATAGTATGCGCCTACTAGTGTTCGGTAACATCTATTAGTTAACGGTGTAATTACCAAACGGTCAGTATTACCAAGATATTCATAGGCATAGTTCACAACGGCATTTATTATTTTAACTACTACTTTTTCATCCTCCCAATAATATCGAAGTTGTGCTAGCCATTGAAAGTCCGTAACGTCGTTTACTTGTTTTTCTACTAAATCAGAGATCACGTCTTTTGCATGCACGTCGATTACAATAAGAGCTTTTACTGTTATACTGCTTAATTTACTTATATCTGTGCGCCGAATAATGCTAACAGTTTCATTGAGTTGTTTGTTTAACAAGTTGCTAAATGTTTTCAGTTCACCCAACTTATGAGTATTTATTGCATCGTGAACATTTACAGCCCAGTATATTTGAGATATTGCAAGAACAACCATACCTTCCCAGGACAGTATCCATTTAGGTCTAGCCAAGATCTGATAGTCATAATAAGATAATTCTGTTTCTGATTTAACAGCTTTCAACATTTGTTCTTCTACTTGCACTAACCATTTCTCTACAGAACCTCTTGCTGCTTGGACACTGATCATTTCAGGAAATTCAACTTGTTCTTCTTCCATAGATACCATAGCTGAAATTTTAAACTCTTCGTCTAACACTAACTTGTTAATGCCTTCAAAACACTTTTTTAAATGTGGTTGCACTTTGTAAGGCATATTAATTTCGGATAAAATTTCAAACATTTCGTTGTTAGACAAAAAAAAGAATCGCGGAAAAAAAAATCTCTTCTTTTCCAAGTAATTATTTACACCATTTTTAATTTTCTCCAGAAACTCTGACGCTATTTTGAACTGTTCTAATACTCCAACAGCTCCAGCGAGGTCGATTGCATGTGGGTCTTTATCTACACAGCTCATATATCTACGGTATATATTATTGACTTCAACAAACATTACTTCCTCTTCTGGCATTTGCACCAGAATATCTTTAAAAGAATAAATAGGCAATAGATACAGCCACTGACTTTGCACTTTATCCCACTCATCTATTGTAGCGTTTGTTCTCATAATTTTGTCATACCATGCTTTTACTTGTGATGCGAACGGCTTAACAAAAGCAGATCCTCTCATACCAATCGTTTTAACAATGTGGTCATCTAAAACACTTCGTATATCATCTAACCCTGAAAGTATTTGTATACCTGTATCTTTGTACGGACTTGTTTTGAAACATACGTCATTCCATTCGGCCATCATGTTATTAAAACTCGTTATGAGAGCAAGTTCTTTTGTAGCACCTACACTTACAATATCATACTGGTCAATTTTACCCCAAAGATCAAAATTTATAATCTTTCTGAGAGTTGTCCCAGCTGTAGGAGTTAAATCAAAACCAGCAATGAGTGACATTTCGTCCCAGTGCCTTTGTACTAACGCAGGATTGCACATAATGTGAGCAATTTTTACGTTAGGCTTCCAATCCTTCAATTTAGTTACTGCCTGCGCACACAGCTTTATAGGTGCTGGAAGATTATTTGCATCCGGATCATCGACTAGTCCTTGGAATCTCCTTTCTATACCTTCAGTAATTTGCTGTTTAATTCTATTCCTATAGTTATTCGACATTTTTGAAAATTCTTCGTAATAAAATTCATACTCTTGTTCTATCTTATCATGATTCATATATTCAAACGGTCCATCCATCCAAGTGTAATACTTTCTCTTCCAGGTATGAAGTAAGTATATAAGGCTGTGGAAAGGTAAGATATATTCTTTTAATTCATCAAGCTCTGCATAGGTAGAAACAGGAAATTTAAATGTTTGTTCTTCTTTATTAATCCACGCGACAAGTTTGTCGCACGCGTCCAATCGACGAACAAGTTTTCTTAAATACTCTAAATACTCGAGCGTATGGTCAATGTCGTCCATGTTATCTAACATTTCTAAGTAAGGTTGCATTCCTGCGACTTCATTGTTGAGAAGTGCAATTTGAGCTTGCAGATTATCCTCCATATCTCCCTTAAACGTTTCATATGAAGCAGCGTTTTTCTCAAATACTGGTTTAATGTCATTAAGCCAGTTAAATGTTCGAGTATTCAATTCCAAATGTTCCACTGTAAGCGATGTCACTTGAAGAAGATTAATAATAATATTAAGTTGCACTGAAATTCTTTTTGTTAAGGTTGCTAATAGAACATTTTTTGCATGTAAAATAAATACTCCTTGTTCTAATAACTCTTCTGCATTTTGTGGTTGTTTGAGAGCTCTCGCCGCAATATGTTCAAACTCAGTACAAATGTCGTTATTTTCAAGCATGTGTGATTTCACTATGCCTACTGTTATTTCGTTTATGAACTCAGCAGCTTTATCTTTCAAACCATCAGCCATTTTTAACTGGCAAACAATTGCACAATTGAAGTATTCATTCTCTAAGATACCAGTTATCTCCGAATGAATTTTTTGGTAATACTGAATTTTATCTCGGGATACTTCAAATTCTTTATTAGTTTTAATGAATTTACAATGTTCTTCCATTGCAGTATCTCCATACAACATACTATACCGTTCCTGCAGGCTGACTAAATAATTACGTAATGGTTCGTACACTATGTGTAACTGATTTTTTAATTTTTCATGACCATCTTTATTTAACCAAGTATTGTAATGGACAGGTAATGCATCATAATTATAAGGTAATTTAAGATATTGTTCTATAGGCATAAGTCTTTGAGCAATATTCGAAACCGCTTGTACAATATCACTGAATACTTCGTAAACTGTTGTAAGAGGTGGATTATACATAAATTCCCCGTCCTCAAAATTTAAATCAAAATTCAATATAGGGACAGACTCAAAGTCCTTGAGAACTTCTATAATATCGTAAATAGATCTACGCATTAATTCCTGAATTTGCATCGATATTATTCTAGAAGCACATATTATAAATTTAGATATCGTGCTAGAACTCATTCCTTTCAAACAACGCGGATTTTTTAGCCACTTAATAAGAACGGCGTACCATGTGCTGGACACTACATAATCGGCACGCTTGATATTGTCCAAAGCCTTTACCTTGAAATCATTTATATTTAATGGCCCCAGGGCTCTAAACTTAGATAAATCGATTATATGTACTGGAAACATTTTTTCAGAAGTTTCAAAAATGAGTCTTATAAAAGGATTTAATAAGAAAGACCCTTCTTGAAGCTTTTTACGAAATTTAATAAATTGGCCATAATTTTCCGTAACGCCTCTATATTTGAAACAGGGCTCTTGGTACCTAACTCTAGATACACCTGGTACATCTCTGATGACAGTCTTAACCGCTAGTTTGTGCAAGTCCATGTTCCATTGCTCCTTACTCTCATCTATTAAATCTTTAATGACATAAGGAAACGCGTTATGAAGATGAGCAGGAATTAGGTCGTAAATTTTTCGCTCCCATTGCGTTAACATAGATGGTACCTGAACATTGTTAGCACATTGACGTAGTACTTCAATATGTTGTGATTGTGATATGTTTATACGACCACGCTCGCTTCGCTCCAAGTGCAGTCGGGTGACCTCTACATTGTTTCTTGATGCTTTTTCCTCGCGTATTCCTCGAAACTTGACTTGTCTGCTCTGCAATAGAGAATACTAATTAACTACAATCAGGCTACCGTTGAACAGACTTAGGTCGTTACTTATTAACGTCCTTATCGAATTGATTTATCATATTATAACATTCTCAAAAAAATTTGTCCGCGATGGACTCCTAAACTACTTATTCGATTTTAAATTAAATTTGCACACCGTGTGCAGTTTGATCCAACTTGAAAGATAGGATAGCTTACATCTTAATTTATAGCCGCAATATTATTTTATTGCAAATTATTTGTCTATTATTTGACATTCACAATTATCTGTTAACTCCAAATGATTTTAACAGATGGCGATATCTGTTGACTGGATTGAGTAAGTAATCAATAGATGGCGCTGCTATGTTAAATCTACAAATGTGTCATACAAGCTACAATTTTATAGCATAACCACCACGTGTTGTTGAGTCTAAAGTATAAGTTAAATTTATTTTGTAGTAAACGAAATACCGTGAAATTAAATTGTTTCTACTTTTTAAATTTTTGGTGTTAGCATAGCCGGCCACGTGTTACTTAGACTGAAGTGTAAATGCAGTATAATTATATATATTTCTTCTGTACGTGTGTATGTGACTGAACTCCTCCTAAACGGCTGGACCGATTTTAATGAAGGTTTTGTGTCTTCTGGAGGATTCGAGATTGGTTTAGATTTACAATTGGATCCAGTAGATGGCGCTGCGATAGGGTTACAGGAATAATGACCGATTTTAATGAAATTTTTTGTGTATCTTCACGTGAATTCGAGAATGATTTAGATTTACAATAGAACCCGGTAGACGGCGCTGCGATAGGGTTACAGGAATAATGACCGATTTTAATGAAATTTTTTGTGTATCTTCACGTTGATTCGAGAATAGTTTAGGTTTACACTTGGACCCGGTAGATGGCGCTGCGATAGGGTTACAGGAATAATAACTGATTTTAATGAAATTTTTTGTGTGTCTTCACGTGAATTCGAGAATGGTTTAGATTTACAATTGGACCCGGTAGATGGCGGTGCGATAGGGATAGATAGGAAAATTTACTAATGCAGACGAAGTTGCACGGGACAGCTAGTTACAATATAAATATTCACACTATGTGCATTTTATCTAATGCAAATGTAGAATTACATTAAATAGGGGGTATCCGGGAGAGTTTACCAGGTAGGAGACAATAGCTACTGGTCATAAAATCTTTGTGTGACTATGTATTGTGAAGTCCCCCCCCCCATCGCCCCTCCTTGTTCTTCTCACCCGACGCCATTGCATTGGGCAGTTTGGTTTAAAAATGCGAAGTGATAATGTATTTTTGGATCCGGTAAGTGATTGTTTTCAATTTTAGACATTTAATTGGTGTTGTTTTATATGACGAGATTCATATAAGTCCCCATATAAATAATAAATATACTTATACTAGTAACACCTATAGTAGATAGCTTATACGGGCGTTGAATTTTTTTTTATAAAAATTAAATAACAGACAGATTGGCGTGAGCTGGGAGACATTAGTCACGAGTCACGCGTCAACGCGTGCAGAGGACACTTTACCCAGGGTAATCTCTCCCTGGCCCTTTGTTTCCATGGGCCTCGGACGAAGCCTCCAGCGGGATCCAACATTATCGTAGGAGGTGTTCGCATCGGCGTCGAGTCTTCGATGAGATACTTAGGGCTCACACTCGACAGTCGATGGGATTTCGGTTATTATTTCCGGAATCTGGCCCCCAAGCTCATTAGGACGGCGGCTGCACTCTCGCGGTTGCTGCCAAACTTAGGAGGGCCCGACGCCTCCTGTAGGAGACTCTATGTCGGAATCGTGCGGTCTATGGCCCTATACGGCGCCCCAATATGGGCTGAGTCTCTGACGGCCCGCAATGCTGCGGTACTGCGGCGACCACAGCGGGCGATGGCCGTCAGAGTCATAAGAGGATACCGCACGATATCCATCGAAGCGGCGAGTCTCCTGGCCGGTTCTGCCCCATGGGACCTAGAGGCGAAAGCCCTTGCGTTATTATACCAATGGCGCAAGGAGGCACTCGAGCGTGATCTAAGACCCGCACCTCGTGAGATCGAGGCGCAACGGTCTCAGCTTCGCCAGGTCCTAATGGCCGAGTGGAAAGAACGACTAGAGCGACCTAGCGCAGGACATGCCACAATTGTGGCGGTAAGACCCATCATGGAGGATTGGCTGGACAGGCGACATGGCAGCCTCTCCTTCCGGTTGACGCAGGTACTCACCGGACACGGCTGCTTTGGTAAGTACCTGTGTCGCATAGGCCGGGAGCCATCGCCTGTGTGCCACCACTGCGGAGGCTGTCGCGAGGACACTGCACTCCACACTTTGGTGGAGTGCTCAGCATGGACGCAGCTGCGAAACGATCTCGTGACAGCTATTGGGGTGGGAAGCCTCTCGCTAGAGACCATGGTTCTGTCTATGGTCCAAAGTGAGAGTGCGTGGGATTCCGCTGCCTTGTTTTGCGAGGAGGTGATGTTGGCTAAAGAGGCGGCGGAACGGGAGAGGACAAGTACTCTCCCATCCCGCAGTAGACGCACCAGGCGCCGGAGAGCGCAAAATGATCTCCGGCCTCCATGAGCGCTGGCCTGGGGGTAATGGGTCGGGCCGACCGTTACCCTTGCAGAAGCAGGCCCGAGACGGTGGCGCGACGTGTTCCATGCGCACCTCTCTGATCTGGAGGTGGGTAAGGCCCCCCGTGCCCCATGATGTGTTCGCCTGCTGAAGGCGGCCAAGGTCTGCAGGGGTTCCCGGTGGACTCCTTCCTAGGGTATACCCGGGTTCCCCTGCAATAGACCCACTTGTAACGGCACACCGTGTGGTTTTAGGCGGTTCGATTCCGACACACCACTTTACCGTTAGCTCCGGTGAGGTGATGACCCGTGGGGGTTTCCACACGACAAAAAAAAAAAAAAAAAGGGTAATCTCTCCCACATTTTTCTTTTGTAATGTTTTTGTAAAGATAAATTAACATCCAAAACGCTTTTTAAATGTACAAAGAAATACTCAACAAGTAATAGAAGTAATTTAGAAATATCAGTAATAATAAAAAACATTTTAACAAACAATTAAACAAACTAATTTTGAGTCGACGCCAAACAAACAACAAACTGATTAATTATCTAAATTTTATATGTACCTACGTAGAAATGGACATGGCTCTACGTAGGTAATTAATCATTTTATTATTTGGCGCCAACTCAAAATAAGTTTATATAAAATTTTATAGTTTATGTAAATAAGGTCAATACTTAAGACTTAAAAGGTTTATTTATTTTTTACTTTTTAGTTCTTTTCGTCGGTTTAGATTTGTTAAAAGGATTTTAACTTTGTGATTTTTTTTCATCATCAGCTCAGCTACATAATGTGATGATTTCTAAACGCAAATACCTGATTAAGTAATGAAAAGTAAACAGAAACACTATTCGTTCATACAATTTTCGAGGGTTTCTCTCAATTTTATCAGGATCTCATTATCAGATCCAGACTTCCTTGACAAGGGACCACCCTTGAGGTATACTCTATCTAACAAGAATAATCAAAATCGGTTCATAAATAAAGGAGAGAGGGCTAAACATACATAAAATATATATTGCTGCAACTCAATGATTGAGCTGTAACAAGAAAGATGGATCTGGTTTTCTAGGGAGGTAATAATAAAAGGTTATGCGAAGCAACTTAGGTTTTTACTGCAACCTTCTAAATTATTACAATGACATTAATGAGGTAACTCGCAACAACACAATAAATAATTCATATATCTTGAGGCTCCGTGTGTCAGCACGGAGAACCGTCTACCAGGGCTTCACAGATGGGAGTCCCCTTGTTTTTTCATCGTTCCATTCTCTAAACGATTTCAAATACGAATTAGAATCTTGAGCACGAAGTCGCCAGCAAGACTTTCACGCGTCCAAGAAGTTTTATTCATCAATCCGTCTTAAAACGACTACATTCCCGAGGAGGGTTGGCGTCACGCAGGCGGCCGGCAATAAAAAAAACCAGCCAAACCCCTCTTGCAATTTGGAAAAGGGCAGAAAAATGGTGACGATAATCAAATGTTGGTCAACACGTGATTATAGTCACCATCTTATGATATGATCCACATATATGGTTTGTCATAATGTGATCATCAGATGACAATAACCTAATTATTTAGGTACTCGTCAAAAACACATCCAGATATATGTAGGATACGCGACCAATCCGTTTCTGTAAATTGAACATAACCATCACATTCTACTATTTTTTAACCCACTTTAAAAAAAGGAGGAGGTTCTCTCGTCAGAAATGAGATTTCTCAATCGGTGCATTTCTGCTAATGCTCGTTCATTGCGGGGTTTACTTAACAGTTTAGAGCTATTCTTTCTAAAGTTTTGTCTGAGAGCTACGTATAGGTAGGTACTTGTCCTTTCGCAGTTTTAAAAATAATTTATACTAAAAAAGTTTTCAGTTCTTATGTGTAAAATTGCAAAATATGTGCCGTCTCACAGTGATGGGGGAGATCCACAAATGTAAGCACTTGTTACAAGGACGGGGGGTCCTAAATTCGTATGATTATATTCGTAATTTCTGGATGGCCCCTTATTACAATTTATCATGATTTAGGGACATTGAAGTCGGTGATACTTTTTTAAACGATAATTAAATTCAATAAGTATTAGTTTTAAATAATTACAATTACATACAAACTTAATACACACGCCTTTTTTCTAAAAATTGAGTCAACAGGTTGGAATAACTCCTTAAGAAAGCAGTGTAGTAATTATAGACAGCTATATAATATGTGTACCGCATTTTACCTTAATTCTATTATATGGTGGCAAAGGCGTGAAAGGTAGCCGATCCATTTTATGGGCATCAGGGATAGGTTTCATTTTCGGCACACGGCAGCCGTTCTTCGTTTTCAATAGTTTTCTTATTTCACTCTCCTCCATTGTAATTGCTTATGTAAGTATTTAAAAAACAGTTACAGCAAAGTTTTTTAATACTTGTTCTCTGCGAATCTCTGCATATAGTACAATCAGGGTAATTTCAGATTTGTTTGTGGAATTCCTGAGAAGTCATGGTAACCGCCTCTAGTAACAGTTGTTTGTTACATAAGGTTTCCTAGAATCAATTAGTTGTACCTCTTAGTTACTATAATAAAAATAACTAAGAATAAAATAAAAAGCAAGAGAACATGGGTGACGACCTCTTCAGTAATTATTTTTATATTAGTACCAGTCATAGAAAGAGGTAGAAGTGTTGTCCATGCTCTATCTCATTCTTGAAGTATCTATCCGTAACAAAGGAGAGCAAGGAGACAAGAATACATAATTTTATAACTCACGAAAAACACACAGAAGAATACGTGATCATCAGCATTAGCTGGTATCCGAGGTTCTCGCTAAAAAACGAGCGAGAACTTGCGAGAGTTGTATACCTTTTAGTCCATTTGGTTACTCCATGTGTGCCCCTCTGCTTGAGTAACCGTGACGGGGACTTCTTTCACGCAGTCTATCCATTTTTTCTTTATTCGTCCTGTACTCTTGTACCCGTCAGGCAAAGGCAGGTCAATCCGTTGTGTACTGAGTACCTTTCTCACCTAAAATGGTGGCCGAACTACCCTAATTGGATTATCAGGCGAGTCATTCATTAACCACTTCCCAGTTACATGTCACCGTGTGGACGTGAGACGCATCCTTTTGCTGTCATAGGTATACCTACAGGAGTTATTTAGTTTTTATTAATAGGTTAGGTTACGATAGAAGACAATTCACTGTTACTACTATACCTACAAATGTAGTATCATGTTCTTCATATATACAAACATAATTTCTGCATTTTGTGACGTTTATTTAAGGTAGGTACTAAAACCGTCATAAGTCTATAGGGTGATTTATAGGGTAATTCTAGTTTATTCCAATGGAATATCATTCAAAATCAATGCATAAGAAAGGAGATGACCCTTTTTTATATGTGGAACGCAGAGGTGAAGTTTTACTAAATGATTTAATACACACTGAGTCAGGTTGCGGAGGCTCATTTATAACCTGAGACGTAGATGTCCCCTATCAGGCAACAGTGTAGGTAATAGTTAAACATCAAAATAAATAACGGATTCCTAACTAAAACGTGAATTGCGATATATTTCTGAAGTTGAACATTATCATTCTTCCTAATGAATACTAAAATGATTAGATTTAAATATATCCTACTAATATTATAAACGTGAGTTTGTGACGATGTATGAGTGTTTGTTATCTTTCACGCAAAAACTACAGAACCGTTTGCGATGAAACTTCGTATGTAGATAGCTGCATTAACACATAGGCTCCTTTTTATCCCGATATTCCTACTGCATCGGGACTTAAGCGGGTGAAACCGCGGGGTGCAGCTAGTGTTAAATAAAAGGCTAATGAACACGTGATGTGAATTATATTCGCACAAACAATGAACAGCTGCACAAATATGTATATCATGGATCAATATATATATACATTACAGTTTTTGTAAAACTTGTCCTTAACTTCAATATTTACATACATCACAATCATAGATGATATTTTTATACCAAAGAGTACATAATTTGGGAAACTTAATATCATTTTAACACGTTTATTTTAGTTGAATCAGATCAAATCGTTTGTATTTAAGTATTGCAATTGACAAACGCGTGCATTATTCGTTTATAGTGGCTTGTATGTACTGATCTACCACCCACTATAATGGTTGGTAGAACCTATAAACTAGAAACTATAATGGGTGGTAGAACAATACTTACTACCCACTTAGTGGCGTAATAATAGGGTAGCAGAGCAAAATGCCCCGGGCCCCTGGCCCTAGGGGGCCCCGAGGCCCCTGAACACAGGAGGTACCCAGAGAGGCGCTTTTTTACACTCTGTTAACAATTTCAAGAGTGACCTATTGTCATTATTAAATTCGAGCAAAAAAAAGCATTACACACTTTTTATAACTGTTTTTTTCAAGAACGTAATAAATAAACTACAAGCCTTATTAGATTAAGGGTGCCAAGCAACCAATCGATCGACAACTTCGATTGATTGGTGTGGTGTCTTTTTTAGACCAATTAACACCAATTAATTAGTGTGGTAACAACTGATGATTGACGAAAACTGATCCATTCTATCAGCGGTCGATGTGTGGTGGCACCCTAAGGACGGGCCCCATCCGATGCATTAGCCACGTGGCCTCAGATGGTATAGTTGCGCCACTGTATCCACTACAAACAATATGCTATTAAATTATAATCTACTAATAAGATAACCTAGTTTATAAACTTGTATTAGATAATGTTTTTATAAAAATAGAATTAAAGAAAATGTTAGTAAAGGACAACAGAGATCTTTGTAGAGTTTAGATTCTTCCGTAAGGTTTTGTTAACTGTAATGGAACGTTATAATTCTTAAAAAAATTGGTTGTCTGTAAAGTCGGTTTACTGACGATAATTTTACGTGATAACAACACAAGCAAACAAAGAAAACAAGCCACAATCAACGTCCCAAGCCGAACGCTTAGGCCGATCGTGCCTCTCTCTCTCGCTTGCACCCTCGGCCCAGGCGGAACGTGACAATGAGTCATGCTTTTTCGTGCGTGCAGTCGGCTTTCATGGTCCTGTGAAGAAATTTGATCCGCATTCGTCAATTGCAATAAATCAGTACAATTGTAACAATTCACAAATTAAACGACATTTAGTTGCGATAAATGGCGCGAAAGCTATCGTACATTTATCGTAACTAAATGTCGTTTAATAACCTATCTAACATTTTTTAACATATAATCATTGAGTTTTAACAATATCATTTCAGCGATAAAATCTATGCGTGATGCTTTTAGATAGCTTCAGGTATACAAGGAATGTAATTTTAGTTAAATAACGTTTTAATATAAAATAAGGAATTGGCGCCTTAAAGTGGCCTTCGCATAATAACTTACTCCAAAAAACTATTTTAAGTTTAATACACTTATATTACTTTTATTCATGAACAAGTGTCTTTGCCAACATAAGATGATATAAGATAATTGTGAGTTTTGACTTAATTTGTGTCAATTGACTATATGTTAGGAACTTCCCACGATACAAAAATCCCTATATAAAGGAATAGGTAGGTTGTTTTTTTTTAAAGACAACTCCCGCATTAGGAATATTCCTATGTTGCGGGGGCTTCACAAACATTCAAACAACGGACTCAAAGTACGCCCAGTCTCGGGACAACTACTTATGGATTTTTGTCCCGTGTGAAATTGAACCCACAACACTAGCGGTGTAGTGGCGAGATGACCACTTAAACCATCGCGCCAACCGTGCAGTTTTATCTTCCAACCTGATGGGAAGTGACGATGAAGACGAAGATGGTACACGCCGCACCCAAGAGAAACCTATTCACTCTACACTTGAACGTTCCAGGATTGTAATTGACTAAAAAAATGTACGCAAGCAGTTTATTCCAGACTTGGCGACCTGAACATAAAAGGAGCTGTCAAAGCGTTTAGGGAATGTACCCATACTACGTGACCCGGTCTGGGGGGGGGGTCTTCCATATACCACGCTTGGTCACAGGGGCGGAGGGAGAGCTTAGGTTAGTCAATATTCTCTAGGGAAATCTCGTGCTTTTTCGAACTATATTCAAATATGGCGCGCAGCGTTTAGCGCTTTTTAAACTCACAGGTTGCAAAAGGCAAGCGGTTAGCGCTTTTTTACCTGGCAAAAAAATGATTTTACCAAATTTAAAAATTACTACGTGAAAATTAGAGGGGGGGGGGGGGTTGTTTTACTAGAAGAGGAAGAACGGTAAGAACTCACACTTCAATACTTCGGCGGCGTCCAGTATAACCTAAACACTTAAAACTGCTAACAGACGTTCGAACATGCCGCACAACGGACATAGTGCGCCAAACTATTATCCGTTAGTATCAACATACTACCGGACAGCGGACAGATGGTCGCCCTTTAGGCTCATATCAACTTTGGACCCGGTAGAAACGAAATAATAATGAATACGGTCAACAGACCACTCAGCAGAGGAACATATTTAGGACCAAGTCCGCTTACTAGTCCTTGTCCCAACAATATTTGGTACCAAGTTTAAAAAATGGTAGTTATAATCTTTTGAACACAGCTACTATGCGAAGGGCGTATCAGTAATACCTGTGTGATGTAACAATTAAACACTTATGTGATTTGCTACTCTAACGAGTGCTCTAAACATGAAGAATTTCACAGGAAGATATTCGTCGAGACTTCTTCAGTCTTTATTCGATGTCAGTGTACATATATTTTTGTCAAAAACAATTCAAATACATGGCACTACTATGAGGATCTAAGTACTTTACAGTGTAGGAACATTAAAATTATTACATGTTTAAAAGTAAAATGTATAAAAATATTTTTTTATTATCATTAATTAATATTAATTGAAGCAAAATGGCATATTTGTACAAATTTTTTACTTCGGCGTTCGATAAAGCGATACATTTCAATTCCATACGCGCTGAATTTTGGAACGGAATCTAATTAGATCCAACTTTATCACTCAGTCGTTAAAAGTACAAATACCTCATTTTAGTACCTGCTACAAAAAACATTGCATTTACAATAAGTATGGCAACATCGATTTTAAGTATTGCCCTAGTAAAAAATAAAAAATACCAATATAAATATTTTTTACATTTCTAATTATATTTTAATATAATCCTTTATAAAAAATTAATATAATTGTGTTTCATTAATATCTAAAGGAAGTATATAATATATTTTGAAATGTCTGAATAGGTACTTTTATGTGTACATTTTATTTTATGATAACTACATATAAACTTGCCGTATGTACACAAGGTTAAGTTTTGATAATACGTACATATGTACAATATCTAATAATTTGTTATGTATTAGAATTCGAGTGATGTGAATTAAAAAACCGATATTTTCATTACCATTCAAAATCTCTCATTAGTCGACTTACATATACCTAGATTATTTTGCCGACTAATGAGCGACTAGATAATTATCCGGCAAGTGACCAGTGAGTCCTGAACAGGGGCGCAGCTAAAATTCAACATGGACGTAAAAGCGGAAAAAAATTTCAATGTAAATTCCTAAGTTTGCGGTTTCTCAACTACGTTTGTATTTGGAAACCTTTGACATTTTTTTTTGTCCGAAGGCCAAGGTTCTTACAATCGATAGGACTGTCTTTCTACGCAGCTACGTCCATGTTCAATATTGTGGTGACAAATTTGAGAGATTACTAATTAAGCCCGGAACACACTGGGCTTCCTGTATGGTCATACGCTGGCGCCCAACAGTCGTTCATCTGCAGAATGCTCGTCTTCGTCTGACCCTGACTTTTCTTTTTTGATGGACTGGTATCTTACCTAAAAAAAAATACATGAGCTTCAAATTATGAACATTGTAAACAGATTATTCAAATAAAACGGCAGATTTAGTTATGGCTGCCGCTAATTTGTAGTACCGCAGGTCAAATTATTTTGTAACTCATCACAACACTCGTTTTCTTCGGAGACCTAGGCCTTCCGCGAAAAATATTGATTATTTTATAGATTTTTTAAACTTCTCTTTGAAAAGTGCATGAATTTTATTCACTTTCAGCACTTTGAATTACAGACTAAATAATCCGGCCAAACTGTGTTAAGAAGTTCTGATCTAACAGGCCAGGCCTCGTCTTAAGTTGAATTAGAACGTCTTTTCAACTCCTAAGTCAATGTAACTAATTGACGCAACATTATGTAGACAAACTACCTGAGCTGATGGTCAGTTAATACTACAATACACAGACTTCACGAAGTTTGTCAATTTATATGAAAAATGCAGCGGTGTATACAGCAGAAGAGCTTTTTCTTAGCTGGCTTTGTCTATAAAGACAGCCGAAATCGTTGGTTTCCTCTTTTACTTTTGCCCTCGGCTTTGCTCGCGTTAAAGTAATTTTTCTTGCTACTATACTTTTATCCGTATCCCTGACGTGTATGCAAAATTTCATGATGATTTCTTGACTACTTAAGGTGTAAAAGCGTTACACACAAACAAAGTTACAAAAATGATATATTTTTTAATTTATCTGGGAAAAGCATTATATTTTTTTAGTAATTTGCTTTAATACTTAATTGTTAATTTTATGATTTACCGTGTCAGGTTGCTTTGTTATAAGATATTTACAGTATCGTAACCAACACTTTCTTGTTCTCTGTACAAACAATTTCTTTGTGCTCTGTTCACTATCATAGAGTAACACTTAACTTAATTAAAATGAAAACACATTTATATTAAAAAGTGTTATCCATATATTATATGTATGACTATAAAAAAGTAAATACAAATGATACAATTTTCAATAAAGTAAACAATTATTTAATAGAACTTGTTATTCAAATACCACAAAGCCTGTAGTACAGTATAAGTACTATTATTATATTTGTTGTAAGTTAAAACATGACGATTATATTTTGTTACGTGATTTAAATAAAGTACCTAAATTTACTATCCGGTATCCAGCCGGATCCTACTTTTATACCGGATAGTCAATTTAGGCCGGATACCAGATAGTGGCCGGATATCCGTTACATCTCTACTAAATATAGCTTCGCTGTCGGTTTTCGCTGACGCTAAAACTGTATAATCAACGGGGCATTTTCAAATACATATTTTATAAGTGAAACGACATATGTAGTAATTACAAGTTTGAATGACAGTTTAATATATTATGTTCTCAGTGTGAAGAACAGCATGTGCTTTTCCTGTCGAGTAAGAGTTAAATTTTTTTTTTTGGAAATGTTTAAATTAATATAAAAGAGTATAACACAAATTATTAAATACACAAACTTGAAAATTTGAGATTTACAAAATCTATGCTACGTAATTAGATTTTTTTATTTACGATTTCCGATTGTTATTAAAATTAAAATGAAAAACAAAAATTTATTGTGGTGGTTTCCTAATACGCGCGCAATGGGAACATTGGTCATTGTATTTGCACTCGGAATTCAGAAGGAGCTTACATTTTTTAATTCAGTTATACTATAAAATTAAGTAAAATAAAAGAAACTCACCCTTGTT
Organism: Euplagia quadripunctaria; assembly: GCA_963859945.1. Classification (NCBI taxonomy): domain Eukaryota; kingdom Metazoa; phylum Arthropoda; class Insecta; order Lepidoptera; family Erebidae; genus Euplagia; species Euplagia quadripunctaria. Next base: position 7,794,051 of record OY982575.1, on the reverse strand, counting down.
TTAATTTTCGAACTGACCCCTCTTGGATGATACATGAGAAAGTTGTCCGTCACCCAAAATATTAAAATCTGAAAACAATAATAAAACGCTTATTATAAAAAAACTTTCTTTTTTGTTTACTTGGTGGGACTGAGTATATTTCTTTATTGCCAATTGTGTTTTTCTTTCTTAAGTCTACTAGTTACATACACATTACTAGAAGTCTGGTTAACAAATTTAACTAAACGCTTGTCATAATAGTGAATTTGACTCCGGCTTACATTACAATTTAAGACCTAAAAAAAAGCTGTTGTTGTTTTGAACGCACCCATAATTATGGCTAATACTGTTGGATTAGCGATAGATTAGACATAGATTCTTGGGCTATTATTTCATACAGAAACGAAGACTAAACTATCAGAAGACAATTTACATAACCTGTAGTAACAAAATTAAAATAAGTACGGATTTAAAAAATAATACGAATGTCTCGAACGTTTTAGGAATGTCACGTCAGCTAAACCATCACACAACCACATTAAAATATATCTAAACTTATACCTACATAATATATGAGCTCGTATACGTCCTGTACTGTACATTATAATGCTCGGAGTAAATACTTAACTAATATACGAAACAAATATTGACTGTTAGAACAGACTAATTCAAATAAGATAAAGTAGCTCAATTAACATAGGTATAACAAACAGAACGAACGGTTTTATTTGTGATATTTTAGTGACTCCTCAAAGAAGCTATTTTCAGGGTCATCAGAGCTTTATAAAAGCTCTGATGACGTGTTAACAGTGTCTATAAACACTCGCAACTCCAAAGGAATTATCTGCGTGTTGGCAAGCCTGTGCCCCTCCCCGGCCTGTAAGTCTCGCGACCTACTGTTAGTTGGGACTAGGCCTACCATCACTTAAATTGCCGACGCCGGATAAGCTCTTCAAAAACATGTGTGAAATCGAGATTCTTTCCCGGACACCTTAAAAAAAACGCCGATTCCATTTTTTTTATTAAATTAAACAGCTTGTTCATCTAATAATTATAAGTTGCCCCTGCCACAGAGTGTTCGGGTTTTACCCTGATACTTTTTGAAAACCCCGCCCGAACAATCCGGACGCCCTCTAAACTAGGACAAATCCGGGGAAACCCGGACGGATGGCAGCCCTAGTTGGGACTAACGGTAGTTAGGGTTAATAAATGATGTCAAAAGAAATCTGCCCTAACGTCTATAAGATCTAATTGACTCTAAAATAAGACCCGCGTACATTTTCATTTATTTATAAACCCTTCGTATATTCATGAAGCTTCGGTCGCATCGGTTGTGGCACATGCAACACAATCATGTTTGTACAACATGTTTCGTGACGTTTAAGAGGCAATTTACATTAATTATACATATGTATAGCGTAATGTTTATTCAACTGTTCTTTCTTATTATGGTTTAAATATTTTCATTTTTAAATGTTACCTTAAGAAGTTTTAATAATATTTCCTTGGAAGAGTAAAATTCATCAAGTTTGAACTTTAAGCTGTAATAATACACAAGGAAATCAAAAAAGTAAATCATTTATTGTGTGTTAAGCAAGACACAATAAATATCAATTTACGTTTATTTGCCTCGCCTTTATCAACTGTCTCAGCGCATGCAACGCGATGACGCAGTGTAAGATGGCGCATGCGCATGCTTGTATAGAGGATACATATTTACTAGCAGCTGGTTTGTTCGTGCAAATATATTAGAGATCAGTTTGCTATTTTTTATTAATTATCTAATTTGACCTTCGTACCTAAGTCAATAAATATTAAAATTCATTTATTGCACATCTGTGTTTGGGTTACAGAAATTGATGTGTTTATGTACCAAAATTTCAAGTTAATCGGTCCAGTAAGTTCAGGGTTTTGGAGCATTTTTTTTCGAACTCTAAAAAAAATATTAATTTCCACCGCATATACAACATAAGATATTTTTCATACCATACCTACCTTTGTAAAAACTAACAACGTAGACTACTATTTTGGAAATCTGTCAATTAAATTTATCATTAAGCTAATTAGCTAAGAAACGAGGTAACTCATCATTAGACAACTTAATATTATTAAATTACACGGATGTAGGTAATTAACCAAATGTCGTCTGAGATAATACTTAGAGTTCCAGTTTGTTATCTTAGTCATATATTGCATCACTAACTAAACCAGGTCTATAACCACGGTTCAATAAAATTGTGTTGTATTGTACTGGTATGGTAATTTATTTGTTTATGCGATATACTTAGCGTATTTGTGGATGTAGTGGACTTTATGCTTAAGCATTCTCAAAGAAATATAAATTTTTCTAGAACGTTTATATATTCTAAAATGAAATCTGTATGAATCGTAAGTCTTGTATGTATGAATAATGAAAAAAATCAACAGGAATAACATCATATATTCTGACACTAACCATACTTGCGACAACATAGCATTATATCGATCGCACCTATCAGGATCTGTATTATTTGGTGGCAAAATTGACGACACATTGTTTTGTCGTTATATAGTCTAAGAACGAAAGTGATGTGCCACAAATTATTATATTATGATACACCAAATTCAAACAAAATAGCTGAGAAAGCAAAGAAATATAACAGAAGTGATAAGTTCGCTTCGTTTGTTGTGTAATCAAGATAAAATTATTCATTTAGGAATGCTCCGTTGACTATTCGACGACTATTTTAGATTGCGTGTCCGTTTAAAGAAATCAATATCATTCATATTTCTTGCTTTTACTTGATAGAATAAAAGATAAAACTATCTTCTCCTACTATAGGACTTCGTGGAGTCAAGGTTATCGACAGTGGGTCCAAGTGGTTTTAGGGGCAGGCGCTAGGAGGAGGATTGTTTAGTCAGTTCGAGTTCGATACAACTCCCGCCATAAACTGCGATTTCGACACTTCCAAAAAACATAAGATATGACTCAGAGTCAGAGTGGTTAAGGTCACCAGGCCTACAATACCTACAATAATCTCTGGGCACGCATATAAAATCGATACTTACAAAATTAATTGATTAATTACAAAAGTGGCACAGTCAGTTTTAATCTACCTGGTTATTAAAAGCGAAGCTGTAAGTAAGTAATCGACATAGCGATCTTGCAACGCTCGATTTAATCAAGAATCAATGTTCTTATTCTTACCTACACCCTGATCAAATCGAAAATCAATTATTTTTACAATAGTTTGTATTTGATGTAATAGGCTACTTGCAATAATAATTTCAAATAAACGGCGTATTTACACCTTTCTCATTGAGGTCATTTGTTAATGCTTGAATTAATAGCAATATACAAATTGTCATTTTCAAGAAAAGGCATGAAAAACTGTTTGTAGTGTTGGGAAGTGATCGGAAAAATTCCGAATATTTCCGACCACTTCCAGACACTTTAAAAAAATAGTTTTTTTTTACAAAGACAACTCCCGCATTAGGAACATTCCTGTGTCGCGTTCCTTCACAAACATATAAACAACGAACACAAAGAACACCCAGACTCGGGACAACTATTTGTGGGTCACACAAATTTTTATCCAATGTGGGATTTGAACCCACAACACTCGGCGCGGCGTAGTGGCGAGGTAACCACTTAAACCATTGCGCCATCCGTGCAGTCAATGCGGTTTACAATACAATGATTATGGTTATTCCAGTCTGTCACTTCCTTATTTCCTTTTTTAACCTGGTTTTGGAAATTATAATTTAACCTCTATTGTCATGTATTCTTAGTGTCAAGTAGGTAAGTACTCGTAGGGAAAATCGTATATTTATCAGTGTTAAGTAGCTTCTGTGTTAAAGTTTTTGCCATAGGAAAAATCTTACGACGAATTTAATTTAAAAAAGTAGATAGGTCATTGATACTTACATTAACAAAGAAAGGTATAATGAGCATAACAACAGCGAGTTCGAGTCTCGGATCCGACACCGGCGATAGCCGGAGTTTGGAAAGTACGGCGACCACCGGCGGTAGTCGCAGTACTAGTGCTAAAACTGACTTGGCGAATGTCGCCAACGCCGCGTACAATATACACTGGCATATCCATGCTGCGAACATTGGTGGCTTACCTACAGGCATAAAATTATTAGATTAGGACTGTAATTATATAAACAAATTGTTTTATACATAAGGGTGCTTCCACGTTACCGATTCACCACTAATAGCGTGAGTCCGCACTACACTCACCACACTAAGGGCAATAAACACAAACTACTTTTGCATTTATCACTGGTAGTTTTGTGACTGCAATGCGTTTTTGGCGAAACTACTTTTACTGGTACTAATTTTCTGTAAGGCATCTTTACCACATTTTTAAGATGCTTCTGAACTTATTCGTTAAGTAAAAAAGTAATATGATAATTATAAGGAAACATTACACAGTAGCGTGTTTCTTATTCTATACACACAAAGGAATTGAGGAGGAAGCTATATCATGATCAAGAATCCTTTAAGGCAATAGTTACACAAATTTTAAATACCTACTTACCTCCCTACCTTAAAATCCCTTTAACAATTAGAAAAGAGCTAATAAACTTGAAACTTTGAATGGCTGAATTTTGAATTGTAGCTATGAACACTCTCAATCAAGTCACTTTTCAAACAAAAAAACTAAATCAAAATCGGTCCAACAGTTTAGGAGCTATGATACCACAGACAGATTTTAAACATATAATACCCCTCTTTTTGCATTAGGAGTTAAAAAATAGTTACCATATTCTCCAAAATTGATAAGTGGAATATCATATACTCTTGCATAGTATTGAGCAAGTCTAATGCCAGCCCATATTATTAACAGACCAAGCGTCGAGTCCAGCATGAAATTTACTATATACCTGTGGAAAACAATATTACAATAAAATTGTAAATCTTATTAAGGTAGGTGCAGCAGTTTTGTGCTACATTTTAAAATACAAAACTGTGGAACCACCCTACAAATAAACATTGTCACAAAAACACAAACTTAAACATAACATTTACACCACTACATATTATAAAACGAAGTCCCCCACCGCATCTGTCTGTCAGTCTGTCTGTCTGTTCACAATAAACTGAAAAACGACTGAACAGATTTTCATGCGGTTTTCACCAATAGACAGAGTGATTCATGAGGAAGGTTTTGGTGTATAATTTGTTAACGTTTTGTGTAAATTGCTTAAAATAAGATGATGATTATTGAAGATGTCCCTACTAGCCGTGCGAAGCAGGGGCCGGTTGCTAGTTACATAATAATCTAGAGCATGTTTGGAAAACACACTACAACAACACATTATGATTTACTTGTTATTGAATAGTTTATATTATTATTATGTATTTCCATTTTATATCTTATTACTGTAAATTCTCGTATTTATGTATGTATTTATATTTCGGATATCTCGCAAACGGCTACTACAATTGATTTTGGTGAAATTTTGTACACAGATACAGTTTTTAATTTTAAGTTCAACTGCATAGTTGCATTTCCTATAAAAACGCAATTAAAAAAAAAAAGATTACGATTTTACAAAAAGCTAAAGAGCAAAGCTTGGTCTCGCAGGTATAAAACTTAGGCACAGTCCTTTGCTATATACATAATCCAAAACTACTAATACTGATTCCCAAACTAGGCTGATGCCTGTATTATAAGAGTTTATTTACTTACTTTACTAAAATCAATTCTAAATATGGAGGTCTTACCAAGTACATGGGTTTCCTGTTAAATGTGGTGAGAGCCACACATTGGCCGCATGTATTATTAATGCCCCCAGGCCTTGTTTTGATGTGTCATAAAACCAAATTAGCCATGGTCTTCTGGCATAACGGGGTTCACAGAATCGTTTGCCTAAAAGTATTTTTTTAAGTATCATTAAATGACGGTTATCAAATAAAAAATTGATTGGCCATTCAATCTCAAATCATCAATCAAATCATTTGCATCATGAGTTTTTTTAAATGTTTTGTTGTAATCCAGGTAGAGCCTAGTCTAGCCTAGGCCTGTGAGAAAAAGGTGTGCATAAAAAACTCAAAATCCCCCTTTTCCAATTGCCAAATTATATAGCCACTACTGTGGACAAGCTTGCTTGGTTGCTGCAAATAATCCTGATTAACATATTAATATTCTCAGAGGAGTTAAAAGATTTTAAAAATAAATATTTATCTTATATAATTGTTATACTGTAATAAATTTGTTGTAAAGTTTGATCCAATATTTAATAAAATTTTCATTTTCCATAGTCGAGTCGAGTGGATAGGTACGTTTTTATGGTGAAATACTTCAGCCGTAATAGTGCCTGAGTATCTAATTGAGTAAGACACGGCAGAATACTGCGCAACACTGTAATATCACTATCGTCGTACCATGAACTCCGGCTTGCTATAATTCACAAAATCTTACCTATTAAGCATGTAAAAGCTAATACAGCCAATAAAAATTGCATAAACCAGCCATAGGTATCCGTCAGGGCATCCTTTGAGCAATGTAGCTCCGACCAATATATATAATCAGAGCTATTATTCATTTTTCATTTCTCGTGATGGAATAAATAATTCAAGGATTTGAAACACTTGGACTGTTTGTTCTCATTATAAAAATGTCTATAACGTTTAGCTACAATAATAAAATGAAAAAAGTAAAATATCAAAACTACTGCCAAAACAAATTATTTTTACGAATATTATTAAGGTCTAGAATCGCATTTGCTATAAATTCTCACGCATTTCTGACAGCTAAGACAGCTTTGACATTTGTTTTAAGTTTTTAATATCGTGCAGTACTATTTTATGTGTACGATTGATACATACATGATACATCCCACAACCACTAAAAAAATTATTATTGATAATAATATAATCTTTAAGATAGGGTCTCTATACATTCCGATGTCATGATTTCGTTATTTTATGTTGTGAAAATTAAAAATGATTTTCTCAAGTAACCTAATCCAATACAATGTTAGTCTTAGCATAAGTATTTATTTATATTTACCATGTGCACTTGCGAGCCCGGAGCAAAAGAATAGATTCTACCGAGAATGTTCTTGAAATGAAATGATAATACATATCCGAAGAAATTGTACAAAATAGTTTAGAGTATATGCAATTACTGAGGTATTTCATTATATTTAAAAGTTGACAAAAAAGGAAACGAAGAAACAAAGAAAATATTTGCTATTTCCTGTAGTCTGTAGTAAAAGGCATTCTATTAGCCAAGATATTATTTTAATCATGTATTATTTAAATAAGTATGTTATAATGATACATGATTTAAAATAAAGTGATAAATAATATAATAATACAAGCTCAGACTTGGATTGACCTTCCCTCATCGAATTTTCTAATGGTACGTTTACACGCTCGCGTTCAAACCGTCATTCAACGAGCACAAGCACGTGCACAAGTATGTAAACAGGCTGTTTGTGAATGCATGCGTGAATGTGCTCGCGCTTGCCTCCGACCGAGACGACTGTTGGGTGCGTTTACATGCTCGCGTTCAAACCGACATTCAACGACACAACCATGTGAACAGCCTGTTTGTGCATGCTTGCGTGAATGTGCTCGTGCTTGGCGCCGATCGGGATGACTGTCGGTTTTTTGACACACATCAAAGGGTGAATGTACGGCGCTCAGCCGCGTTAGTATAGTTTGCATCTTTGTGGCGAACGGACGACGCGATGACTGAATTAAGTTTTACGAAGATGACAAATTATTTTTTGATAAGAAATATGTCGGAATGGTCTAGCGAGCAAATATTACGCTTCCTGGAGTATTACCGGGGAGAACAAATAATACTGGACCCCTAATAAGCATCATAAAGACAAAAAAAAAACCAGTCAGTCGTAGGACTGCATGTCAGACGTGAAAACATAACTTCACAATGTATTTGCATTTACAAACACACATACATCTGTATATATATAATTAGGTTAAAAATAAAAAGTAGGTAATAAATAGAGATCGGAGTAGGTAGATTGATTTTTGCTACTTATATCATAACTGGTCACCGAAAGAATAACATGGATAAGCGCAATATAGGAATTTCTTCCGGTATTTCCGATTTTAAATAACAAATGTTTTTGTTAGTAGTGATATTATTAGTACCTACTCAATACAAAACTATAGTAAGATATCAAAACTATTTAAGCTTGTTTTCATTTACCACTTGAATAATAATAAATTGAAATGAAGTGCATCTCCGCCCTCATCGTTTTCTGTTCCGTATAATTTATGCCTAGTACTTTACTTTACTTTATTAGGACTAGTTTTTGCAAATACTTAACAATAGCATGGTAGTCATTAAGATTCCGCGTTGAATAAAACAAGGTATATATAAAATTAACGTTTTTTAATATTAAGTAGAAGTATATACAATTCTGTATTCTATACCGATGAAGATTAAAATCATATTCGTTGCAAGACAGATTTACTATTCACTATTTTAGAAATTGTGTGAATACTGTATAAAAACACTCAAGGGACTGTGCATAGTTTAACGTTATAGAGAGTTAAAGGGAAAGAAGAAAAATCAGAGACAGTTTAAAAGTTACTCTGTTTGTCGTTAATATTTACGAATGGAGCAAGATTATTTCTATATATGTGGACACAGGTCACGGAACATGGATTATACTTAATACATAAACATGATATATGAAATCATGCTAAAAATGTGGGTAAAAATAGAGCTGACTGAATACCAACTACATTCAAGAATATCATATTTTTATTTCACACTAAGTTTGAAATTCTATTAAAGCTTATACGATTTTACAATCCATGGTATGGATAACAGTAAAGCAAACTTAAACAAGACAAAAAAAATTATCCAATTTTATAAGTAAATGTATAGTTAAATGTGTATTACTTACCAAAACTTGACGTAACTAAATCCAATTCAATATTGAAAAGTCCAGATCCTATATCTTCTCAAATTGTCGTTTTGAGCAGTTCCAGAAGCCCGTATGAACACAAGCCAGGGTCAAAAAAGGTATTCACAACACAGTAACAAACAAAGATGTGCACTCAACGAACCGAAGTAAGCAAGTAAGCCATCTAGATGCACTATCTCGCATGTCACCGTTAAAATGAGGCGGTGCATGTCTTGTTCTCTGTCGCACTTACATTGTTTATAGGTAACGTCATACATCAGGAATGTCGCAAGAGCAAAACTCGTAGCATACGTACAAAAAAATGTTTAAATGAGACGGCGCATATTTTGTTCTCTGTCGCACTTACATTGTTTATAGGCAACGTCATACATCTGGCATGTCGCAAACGGTGCAAAACTTTGCAATGAGACGGTGCACGTCATGTTCTCTGTTGCACTTACGTTTTTTATAGGTTACGTCAGATATCGACTTAGATAAATATATCGATGAAGACATAATTCTTCGTCTATATATTTATCTAATATCGATCAATAATATCTTTGTAACCTTATAATTTTTAATTCAGTAAAAATAAACCAATTCCAATACTAAAAATCTATTTATCTAAGTACTACGAATTTTTAATTTCCGAAATAACCACTTCCGGAATACCGAAAGAATGTCCATATTAATATAGACGTTTTGATACAAGTAGCAAAAATCAATCTACCTACTCCGATCTCTGGTAATAATATATCTAAATGTATACGTAGGGTGCACTGGAAGTTCTGCGCTTCTGGCCGCTCATAAATGTTTGAATTTCGAATGTTATATAAGAAAGAAATAAATTTTAGGCATTAGGGTTGAAATCATAGATATATAGGAAACGCTAATATATTTTAGATAGGACTAGGACATAAATTTGTTTTGATAGTCAAAGCGGTATGACCCTTGACTGGCAAATGAGAGGTCCTAAGTTCAAACCCAAATATTTCTTTTGACTTTTTGTAAGTTATATTAATTTTGTATGTTATATGAGTGTATTATTGAAAAAAAAACCTTAAAAAAAGAGAAAACCAAAAAAATACATTTTTAGTTTTTTCGATTCTTTATTCGTCCTCATTTAAATATATAATTAACACATCATCTAGAAACTGGGCTCGGGGTTTTATATTAATTTGAAACCTTGCCCAGCCCAAGAACCAAACAATGGTCATAACATGGGCACAACACCCTACTGTCCTGTCGTGTATCCACGCCACAATTAATACAGATTCGAAATGTGTCCGAGCGTGTGAATCAGGGCTGCCAGAAAGGACAAATTATTTTATACCACCGAGTCTCAGAACTTATACAAAATCACGTACTGTTATACAAATTTTTTGTTGGATAAACTACAACTACAGTACGTCACTCTGTGGGGATTTCAATAAATATGTTAACAATATAATATATTAGTAAGTAATAAATATAAAGGTGTTAAAACTTTAACTCTATGTGTATGTACGTACTTATTTCAGTAAGGACATTGTATCCAATTATACAATGCATTCTACTATACAAACAGGATACATAAGATAACCGAATTATACGAATTTTGTATCCAATTATACAATCTGGCGCCCTTGGCGCAAGCTGCGTGCCGGGCTGCTTGCCAGGCTGCACGGCGTACGTGTAAACGCACCATAAGAAAACTTTTATTATAAACAATATAATGTATAAAATTAAACAAAACGTGCTAGGGTTGCTGTCTCATATCTGCGCAAGGCTATTGTTAATTTTTAAGTTTTTAATTCATTTTTTTTTGATAATTACCTGGAAGGAATTCCCAAATATTTTTTACACAAAACAACAGTAAAAGATGTAAATAAATAGATTGCCTAAGTAAGGTTGTCTATCTTTTTTCAAGCAACGATTAAGTGCATTAGTAATTTACTCTCATCGAGTTTGCTTATACAAATTATATTAAAATGTAAATAATACTACTACTGTAAATAAAATGATAATATTGCGCGGCGCTCTAATCGGTCTACCAGCTTTAGATCAGGTTTATTGCCAACAATAGCGCTGTCAGTAATGATAGATCGATCACAATCACAATACAATGTGGTTCGACGGTTCGACCATTTTCAAGAACTGGGCCAGGCACATATCTGTAATATGGCACCTCTGAATTCACAAGCTTGTATTTAAGGGCAAGTTGTTGATGTAGAAAACCCTGGCCACTTGGCTGTATCTGTGCAAATATTCACCGTTCCCAAAAGGTGAACAATCAGAAATAATATGCCTGTAAGATTCATCGGGACCTGATTATTATTCTCTTTATTCGCTTAAATATACATATAAATTACATTTTTAAATACATTCAGATTTTTCAAAAATACATTTAAAATATAAAAAATAGTACCCCACCGGTATCGGTTACAGGGACCAAGCTACCGGTGGTTAGGGTTCCAGAGACAGAAACCTCCTAACAATACCTGCTGTATCAAGAAGGACCGCCTTCTGCATCAAGCCCTTAATCCAGCTGCCTATACGTGAGCCTCTGAAAGTGTTGGTCGAGGCTCTTTGCAATCAACCCATGGGTTGATATGACTTTCGGCACAATTATTGCTGAATCCACATTCCACCTGTCGACCACCTCGTGGGCCAAATCCAAATATTTAATTTGTTTTTCTTTTTCAGCCCTTAAGAGGTTGTCGTCAATGGGAATGGTAACATCAATAATCATTGCTCGGCGCTCTAATCGGTCTATTACCACTATATGGCTTATTGGCAACAATAGTGCTGCCAGTGATTATAGACCGATCCCAGTACAATGTTGCAAGACCATTTTCAAGAACTGGGTCTGGCACATACTTGTAGTACGGTAATTCCATAGTCACAAGGGTATATTTACTGGTGGAATATCCTGGCCACCTGATTATGTCTATGCCAGTACTCGCCGTTGGCAAGACGAGAATTACCTGAAATTATATGCCTGAGGGTTTCTCCGGGACGATGAGATACCCGAAAAATGTCAACTGTGCCGTCCGTCCAGTCCTATGTCTCCAATCTATCTCCGATAGTTATTCGTCGTAACAACTTCATCAGTAATTGCACAGATAAAACCTTCAGTTTCTCCAAAAAGGTCACCAAAACGTAGCCAGGACACAGATGATAATAGATGTACTTCGGGCCCATTTAAGGCCCGATAAAAACGTCCATGCAGCTCTTTGCTCTTCTATATCTCCCTGCGATCTGTAAAATTGAGTACTGTAGGTTTGCGCTAGTTCTCTCTACCTAGAGCAAGCGGAGTCCATTGTCCACTACCACAACATCCCGATGCACTTCCACGTTAACAGAGAGAAAGTAATCTCTAAGATTGCATACCTCGCGGTTATGTAGTGTCTTGGCATTATTATTATTTAACAAATAAACTGACATATATGCATACATTTACACCTGTATCAATGAAGGGATAGGCAGAGACGTACTAAACACCATCACCACCACATTTTACCAACTATAATTTGTATTTCATTTAGGGAATAGCCCCCTATTCCCTGAATGGGACAAATATGATATTGACAGGAAAAAGTAGATACGAATAGAAGGCAATGCAGGATAAAGGACATTGATTATACGGATGAATAAAGAAGTGTAAGCAATAGCAATTAGGTTGTTACATGTTATATGCAGCTGCTATATATAAAACAAGCAGTACCAAATGTACTCGCTGTTCATTGTGTTATTCATCGTCAGCTCTTGGTTGCAAAAAATCTTAATGAACGCCTGCATATGTCGCACCATTATTATTAGAGCACTTAACAAGATAAGAAGCAATTCAATAAATAACAGATTATTTGGGCTACTTTGAAGTGAAAATTATAAAGACTATAATCGCTTGCTGCAGCACACAAAAGTACGATGGCTCTCGAAAGGTGTTTGTCTGAATCGCTTTTTCAATTTATTTAATTCAGTACGAGATTTCCTTGAAAACGTAGAAGATGAACTGCGCGGAAACTTGATCGCGTTCAAAAATGACATCGCTTATTTGATAGACCTTTTTAGAATAAATATTCTGTGTGATGGGATGAATTGAATTTAATAAAAACAAAAAACGTCACAGCTGCTTTTGTGGGGAAACTTCTTCTATTCAAACGAAATCTAGGAAGAGGTGAATACAGCAACTTTCCGACATTATCAGCATTATCGGTAAAACAAAAAGATTTACTTACGGACGCTCTTGATGCTGATTTTACAGAGCGATTCCAGGATATTTTTAATAAATATGAATATACACATATATGGAGAAACAGCAGAATCATCAAATTTAGAAGAAGAACTTGTAGAACTCACAACTAATGAAGAATTAAAAGTAAAATTCAGAAATGGATACCAAGAGTTCTGGCTCCAAATATCAGCTCTCCACCTTGAATTGTGGGAAATAGTACAGACATTTTTAATTGCGTTTCCTTCATCATATTTGGCTGAGCGTGGGTTTAGTACAGTAGCTAGTTTACTGTCTAAGTAAAGGAATAGACTGCAGATCACTGAGCGTGGTGATTTACGACTGATGTTAACTAAATTGAAAAACGACAATAAAATACCTCACTCATCATCGTGTTTGACGTACGTCCCGCCAAGGACACGCACGAAAAACGATCGTGAATAGTCTTGACGTCCGTCATAATTATTATTAATTGCTTCCTGGACTTGCACGACCCGTTTTGCATCCAGCGAGTACCCCCACCACCTGCTTATGTATATAATATACAGTATATTGTCAATTTGTAGGGAATTCCCCAAAATGCGGGGAATTTCAAACCGATTGACAACACCATTGTAACAGTGTTTTCTGCAAAATAATAAATGATTTGATTTGATTGGGGAATTTATGGGGAGACCATCAATGCGAGGAAGATGCGGGGAATCGGAATTTTTAGCCTTAGTAATTACATTACGACTCCAGGTTTTTTTCTCCCCAAACTGGGGAATTTGACCATTATTTTGGGGTAATTTAGGAAAATGGCATTGGCAACAGCACCGTGGTTGGGGGGAGACTACATCAGGCACGATGCTGTGTATGCTATGTCGGGCACCGCGTCCTTGGCGGGACGTACGTCAGGCACGAAGGTGAGTAAGGTACTTTACAAATTGTTAAAACTCCACCAACCTCAACCATCTCATTGATATTGATGTTTCTTATTGAATTTTGTTTTTTATTGTATTTTCTATTAATTTTGATTAATCGTCTTGTCTTCGCCTTTTTGCAGTAGGTACCCCAATGCGGCGTGCTTCAGCTTTGTGTATTGTCTTGCATTTGTTGGTAAATTAATAATTTTGTTAATAACACTTTGTATGGTCTTTGTCTGAATTCAATGTTTTTATTATAACATGTTTTTGTATTTTTAACCCCCGACGCAAAAACGACGGGGTTTTAGAAGTTTGACGTATCTGTGTATGTGTGTGTCTGTCTGTGGCATCGTAGCTCCCGAACGGATGAACCGATTTTGATTTTGTTTTTTTGTTTGAAAGGTTAATTAGTCGGGAGTGTTCTTAGCTATGTTTGATGCAAATTGGTTCAAGACGGCTGCCGCCACAAAATGGCTGATTATATATTTTTTCCCAACTCCCTCAATATGGGTATCAAATAAAAAGGCTTGACTAGTAGAATACTATTCACTATAATAAATTTCAAATCCAAGATGGCCGTTCATACTATTTTTATTATTTTGTGTCGGGGTTTTTTTTAATTTAATAAATAATTAATAATCACGAACCTAAGCCACGACCACGAGTAGCACGATTACAGAGTGAGAGAGATAATGAATTTTTAATTTGTCATTAAAAATAAACAATAGACAGATATATAAAATTGGTATAATTAACTATTATGTAAAGGGGGGCGTTGGAGTTTTTTTTCTTTAAAGGGGACGGTAGGTAGTCCATAAAAGTTTGGGAATCTAGGAGTGTCCGTATAGTCTTCGGTAAATAACAGTTGTGTTTCGTTGTCATCCATAGCGTCGTCATAGTTCAATAGTATCGCTTAATTTTCACTATCTTCTATCGTATTGCAGCGTGTCGATATTTTCGATAGACTATTCGCGCTATCGACTGTTTTTCAATGTCAACTATTCATAGCGAAACTATATCGCTATTGCACAGCACTGGTCCGTAAGAAATCGCAACTAGCGGTTAGACTGCCGTTTGTACGTTTGTACCATTTTATTTTGTCTTTGTAAATGTTTTAAACTGTTCCTCATGGTGTTCAATAAAGAGTATTGTATTCTAAGAGCATAGTAATTATTGCTCTTAGATGGTATTGTAATTTGTTGTTTCTTGTTCTTAAACCATAGAGATGTGCTAGAATTTTATTTTGCTTATTTTGGTTTATAGAAACTTCCAAAATAGTACAACATGTTTGTGATATGGTAATATATAATTAAAAACCTACCAAACATCTTTTTTACCATTGCCGCCATTTTTTTGTGGTTTTCCTGTTTCGCAATTTAATTTAGTTTATACTATAAATGAATACGAAATTATCTTAGAGGAATAAGTATTTGTGGAGATTTTAACTAGTGGTATATTTCGTCTGCGAAAGGTATGTTTGCTTTGAATATTAATCTATCATTGAGAGTAACACGACAGTCTGTCATGTTATATCGATTATTTTGCAGCCGGCTTTGTCTCTATTTCAATCGTTTTAAAATATTAACGTGTATGAAGTATGTGATGGGACAGAGCAATCAATTTAAACCGATACGTTCTAAATCCAACGTTTAAATTAAATTTGCTCTGACGCAGTACGGGACTGTGTTCATAATTTCGTGCATCAATGCTTCGATTTGCTTCGAAATGCAGGATATGTGTTAATGACGTTCATCATAACATCGATAAAAAAGTTTTAAGCAATTAGTATTATCAGGTTTTAATTTAACAATTACCTCCTATTTCTATGAGTGATGTATGATCAATTCTCACATTCTGTTAATTTACTCTTACTGTTGTAATTCATTGCTAAGTTACAGACAGTACAGTTTATTTCGCTGTATGGAAGTAGATAACTATCTATGAAAACCATAGGGTCGTGTGGTTTTGTTCTATATCCCATGTTGATATGACACCATTAATGACTATGTTTACCAGAGCACAATACTCTTTCATTTGCCTATCTAAATGACAGTATTTGAGCCTGAAACGCCACATAGTAAAAGAGCATAGATTTTCTAGAAGGTATGATTGTCAATGTAATTACTTTGAAATGAATGTGTGTGGTGTAATTATTATTCAGTGTAAATATGGTTGCCGACAATCTTATTTACACATCAAACAACACCATGTTGTTTCTATGTCGACTTTGTTATACATTATGATTGACATTCTAAAACAGCAACTAGGTACATATGTATATTATAGGTAATTTTTATGTTGTAATAAAATAATGTAGCTCAATGGGTTGTCTGTTCATTATATACAATGAAATAAAAATTACAAAGCCTTGCAAGAGTGGTTTGGATCCAAACTCCAACCAGTTAAAAAGCACTAATCTTGGTGACTGGTGATCCTTTTACAATTAGCTTTACTTTAATAAAAATCTTTGTTATATATTGTGTCCCACATATTCAATGGCACATTCAATCTTAATTTACTTGTTCACTAGTGAATGCCATCCAATGAAATGATGAAATGGTTGTCCCTTCCGTTCACTTTCTAAATTTAAATTGACTAAATTTTCTTCATAAAAGATGTAAACCTTTTACACTTCTAAACAAGGTCTTATTTCAAATTTTAACAAGTAGGTAACATATGTCGCTATCGAAATAAGCAATTTATTTGTCGACCAAAGTCTGACACGCCTAAATAAACATTAATACCACGTAGCGAGAGCCCTCTATCCCTTGAATGCCATCTCTTTTGCTCTGAGTTTTAGTAGGTGTCGATTAAAATAACATCATCATAGTTCGTTTTGATAAGTTTTTATAGGGTATTTGAATAATTGGGGATTATCGCTGCGTGGCAATAATACGGCATTTGAATAAATGGGGACTCTCACTGCGTGGAAATAAAGTTGAGTATTATGTTAACAGGTTTCAGTGAAATTTAGTGGCACTGAGAAATAAATGCCAGTAACAAATAGACCTTGTTATAAGGAAGACAAGGTTGATTTCATATGAAAAAATTAAGTCAGGTTTTAGTTTAGTCAAGTGTACAATAGAATCAGCACCATTATGCCCTTTTATGGTTAAGAACTTCATCTAAGGCAAATATGTAACTATCTAAATAAAGTTGATAATTCTGATGAATTAGTATGCGTCATGCTTTTCTCAACTACTTAACAACGCTCCTGATTTGTGTCATTACATGGTTGTGGCAGCCTAGAGCCTAGTTAACTTTTTAATTTTTTTTACATTATATCGTGTATATTGGACTAGTTACCCTTGTAGTTGCATTAATAACATCATTTATACAGATAAAACTGTATATAAAGACATAACAGTATAGAGATACTGTTCAAATAAACTGCTGAATATCTAGTATCAGTTACTTGGAAGTATTAATTACAGTTTTTTGAATAATAATTTTAAAAAGGAAGTAAATTAGAGCCTTCCAACTATAGACCTATCTGTTTGACCAGTGTAATTTGTAAGGTCATGGAAAAACTCATAGTCAAACACATGAGGCACTTCTTTTCTAGCCACAATGTAATTCCTGATCAGCAACATGGTTTCTGCCCACATCGCTCCACCATTTCCAACTTGCTGTCTTGTTTATCATCATGGACTAAAGATTTTAATGAAAGAGAGCCCATTGACGTAATTTATCTCGACTATGAAAAAAGCGTTTGATAAGGTCCCAACTAGGAGACTCCTACAGAAATTGGAATTTGTGGGTATACGCGGAAAGTTGTTGACCTAAATCGAAGCATTCCTCCAACAAAGAACTTTTCAAGTGAGATTGGGTGACACTTTGTCTGATCAACGAGTGATACATAGTGGTGTGCTCCAGGGCTCTGTCTTGGGCCCACTGCTCTACATTACATACACTTTCGACCTACCCTACTGCCTAAAATGCAATGTCAGTATCTTTGCCGATGATACCAAACTCTTTGCCAACCCTCTAATTGCATATGAAGATCTTCAAGCAGACCTAGACCAATTGGCGGAATGGTCTAAAGAATGGCTCCTTAATCTAAATGCATCAAAATGTACTGTACTGCATATAGGTAATTGCAACCCCCATCACACATACACATTATATGATACAAACCTAGTAGAAGTCAAAGTACAAACAGATTTAGGAATAAAAATTACAGAGGATCTAAAAATGGAGGCTCACATAATATCAGTAACAAAGAAAGCTAAAAGCCTAATCTATCTCATTCGAAAGGCCTTTGGAATTTTGACACCAGAAATGGTGCTGAAGATTTACAAAACTTACATAAGACCTATATTAGAGTATGCATTTCAAGTCTCAAGTCTGTACTTTGTTAAGGACATAGACCTAGAGAAGGTGCAGTGTAGCTTTACAAAAATACCCAGAAAACTCAAAAATCGAACATATGAGGAGCGTTTGTTGTTTGTAAAACTCACAACTCTAAAGGATCGCAGGGACCAAGGAGATCTAATCGAACCTTACAAGATATTGCATGGGCATTACGACATAGAAGACTTTGACCTAATATTTAGACGAAATGACAATGTTCATTTGAGAAGACATCTCCTGAAGTTGAGCTTCGTATAATAATCCCCACAGGCATTTTATCAGTAACAGAGTGGTCAGAGCGTGGAACAGGCTCCCAGAATATGTGGTTTCAGCTGATACTATAAATATTTTCAAAAATAGACTTGATAAATATATCGAAAATGAAAAATAAATTAAAAGCAGGATACAGGCCTTATCAGTTGAATATCAAATGCTGCCTGATAAATAATAATAATAATAATGTGTAGGCTCGTTGGCTCAGCAATAAAACTTATTAGTTCTTCAAGGTATTGGTGTAAGGCTCTGTTTCCGCATTTAGACTCACAGACGGTCCATTATGCGTTCAGATAGGCTGACTGGTTGAGCCAGCCTAGCTCCTTCCAGAAGCACAAAAGCCTCCTGGGGCGTTCACAGGCTTCTAGGAGCGATCTCGCACCCGCGAGAATACTTGCCCGTTGTGTGGCCACTCCCTCGCACTCCAGGATCACGTGGGCGGCCGTTTCCTCCGCGTTGAGACATCCTCTGCATAGAGGACTGTCTGTCGCACTGATAGTGAATAGGTGCCGGTTTAGGGCTAAGTGGCCCGTAATTGTTCCTACAACTATTCTGATGTCGAGTCGGTTAAGACTGAGCAGTCTGCAAGTTAAACGTGGTGAGACCTCCGTCAGCACCAGTTTAGACTGCCTGCAGCCCGGTGTGTTGGCCCAACGACCGTTATGCGCCTCACGAGTCCGTTGCCTTACCCATGAGCGAAGTTGATTGAAGGGAAGTGGCAGTAGTGTAGTTGGGCCTGCCACTGATGTTACAGATCCCTTTCTTGCCAGCTCATCGTCGGCGTCGTTCCCGAATGAATTACTATGCCCTTTGATCCATTGCAGAATTACCCCGTTCGCAGAGGCTAATCGCTCTAGCGTCTGGTGGCATTCATAAATGAGACCGGAGTTCATGGTGTTGCCCTCCAGGGCCCTTAAAACGGCCATACTGTCTGACAATATACGGATTTTGTACTCCTTTATGCCTTTTGACATGACCGCAGTCGCGGCGTAAGTTATTGCAACACACTCGCATTGAAATATGGAGCTGTGTTGACCAAGCGCCAGTGATATTTTTATATTTAGGTCTTGTGAGAAAACTCCGGCTCCAGTCCCTGACCTCATCTTGGAACCGTCCGTATAGATTCGCACTTCATGTATGCCAGATTGATCTCGGTCGTTTTCAAATAGTTGTATTTGATACTTCCTCTTGAAGATGTGTTGTTTCGGGATCCTGTCGCATGGGGCAGCGATTAGTGGTTGATATTCCATTTATTATTGATTCCATAATTTGATATGTGGACCCTACTCGGAAACAAGTGATGAACAAAAAACTAAAATGTCATCTCTGTTAAATAGGCATTAGATCACATTGGCCTCTCTTACTTGAAATGAAACGAACACTATCCATTTTACATATTTTATTGCAATTTTCCTTTTCGTTCACAGTTTTTGGAAGTTGTAAAACTGTGACTGTTGCATATCTAGAACATTTATTCTTGGATTCTTATATACTGTTCTAATAAGGTTTGCCCAGTCTTTTAGTAATTCTATTTTCATTGCAGTTTTCTTTTTAGCTTTTTCTATAGCAGCATGTGTCTGCTTCCATGTGTGTGTGGCCTGGTTCAAAAACTTTAAGTTTGTAATACTTGCAGAGTTGGTAGTTTTATATAAAATACAAGATCATAATAGCAACATAAATGTTGCGATTCTGTCCTGGGCAGCTGTCACTATACATGTTCATTTCGTCTAAGTTATTAGGCAGAGTGTTTAGATGGTGGTATAAACAAGAAGCAATTTCTTGTCCTCCTCTACCCGCAATTGTTTCATCCGGTAATAAACAATATGCATCAGATGATGATTGTGATACTCTATAAATTATTAAGTTCGGGGTCCATAATTGTCACTTGTAAAAGCTGTACCCTGCTGTTAAAATAGGTGTTGGAAGACACTTCTGTAAGTCAAAAGACAGTGTTATAACTTTGTCATTTACTTGAAAGCTTAGAAAAAAAAAACATATGTTTTATAAAGACAATCTACAATATCTACAATGTACAAATTACATTACATGCGTTTGACACCGTGGAAACAAAGGTAGACATGCTATAAAATTTCAGGATAAAACCAAAAAGTAAAACCATGCAAAGTCAACACTAAACAAATTATTCGACCGGAGTATGTAACTGAACAAGTATCGGCTAGTATTCAAAAGTTATTTAGTAATTTAAATATGAAAATAGAAAAAGTGGATATAATTCTAATAAATTTATTCCAATTCTGCAATTTCATTTCCAAAGCAGCTCAACCGCGGTACGTATAACAAATTGGAATCAACATAGTCATCTAGAACATTAACATCGACAGAAATTATTAAACCATTAATTCCAACAAATATTGATAACAGTGATATAATAGATATCAATTTAATATAGCAATAGGCTGTATTGTTACTGGTAGATCAATACAAATGACCAACATAGCTGAACCGCTTTACAACTGCTACATATAAAAGAGGACACTACAGACATAAAATAATACATTCTATCATAACGTTCACCTAATAGACCTAATTGAATAGTGAACCTTAAGAACAACTATTTCAGTAGACTAAGACTGGTTAGCGCATTGTGTTTGTTATTCGCTTGGCAAAGACGGAACCGCGACTTCGAGCCCCACTTTACACTATGCATCACTTTTAACTTATTTCTCGGTATAAATGAATAATTCCCGTATAACATCAAGTAATAAGGAACAAAACAAAGACATACAGAAGGAACAGTAATATTAATATCCACGATACCATACCGTCACCATATAAGTGACGACCCGTGATGAACCGATGAAGATTATAAATACAACAAATCAAACTAAATAATAAATATATATAAGGTTTCTATCCAATAAAATATTGTTGAGTTGGTGAAAATTAATTCCTGTGACAGAAACATTACGTAATGATCAGAAGTTGTAAAGGCAGTAAAAGCAAGGACTATTGATACTTCTTCGAGCGTTCTACGTATCTTTCAGATATGTAGTTAGCCAAATTTATCAAGGGTATTATTAACTACCGAAATGGAAGGATTAAGATTCAAAATAACGAAGCTAAAAATGGACTTAGAGAAAACTCAGAACGAGGTTGAAAACAACCTCTCAAAACCTTAAAAAAATAATTAGTTCTCAACAAACCAATATTGAACAAAAAATTCACCTATTATAAAGTTAGTTTTGGGATTTTGTTTAGAACCATAAAAAGAAGGTTCATGTAAATCCAGCTTTCCCCTAATTTAGCCGAAGTTCGGTCTTTTTCTTCTTTATTCCCTGAATAAAGAGTATTATTGGGTGTGCCACGAGTAGTGATGTTCCGGATATCCGAGGGAGAAAAAATTTTGTATCCGTATCTGTTACGTTTTAGCGGATCTTGAACGGATCTTTTACATTTCTATATTTTTTCAAGTTTATTATATTTTTAATATACCTAGGTGGCAATGAAATACTAAAAAAATATATTTTAATTAATATTCCTAAAACGTGGTAACATACCCTGAAAAAACGCTTTTCTTTTTTTTATGTAATAATCATATATAAAATAATAAATGCAAGTATCCCAATCTAAAATAAAACTATACATAGACCTTAAAAAAATAAAATGAGCAGGAAAAAACCTTCATTTGTAAAACCAACAGCTGCCTATCCGTTGCGTGGTTAAGAAAGTGCTGTGTTCAATTTGTATGTATTGTGATTTTGAGGTAGAAATTGGTAAGTTATACCATTTTTAAGGCTTCTAACTATTATTTTATGGTTAAGAGATTTACTTTCAGCAAAAAACAATTAAAAACTTCAAAATTAAGCCAAAGAAAAAAAAATGCACGTACGAAACTCTGTTTAAATGTTAATTTGTTTTATTTTTATTGTTTAATATGGCCTGATGTTACCTTTATTATCAAAAAACAAACGTTTTAAAAGTGTTAAAAAATGATGGTCCAATGTTACCCCAAAGTCAGTGTAACTTAGAACCACTCCTGTTTCTGTGTCAGGATTCGAATATAATTCATTAAATTTTTTATTAACGACGTCTAAAACTAACTTAAATCAATTACTGTATACTTATTCCATACGAATTATTGTCAAACCATAGCAAAGAGACTCAAAAGTGGTCCAATGTTACTCAGAATTACTGTATATTTATAAATTTATTATAGTGAGTTATCAATATTATTAATAGGTGCAAGGTAGTTAAATGTGATTATACCTAAAAGGTTTGTGGTATGCGCATTTAAATAATGAATTTAAAAACTAGCGCCCGCGCCGTGCAAATCGAAACATGTCGTGTTACTAATTATTATTCTTAACGTCAAATGTCGTTTCAAGGTTACACCACTTTATTCGTGGGAGAGCCATGCTTTGGAACGTATGGGCCGGCTCGACAGGAATGATATCACGGCCTCACAGAAAACCGGCAGTGAAGCAATGCTTGCATTACTTTTCGCCGAGTGAGTGAGGTTACCTGAGGCCCTAACCCTTCTCTCTTCCGCTCTCCCCCCCCTTCCCCTACTCCCACCTAAAAGGCCGGCAACGTACTTGTGACTCTTGAGTTGCAGTTGTCCATGGCCGGCGGAAGTCATTTACCATCAGGTAACCCGTCTGCTCGTTTGCTCCCTATAACATAAGGTCTGTATCCGTATTCGCGGATCTAGAGATACTAATAGTCCGTACTCTATCCTCGGATAAACAATCTTAACGATCCGGCACATCACTAGTCCCGAGGCGGTATTTTCGGACCGCTGATATTTTTAATATATCTAAATCAATTTCCAATTAATAAGGACCACTTATGCCAATCTAGTTGTGCCCCGCGGTTTTACCCGCGTTAATTTGAGGAAAAGACCTACTAATATAGTAAGTTGTTTCGTTTAGGTATTATTTTAAGAAACTATTTAAGTACATCACACTATGATCAGTAATAGTTGAACAATAGTAAAAATGTCACGGGAATAGGAATATAATAAAGGGACACTGGGTAAAAGTATTGGGGTCTTATAAAAATGTGGGTACCTATGTAAAAATATTATGTAGGATTTTTGTAGTAGGTATTTTAAAGTACTTCTGCATACACGATATTTTTATTATTACATTATTTTATTTTCTTGCTTAAATACTTACTTAGTTAAGAAATAATTGAAAAAATGTAGAAATTAACAAAAACAAAACTTATCACTCACTTATTTATTAAAAAAGTATTATTATAAGGTGAGATATCGGAAAAACATATTATTAAAAAAGCAGTTGGCCAGCTCCCTCCCCCCCCATGACCGCCTTGCACATTATAAATACGCGCGTGGTACATGATCAGTATTTCGTGACGGAGTTATTTTGAAACTAGGATATCCCCTAAGATATTCATTGAAATCAAATGATGTCAAGGGATTAATATCATGTTTATAAAATCACCTTCGAAAATAATGCATTATTTTAAAACAAATTTGATTAATTTAAAAATCTTTTTAACAAAAAATTTAACCGACGAAATAACTAAAAAGCAATAAATAAATAAACCTCTTAAGTCTTGAGCTTATTTACATAAACTATTAAATTTTATATAAACTTATTTTGAGTCGGCGCCAAACAATAAACTGATTAATTACCTACATATATTTAATTAATTTAAGCATGTACCATTGTTATCTATGCACTTTCGCCATTTTATAGGAAGTTCATTAATTCCCTTGTTGAAAACTTTGCGATGACGAGAATCAATGAAATCTTTGAAGGTGGTTTAGACTACCTCATCGGAATTGTTTTTGTTTTCCTCGCAAGAAATTGTCCTAATGTCGGAACAAATGGAGAAAATCTGTTGGAGCAAGGTCCGAAGAGTATGGCTGTCTTGAACATTCCAATACCAGCTCCTCCAATTTTGCGATCGTCTGTTGTCGATCGTGTGTGTGTTTTAGCGTTGTCCTGAAGTAGCAATGGGCTAAAGCAATACTCAATTGCCTCAGTTGTTTAACGGTTAGCTTTTCCATCATTGTTGGCAATTGTTGACAATAGAGTTCTGCCGTAATTGTTTGGCCAGATTTTAGGAAGCTGTAGTGAACAACACCAGCACAGACACTTACAGACAGACACAGTACTTTATTTTGAGTCAACTTTCGCTTGACGCAAGATTTGACCAGTTCTCCTGGGTTCAACCATTGTGGTGAGCGTTTTCGATTATCATAGAGGATCCATTTTTCATCAGAAGGAAAACAATACGATTCAAAATTTCGTTTTTAAGAAGATTGAATAATGTAGCTCAACACTCAACGCGTGTTTGTTGGTGTGCTTCACTCAGTTCATGCGGTACTCATTTTTCTACATTTTTCACTTTTCCAATTTGATTTAAGTGAATAATTTTTTTTAACACTTACACCGAAGCCTGCCGCCAATTTTTCGCATCGCATCGCAGTTCACGATGGATCCGCTTCTTCTCTTTTCATTCTTCATTGTCAACTAGGGTCCATAATGTTAATTCTGAAAATTGTTGGAACCAAAAAGGTACCGCGTTTTCTTTTACAGTAGCTTCCCCATACACATGCTACGGCGGAACTCTTATTCGTAAATAACGCGATAATTTAAGTTTCCCATATTATGAACAAAACGATGCCAAAGAAAAACAAATGGCGCCAAAACAAAGGAATCACTAAATTTGAAACATAAATACACAAGCCTAAATTTAAAATTAATTTGAATTTGGAATTCCTATCCAAACTCCAGATATTTGAGATCGAAGTGTCCAGTTCGACAAAACGCCAATTTTCATAAATGTAAAAGGACCTAATATTTTAATAATTCTATTTATACTTATTACTTGACTTCATATTTTATTTCCGTGATAGGTATATGTATATCTTTTATAAAAGATATATCGAAACCTAGGTGTCGAAACATTGTGTACCGTTTAAAATCTTTTGCTAATGTACCCATACTCAGAAATAAATAACCTCATTTGATTTATCAAAAACGAACACACAGTCGAATGTACTAAAAAGCAAATTAATAATTTAGTCTATTCTAAACTACAGAACGGCAAAGTCGCGTTCTCCGATTTACTTATCGCTTGTTACATGGTTGGTCGTTTTGTCCAACAATTATGTTGTAATATGCATAAAGAAGGACCAGATTATGATAAATAATGGAGATAAAAAAATAAGTACATAACCTAATTACATAAAGCTTTAATTAATGACTTGGTCCATGGCATATTACCCAAACGATCAATTCGCCTCGGGCGGATTTTCTAAGCCTAAGAAATAGTCACATATCATATATTTTTATTGGCTTGCAAATTATTACAAGAAAAATTATTTAGTTTGGCGAAACCTGGCGCTATAAGTTCGTAAGAGCTGACTGAGTTGGACTCGTCATAAGTAAAATGTATAACAGACTGGTACATCTGACAATGCGACACTGCGATTCTCATAAAAGCAGGCGGAATGTGTAAAGTTAAAGATTTTATTTGGAACATATTTTATTATTTTGGAAAAATTCACTTCGTTATTGAGAAAAGCCATAAAATCTAAATTAAAAAAATTATGCCTGTAGGCACTTGATGCTGAAGTTTTGAAGTCCGGTATGTGAGTTCAGTTGACAGTCGTTGACTTACAATCTTATTTTTATTGACCGCTGAACACCCCATACTGGGGTAGCGACGTGGGATTAAAACAATGTAATTTAGTGATTACACAAAAAATATTGGGATGTACATATTTTTTAATTGTATATTGCGGAATTGTAGACTGTATTAAGCGTATAATTTATGTGAATAACCTATTTTATCACACAACAAAAAAATATAAAGCTGCTTATAATTCGCTTTGTCCGTGATTACTGTCAACAAACCAACAACATTAAACTTGCACCTATTAAAAAATACAAATCTACAGGAACTCCAATCTATCGGGTCTTTTCTTTTTAATATATTCCACCCGCATTCCTAAGGAGTCGAGTTTATGAAAAGTCCAATGACATACGTACTTACAGTACTTATTAAATTGCCACACTTAGATAATAGTTTCTTCGAACGACTGTAGAAAGGACAAAGGACACAAGGGTATAAATTATTACCGAATTTAAAACAAATTATAGTAATCGAAATCACACGTTTATTTAATTAGTACGAGTATAATAAGTATAATGTAGTATAATGAGTTTTTGTAACTTTATTTAAAAAACACGAATGTTGCGGGGAACCTTATACAAGTTCTTTGAGTCCGTTCATTCAAGCAACAAACAGAAATTCAGTTTATTCTTCCTAGCCTTTAAAATTTAAGGTATCTGTGGATTGGTTAAATGATGCTATAGTAAAATAACATATGGTGATATTCACATACCAAATCTTCTGGTGTCATATTTCGGAATCGTCATTTTGCTCCGTCCTTTTTTAAGAAGGCTTAAGAAGCAAAACAACACCTACCGAGACACAGTTAAAAAAAATTTATTGCTCTTAATATCTCTGAACTGTTCTTTGACTATATATAAATTTATACAGTAGTCGTTAATTAAGCCTCGGCTTTCCTTCTCATCCTTGAAATGTGGTTTAAATTTTTAAGATAATTCTTTACAAAATCTCTGTTAAATTTAAAACCACTTATCTTGCAGATATACCATAACATTTCACTGCAATGATTTTATTCAATAATCCGTCGGTGCTATTTGTCTACGGGGACATTAAATAGAGCCATGTTATTTATTGCCTCGCGTGCGTGCACCTTACCTATGACTGCTTTTACGGTGTCTGCCATTTAATTTGAGCGTACATGCAATACGGTATTGGAGAAAACGGGAATCTAATTGTCGCCTCATCCCTCTGGGAGTGGTGGTGGCCGTAGCCACCATAAAGTGGGGCGGTGCCGATAGTCACTGGAATCGAAAGTAGAACGTAATAATTACCGGTGGTGGGCACTGGGCGGGGGGCCGGTGGTCGCGGTTCCCGCGGCTCGACCGTCAACAAACCGTCGCGCAGCAACTGCTCATGACATATGCATGAGAGCGGCACGGACGACGCCGCTTAAATATACAACGACGGACGGGGAAATTACTAGAGAGGCAAATACAAGATGTCTCCCGCCCGCCTGTGCTGCCGTAGCGTGCGGCACGCCCACGAACCTCTCCAATTACACTCACGAAACGTCCGTCCGATACCTTTCTTACTATTCGAGACTATTTTTACTCCGAAACCACCACGTCGCGTCGTCTTCATAAGTCATGAAGACAACCCCATTACAACCTTAATACTTCATTCTAAATTCCGTTTGTCTTATAGACCTGCACGCGATTATCGAATACAAAATGATTACAGCAGATATGAGGACATGCATATTGAATGCAAGTGTCTTGTTGTCCACTTTTGAATGAAAATGAAAACCCCCCAGTCACCGCGTCGTTATTTAATTTGAAAGGTTATTATTCTGTCGGTAAATTTTGAATCTCATCTTAATAGATTATCTGCATCTTGTGGCTTCAAAAAT
Organism: Euplagia quadripunctaria; assembly: GCA_963859945.1. Classification (NCBI taxonomy): domain Eukaryota; kingdom Metazoa; phylum Arthropoda; class Insecta; order Lepidoptera; family Erebidae; genus Euplagia; species Euplagia quadripunctaria. The sequence continues at coordinate 7,765,967 of OY982575.1, read as the reverse complement.
CAAAAGTGATATTTATGAAGCAAAATTAATTTAAGTTTTCAGTTAAATACAAGCGAATATTACAAATAAATTATTCTAGTCAAAGACCAATTGATTACTCAGTATTTCAAATGTACCTTAATATGGCCACAATTTAGAATAGGATCTAATCAGACATACAGTAAAAAATTAGATTCGAATAGAATCGGATCCACGATGTTAAAGTCCTGTACAGTATCTTCAAAAGCAAGACCGGTGGATGATATTTTCTAATCAATTAAAGCTATAAGGGTAATAGGAAAATAAATATAATATTATATTACATACTCAGAACACTTGCGTCCAAATACTTAAAGGACACTTAATTATAAGGCTCGTGCTGTCACTGTCACTTCAAGCTGATTGTAGTGATAGGGCGAGACTTGACGACATTCTACGTTTTAATTTGAAACAGTTACAAACAGTTACAAGCACTTAATACGTGAATGTACGTATTTGAGCATGAAATAGATTATATGTACACTATTGAATATACTTAAACAGAATTTAAAAAACAAATTGGCTACTGGCACGCCTATCGCACGAAAGTGGGCTGCAAGAAGTTATGATCGATAGAAACATCAAATATTCACACACCACCGGCCCTCGAGGCAGCGAAATGGATGACCGTTGTCTGAAAGGCCACAAGGGGCGAACGTGGGCCTCTTCGCTGTGCCATGCTCATAATTACCTAAACGTTTTCTTCAAATAAAGAAACACGAAGTAGGTACTCGTCATTCTTTAACTCCGCACCGTTAACATTTTTGAACTAACATTTAAGTTCTGCGTTCAGGAATGTCAACACTGTTCTTGATTACTCGTTATAACATTCATAATATGTTAATTTACTCTACCCCGTCCTATTGCAATAAAAATAGGGTTTTAGCTAAAACTATTCGTAATTTTGACCTTCACACGATGTTGACTTTTTTATTAGGGTTCCGTACCTAAAAAAGGGGAACCTTTATTGATTACTTCGTCTTCCGTCTTTCTGTTTATTAAGACCCTATTTCTCAGTAATAAGACGAGGTATTAAGTTGAAATAATATTTATTGAATTGGAAATTGAAATAATACTTATGTCTGCGGCCCCTTAAATCTAAAAAAAATTAAGCTTCTAAGTCGAACGCAATGAGAAGACGCACCCATTTAAGCCTTTTATTTTAACATATTTTATGAACATTTCGCAGGTAAATCAAAACCTATAGGGAACTTCCCATTGACCTAGAATCATGAAATTTGGACAGCACAAGTAAAGGAAAAAGTCCAAAGTCGTTAATTTGTTATATCACAAGTATTTTCTGCCATTAGAAACTTATATTTTGCGCTTAGAAAATTGACTGTGACTATGTCAATGTATGAGGGAGTATTTTTAAACAACAACGCAAAAAGAAGGGATTATAACACCCCTCCTTTTTGTTTACCCCCAGTTTAACGTGTGTATATGTCTTTGCATAATAGCTCTTAAACGGATTGACCTATTTTGATTTAGTTTTACTGTTTGGAAGGTGACTTGATCAAGAGTGATCTTAGCTATAATTTTCGGTCTAGTTTTTTAAACAAATGTTTGATGCACTATATTTACTACCTTATGCAAATAGGCTGATAAATAGTTATATGGCACTCGTTGTGTGGTTAACTCTTTAACACTTGTAAGGATTTATCTTAACTTATACTTTTTGGGTTATAAATACCAAAATATTATGATTATCTAATCTAATACATTTCGGAAGCTTCTGTAACGATTTGAATGAAATTTAGTAGTTGATAATAGTACATATTGAAAGTTAGATTTAAGAATACCATTCTAAAAAAAGAAGGAAAACTCAAAAGAAGTTGATCGAAGATCGGTTATCCAGATAATTGAAAATAAACAGTGACAAAATACAAATACAGGTTAGCAGTAGTTTATTTCAGGTATACTTGTAAACATAGCGTATATTAACTAGTTATGGTATAGGTGTAAGTAATGCTTTCACGGTTCGGTGCACATTATCCTAAAGCGGATACGACAGAATCGGGCGCCCAACGTGGCTCTTCAAGCGTGAAATAAGTGCTATTGCTTTGTATCTAGTTGCAATCATAGCGACCCATGAACCATCTAAGAAACATTTTGCTAAATATGATTAAATACCAACCAACAACGATTTATTATGAATATTTGATTCAAATATTTAATATTTGAGTCAAATATAATAAAGGTGCATAAGGTTCGGATTAAAATTAAGTGTTTTTTTCTTTTACTGTATTATTTGAATGCGTTTTGAGTAAGCTATTGAAATATGGGGTTAAACTTTAAATGGAGTAAGTAATATAATGTGTGATGTTAGTTATTGCGTAAATGCTTTTTACACGCTTTATATTAGCTTCACTTGTATGTTTGTAACCGACTCCTTTGGGAGCGATTTTGACCCACTGTTAAACGGCCAGATTTCATTCAAATTTTGCACACGTGTCAAAGACCGATGACAATGCAATAATTCGATTAAATTTCTTATTTTTTTTAGTTGAATTTTCTATAAAAGCGTGTTTTTTAGTTTTTTAAACTATAATTATTTTATATTACGCCCAGGTTGTATCATAAAAATATAAAAATCAATTTTACGGTTTGCAGCCCTAAATTAAAATTTATTCAGGCTTTTTAATTTTTACATGAATGTAATGAAATTTACGAAATGTGTAGTATTTTCACGTTTGATATACATAGGTATTTTACGAAAAATAAAAGTATCTATGATAGACTTTCATCTTGCATAAACATTTCTCAATAATATAATAGATTAGGTCCTTACCAACCTTTGCGTAGTAGACCTCGTTTCTAAATGTCACGTCTATAGCATAGGAATCGCTTTAGTAAAATATATGTGACATGTGTGTACTTCTGATGCAACTACCTGCCATTTAAGATAAAAATTGTTTATATTTTACTCCGTGAATCATATTTTTATATTACCCATGATAATCGATACAACATAAAATAATAAGGGTTAATATTCGGGTTGTTTGTGCTGTTTTTATTTTATCTACCTCCTTTGTATGGATTTTATGTCTATTTTTGATTTCGGTGCTCACATAATGCCTTTTTGCGTAATATGTCATTATAAGGTTTACACTTTTATCTTGGGTTTCCTCTATCTGGTCAAGTCCATGGGAGATAATAAAAGGTATGCCGAACTAATACCACTAATTTAAGGATAGGTTTACCTGAACCTTGTCTTATAATTACACTTTGTATTTCTAATTTCTAATGGCATCGTATACACCTGCAGGTTCTCATGAAGGAGGGCCCTAATAACACGAGCGGCGTGGTGTATTCTTGAAAGACACACTTGTCGTCTCTCATGGTAGTTGCGGTGGTTTCCATTCCTTGCTAAAATATTCAATACATCGAGTAAATTACAGACTTTGCTTCAGTCCTCGAGACTTCTACTACAATTACTTGTTCAATGTCGCTGGAAGAAACGTCGGCTACGATAATTAGGTCAGCACTGCATGATTGTCACAACACCTGTCGGTTCCCACAGCAGAACCGATACTTTACTTCTCCATACCACGTTTCATATCTCACGTAAATATTTAATCGGAACAGTATTTACCTTCGGGAGGCCTCCATTCTTTCATTTGAATTTCTTTTTGTTTCCAACTAGGTTAATTAAATTTATGGTAGCATTCATTTTGAATTATTATATTTTGCTTCTTGCGAGTAACGCTATGTGTAGGCGCCTTAAACTGGGATTAAAAGCTGTATCTCTTATTTTACGCAAAAGGAACTGATATTTCATATTAATGAAAGTAAAAAAAAACTAGTATTTTTCTCAATTACACAGATTAAGGGTTGAGGTGGAAAAGCCAATAATAAAAAATAAGTTATCGTTTATAAAACTTATATTATATTATATTTGTTTAACAGTAATAGTTTAGACTACCAGAGTTTTTAAATACGAAATTAGTAACCGGGAAATCTAAATTAATTACACCCAGACAGAGAACAAATGATTATTGCTCAGCACACAATTATTTTTCCTGGGTGGGAATCGAACCCACGACCTCTGGCTCAGCAGTCAGGATCACTACCCACACACTAACCACTAGACCAACAGGCCAGTCAAATAATATAATTTATTATTCTTACGATGCCTGGTCTAAGTAGAAACATGTAGAGTGAGTGTATTAAATATAGGTTTAAACTGTTTTGAAAAAAAATTAAAAGATCACGGAATTGAAGTTTGTGATACTTCACATTTGACAGAAGTGAGCACTGACCCTTGCTACATTGTGTTTCATATATAAAATTGTCTGCAAGGGACAAAATATTAAATATAGTACGCATTTTGTTGTTATTTCCGTTGCCTAGGCGATGTTGTCTTCGACGTGGCTCACTATTAGCCATTAGCTATTGACAAATAACTACGAACATTAAATGTAGGTATGCATACACACATTTATGAAATGTAGTCCAAACATACGTATCGGACGTCGATCGCCACGAATATTTGGACGGCCTGATTGATCTTGCGTCCTTACTGGAAGTAATTTACTCTATTCGAATGTCATTAGGACAATTCTCTTTGTCTCTTTAATATACTTTTATTGTTTCCACCCATAAAACATACATATGTCTTTGGCATAATTTAAACCTTATTAGGTACAAAATACACCCTTAAAATTCATAAATTACTAATATTTCCAGTAACCCATTATTGAAAATATTAGTAATTAAAGTTCTTATTATAGACGACATATTGTGGGTAGCTTAATTTATAGGTACATGTTTAATACAATAGTGATTTTGACTATAAACATGATATATCATGATTTCTGCCGTTTCATCCACCTGTATGAGGACAGACGAGGCGGTCTTAAACAAGAAGATTATCAATGCTATTATTATTGAGTTTGAGTTGAACAACGAATTTGGCGTCCATTTATTGTAGTCAATTTGTTAAGTGAAGTCGTAGGTGGACATTAGCGGTGCCTAACGACAGTGTCGCATGCCAGTGTGCTGCCACTAAGCCTTAGACGTTTATTATTTAGATTGCTCTCTCTTCACATCAGCATAGGTGTTACATTAACATTAGGTACCTATTCCTAATAAAGATCATAGCGATAATATAAAAATTAGTCCTTAATAAAATGTTTCCAATAACATCTGAAACAGTTCTGCGTATTGGAATTCGATTGGCTATTGCAATTATTTATGTACTAAATATATAATTTTAAATTGCAAATATGACTTTACACTAGGTACTCTGCTTGAAATATTTTTAACCCCGACAAAAACGAAGGGTGTTATAAGTTCGATGTCTGTATCTCTGTGTCTGTCTTTACTACTGTGTCATACAAGTGAATTTAGTAGTTAGTGCCATTTTTACGGTTCCGTTCCTCAAAAGGGAAAAGTCTGTCTGTCTGCCAAGACCTTTTTCTTAGGAACCCGTGGACGCATCAAGTTGAAATTAATACCATATGCGGACCCTTGAAGCTGTAAAAAAATCAACCTACTAGATCAACGCAATCATAAGATTTGGCCACTTAAGCCTTATATTTGGCCAAATTTGAACATTTCGCAGGTAAATCAAAACCTATAGGGTACTTCCCATTGACCTACAATCATGAAATTTGGTAAGAAGCAAGATCTCACACCACAAGTAAGGGAAAAAATTTAAAAGTTGTTAATTTGTTATCATGTCTATGTGTCTGTCAAGACCCTTTTCCTCAGGAACCCGTGAAGGCATCAAGTTGAAATTAACATCAAATACTTATGTCAGCGGTCTCTTGAAGCTGTAAAAATCAAACTTATAAGTCAACAATCAAAAGATACGGCCATTAAACCTTAGATTTTAATAAATTTGAACATTTCGCAGGTAGATCAAAACCTATAGGGTACCCCCATTGACCTAGAATCATGAAACTTCAAAGGAAGCAAGGTCTGACAGCACAAGTAAAGGAAAAAATCCAAAAGTCGTTAATTTGTTGTTATATCACATAAAATAATAGTTTTTGTGATTACAAACTTACACTTTGCGGTTGGATTATTGACTTTGTCATACATCGCAACCGCAAAGTTAAGTTTATCTTTTGAATGAGGCGGGCAAAAGTCTTTGAGAATTTATTCCCGAGATGGACGTACTATCTACATACAAGTTTGTTTGCTTACGGAACACTCGGTGCAGCCTCGAGTCAGACTCGCACTTGTCCGGATTTTTTGAACAGCGGGCGATTGACAACCTATGGTATATATAATCAAAGCTTAGAGGGATACTAGTATGTGATCAGATCATTGTTAGTCCAGTCCAATTAGGTGTTATAAATGAAAAATGACGGAACCCAGCTATAGTGTACGAGGGGTGATCCAAAAGCAATTACCAACATGTATAGTGCAAATAAAAATCCGAAAAAATATCATATGAATAGGTCATTTTTGGGGTAACTCTGCTCCTTAATATTCTGGTCCAAAGAGTTTAACTTTAGTAGAACATTGACGAAAGACAAATCTCGCGTAAGACATCCATCCACATATCTTACCCAAGAATTTTACACAAAAATAAAACATTGAAAAACCGAAGAATGACCACAGACATTTAGCTGACATTACAGCGATCTTATATGGTAGCATTCAACTCATTTTCAATTGGGATATGCATATGAAAAACGTCGGTTGGTCAACATTCTCGGTACCCAACGTGGGGATACCCATGTTGGGTACCTGGCATAGGGAGCCACTTTAACCAGCTCATATTATGCAGACCAAATAAGAAGATTGTGAGAGAAAATTAAAGAATAAAGGCGAGGCAAACTGGGAGCACCAGTGTACAAGTCGAGGTTCGAAAAAATTAGTTCGAACTTCTCGAAAACAAACCCTATTCTTCAGTACTGACCCCCAGCGACTTTAATTTTTTCCACAGCGGAACGGATCAGGGGCAAGAAATTTAGACTAATTATCATTTTTAAACGCAATTTAAATCATATATAATTCATTTAAATATTAATCATAATTAATGTATGGACTTGTATAAGACTGTTGAAAAATAAATTTAATTGGAAGTCCTCAATATTGTTTTACATACTTGTAGCATAACTGAACTAACTCAATACAATTTTGAACCTACCCAAATCGGACGTAGCCCAAATTGGAAGAAAAGCAAATTGGGACTAAACGCGCCTAAAGATTGGAAAACAATTGAAGTCCAAATTCATTTTAATGCGAAAATACTTGTGACTTGCCAAATAAGTTCTTTAATCCACTTTAAAACCGCAAACTATTTTACTGAAATATTGTTGAGCCACCGAATACTCTCCTGGCATATTTCAGTCTTATACATTTCACTACTCCTTTCTCGGTGTAACATCAAAATTTCTCGCCGTTTTATAAACTGCTCTACTCAAAGGGTCTGATAGAAAAACTTTAAATCTCCAAAACAACATGTGTCCTAAGCTCTTTTCAGATGCCTTAATTCGTGAATTTTCAGTTAATATTTATTGACATTACGGCCTATGAGATTTTATATAATTATATCATCAATCAGTCCCTTGTCAGAACTATTGTATTTTGAAGGTAAATATTAGTAAATGCACATGTGTTATTTGCTTAATTAAGCTAAGCCTCTCGATAATCGATAAGAATTGTCGCGTTTTATGGTATGCTAGCTGAATGCTAGCACAATTTACCTTAACCACATAGTCACACACATACCTAGGTTGGCTTTAGACGTAGAACAGGGTTTTGTCTTAGGGTATGACTCGTTAAGTCGTCGTTTCCGGGGCACAATGAGAGGCAGGGTGTTATTGACGGGGCGGCGGTTGGTGCGCATGTGCACCTCCGGCGCCCCGGCGTCTCGGGGGTGCTTTACAAACGCTCGACCCGATCACAAACGATGTCAGTCTACTCGCGAGCTCCTTCACCACTAGACGTGGACCGAATTAATTTAATATGAGGCGACACGCGCTCCTTATTTTACCACCAGTTATAATGTAGGTTTCAAATATAATTTATCGCATTTTTTTTTAATAAAAAATGTATCGCAATATTAGATACTAATCGGATTTTTTGTTCTTGTTCCAGGTGTAAATCGCTAACCTAAACGATCCTGATATATAATTCTGTGAGTATTTCTTGTTCGCGTTTTGTTTCATTGTTTTATGTTATCCTTATTGTTTCCACTTATGTGTGAGGTAAGTGGGCTCACTCAGATGTCGCACTGTTTTATTTATATTATAATTCGTCGTATTTCCTTTTTCAGACTCCTAATTTACTAATTTTTATTTTAGAGAGTATTTTTATCAGGTTAATTGTATCTATATTGGTAGCTTCAACACAAAACGTCGAATAAATAAATATTAAAATTATAATAAGACTAAAAGACTCCTTTTCACCTCATTAAAAACCAATGAAGGTCTAGGTTTGAATATTACAACAGCAAGGAAATATGAATGAGTACCTAAACAGAGCTCTTTTGTTAGTCCATATTTTGTTACAGGGATTATATTTATTAAGGGTAGAAAGGTTATTTAGTAAAGGTATAGAGCTACATAAGGCAAGGCAAGCCAGCTAAGTAGTAGCGTACAGGTGAGGCGGGACAGCTGGTAGTGACATTTCGAACGACGGTTACCTCACTTTTTATAATATTTTTTGCGCGGTTAGTTTTACGTATGTCGTCGGTCTTTGTGTGTCGAACACCTGCCGGGCTCCGTTTCCAGTCTTGCCAGTTCTATTCACTCATTTGTACACGCCCGCCTTTGAACGTCCTTAACCTACCTCTGAAATCTAAAATTCCTTTGTGCTACATTCTTAAAATTTTACCATTTCTATGTATTAAATTTCGATAGCAAATAATTTTGGTTTTTAAAATCTCACTCTTAGTAAAATAACTTGAAATAACATTAGAGAAGTAGAATTTTAAATGATGAAGATTATGGAGTTACTGAACCTGACATTCGGCTCAAATTCGAACAAAAATCTGATATGAAACTAGTCTAATAAAACTAATAACCAATCAAACAGGACTTTAGTAAACTTGTGACAATGTAATCAAAGGACATTAGTTCAAAAGATCTAACAGAACAGCTAAGGTTTTGTGGTTCTGCGATAGTTGGCACATTAGTAAATTGGTAACCTTTGTGGCGCGAATAAAGCCGCGATCGACTGTAGACGTGCACCTGCGGGGGTGTCAGTGACCTCCTTCACCTGCCTCACGGCAGACGTTCATATTAGCATACTCTGATCAAACATGTGCCATGTGGACCAATTTTTTGATACTGACCTTTTTTTGTACATCTATCATTTTAGACTCTTCGAAGTGTTTGTGATGTCTATATAATTCGTTACAAACAATTCCTTGATACCGAATATAAGTATGGATGTACCTTATGTCCGTTTATTATATACTTTTATTGTCTATAACAAGAGCAGTAGAATGCGATAAAAACAATTCTACAATAAAAAGGAGAATATGAATCTGGAGGGTGGGTGTATCTTATTTTCGTTAATGTATGTATATTTTTATAGTCGTTAGCAAGAGCATCAGATTCGAATAAAAAACAATGTACAACAAAAGGAGACAATATTTTCAATTTTAGGTTTTGTTAATACCCTAATGCTGGATTGCAATTCCACCTTATTTTTTTTACAATAGCTATTAACTTTACCTGTAACATTTGTCTAGGAATGTAATGGGATCTTGCAACTCATCTTTCACCTATTTCCAGACGTTTTAATTAAATTGGACTTCTGCAGATATAATTACGTATAGGAAACCAATAACAATCAAAAATTAAGAATAAATAAAAAATTTAAAAACAAAAGAAATACAAAAATACACTTCAAAATACGAAAAGTGGAACTGTAAATGACAATTCATCATTTTTAACACGATTTTATTAGCGCTTCATTTGTATGGTGAGAGAAATAGGTATCCATCGCGAGCAAGCTTCCTAACTTTAAGGTGTCCATGCAGGATAGTGAAAACTGCCTGTGATCCAATCTTCAATTCAGCCTGAATTCCTCGATGGTGTAATATGTCTGTTCTCCCGCAATACTCACTCTACCCTGATGACATTTTCATGAGTTACTGCAGTTGTAGGTCGGCCGGGTCTGGACTCATCTTTTAGGTTCTATCGACCACGTTTAAATTCACGAAAGAATAAGTAACTGTTGCTAACGCAGGAGCAGACTCCCCAAATGCATCTTGTAAATTTTCATGAGATTCCTTAAAGGTTAACCCTCGTTTATAATCATAAAAAATCATAGCACGAAAAGCTTCCCGCGAGACGTCCATTGCTGCAAACTAAAGAGTGACTGATTTACTTTTAAAAAAATATTTAACTACACATAGGTGGCCAATGATTTTCAGCAAAGACATTTGTATTGAAATTACAATTCAAAATAGTTTCTAGAAAAAAGAGATTGTATTTATTCGGTAGCTAACAATTTTCAGAACAACCTAGGGACTTACTAAATAATATATTACAGGATATAATAAACAATAAAAGAACGAAATGCAGCTGACACATAAACAGAGGTTTTACAGAGATTTCCTTTCTGTGGTACACGTGAGGCCCTGGCAACAAGTCCCGGTGGCGAAAAACTGGGGTTTTAGTCGGTTCGAGTCCGACATACCACCTTACCGCTTGGCCCCGGTGAGGTGACGACCACGGGGTTTCCACCCAAAAAGAAGTGCTACACTTACAAGTTCTTTACCCGTAATAGCTTTAAACTTTCACACGAACTGTACGGTTAGCTTGAATAGTCAAGTGTTCACGACATGCAACAAAGCTTTATAAATTAAATTTAATATATGCACACATCTGTCAATGTAAGTAACAGTTACAGTAATACTAGCTTATGTTTATCGGATGACAATTGAAAAGCATGTGAATTGTATTTTGATGAAGCCATCTCATTATTAAAAAGTATTTTAATAATGAGATGTTAATAAGACCTCGCGCGCGTTAACGTAAATTTTGACAATTTATTAAGGTAGCCCTCGGCAGCAGTACATATTTTCTAGACGTCTTATATAGTCCTTGCCTGTTTCCCTGACTTGATAAATAGTGTGTTGAGTAGTTTAGGTGTCCAAGCGTATCTAACAAATAAACGAACTTACATTTACAATATTAGTTAGGATACACGATTTTACTCAAGTGTATATTATTATGTGTTTGTGTACTATCTTGTGAAACGCGTTAAAAGGGTTTTATATTTACATAATGTAGTGCATCTGATTCATTGGATCACTGCATGGCTGCATTCAATGCACCCATGCAGTAATCCATCAAATGGTAGTGGGTACCACACTGATGCCTTACTAGTTACTACTGAGTTAGATTAATATATGTTACAGGAGAATGTTTTCTCCCAACTTATATTAAAAAAGATTATGTTCATTTGGAATCAATTGACGACTCGGGCTAATAAGGTTCTTAAGGGGATGGTCGCTCGACATGTCTTATACGTATCCCTAGCTCGTAGCCCGTTCTTTATTATTCAGGTAGTCTCCAGGACCCTAACTTTATTCAAAGTAAAAATACTTCATTAAATTTATATAATGTCATGAGGTGCTAAAAGATTTGTGAATTTAATTACAAACTAGTATTGAATTATTATGTAGGGTTTTAGGTGTAGGTTTTGCTATGTGATAACTTTATATGTTCTGGTCTCTTAAGGTTTGATTTATAATATACAAACATACATGTATGTATATATTTCTAGAATCATTATTATACATAAATATTGCATATTAGATAGCATACAATTTAGTTTTGTGTAAACCAATTATTTATACCCATACCCATTGCATATAATCAGGAAGTATTTACAAAGAGATCCTAAAACATGCTTATTTTAATGCAGGGACAATGAAGCGTGACGCTTACGGTGATGATGGACCAGCGCAGAAGCGCCAACGGCAGACTGACGACGAAATCACCTTCCTCATACCGAGCAAAGTAAATTACAACTCATTGAACTAACGTGGATTTACTTAATAACAAAGACCTGATGAAAGTAGATAAAATACGCCAATATTTATTCGTATTTTATAAGCTAATAGTATTTTTTTATTTAACATCTTTCGTTTTCACAGCCAAACCAAAATAATTTTCTAATACGAAATTTTTCTTTAAAAAAAAACAGCAACATGCTTATCTTGTGATCATTGTCATTGTTTCCGAAGTGACGGCCATTATGGATGGACTAGCTATTATTGATCAGTCGTTTTCTGTAGATGCAAAATCAAAATTTGAAACATTTATCAAACATGACTTTTTGACTTTTTGCAAGTGTACTGTCCACTATCGAAAAGACAGTATACTTTAGTTAAGGAACGTCAAAATCGATGAACAGTCATTTATCATCCCTAAGTAAAAGCTCGGTGTCAATTATCTTATAATAATAATCGTTCCGCGCTTAAGTATGGCAATTTATCTCGGTTAAGCTTTAGGAATAACGTCCTTAATATCTAAGCCAGACATAACACAAAATGCCATGATTTTTGCATAATATTTTTACGTCTTCACCAGGTGGCAGGCTCGATTATTGGCAAAGGTGGTGCCAATATATCCAAATTGAGGAATCAGGTCAGTATTCAGTCTAACGTTACGTTAGACTTGAAGTAAGTAAAGTATTGCGTGTAGACTCGTTTAATAAATTCAGTTTCAATAATATTATATATTTTTATTTGTAAGTATCTTCATCAACCTCTAGTCTATTGAATTGTTAATTGTGTATTTTTATAAGCATTTCAAGCAATAACAGGTATTTGCAAATTGAAACATTATTGATTAGTCCAATTCAAGATTCATATTCTCTATTCATGTTATCAGTAAGTTATTTAGAATTATTTTTACTTGTACTTAATTCCTATTCTCAATGTTTCTAATTAGTAATACATAATAAATGTTTAACTATTTTTTCGCTACAGGTACGTCTACCACTCTTATAAATATTAAACTGTACTGCTCTGTGCCTTTTGGGTAAAGAAAACTTGCCAGATCCGTTTCTTCTATGCTTTAAGATGATATATTTTAAGTCTGCCTTATAGAAAGCAAAGAACAATTAAAGAAGACAAGGGTAGGATTCGATGGTTGCATTTTCCATCGAAACTTACGACAGCGGCCAGTCCGTAGGCTCATAGACAGAATAACCCCCCGGCAGCCAGTTACAGGTCATTAGCGACCCCGAGACGCCCCTGTGGCTAATGCGACGCGCCGCGCGACTTCATCCGCTACTAGCCTCACTGACCATTCTCAACTCGTTCTATACATACGTCATCATTTCATAGGGTGATTGGTAATCAATTGATATTCAAGTAAAGTAACTTCAACTTTCCAATGTAGAACAGTAGAAGTGAATATGGATAAAATGGTGATTGGAAATTCTTGGCCAATATATCGACCACTTTATTAAAATGAAATGTTTTTTTTCGTAGTTGCTTTATAAAAGATACTATTCAAAATTATTCAATCAGAACTGTATCCATATTTGCCCCTCGATTCAGCAGACTCATGAAGAATAAATTTGTAATTTATTTTAAGAACTAAAGGCATTTAAGAAAGCTTTGAACCTGTAGGTTTTCTGTTAGCTAGTAAAATACAATATACATAAATCGAAAACAAAACGTCCAACACCCTATTGCTAACAATCGGTCGTCGAGTTGAGGCTGGTCGAGGGTTAGTGTGGTGTAGTCGCGTGGTGCGCCGCTACAGCGTGTCTTGGTTGCCGGTCCCGCCCCGCTGGACGCCGCTGCCCCGCACCCGCCGCCCCGCCACGCAGTACAAAGCCTCTATAACAGTCCCAGATTGCCCCGGCCCCGAACGGTAAACTATATCGCCAACATCTACTCTCAAAAATTTATACAGCCCGAATCGAGTATACGCTCTACTCGTCAACAGTCAGGAGTCGGAATCTCTTTAAATAAATCATTAGCTCCCAGCGTTAGGCGCTTTACTCCGTATCTCGACTTCCCGTCCTCATCACATTCCGAAGGATATTTGCACTTTGTCACACTGGACGCCTTCTGATCTTACTTCACGACCTCGGTGTCCTAAGCATCTCGTTCATTAGCCGCTATAAGTCTGTTCCCTTAGGACTATATCCTTTCACACGTTTACTTATTTCTCTCCACGCTGGACGGCATCTATATATTTTAGTACGACACGTACGGACATCAAGTTTCATCGCCATCATGCTTCAGTTTACTAAATTGAGTCCAGACCTCCCTGACCGTTGATATGTTTGTACCGTTGTTTTATATTGTGCTGTGATTTTATATTGTCGTTGATATCTATTTCGAGTATTAATAAAGATTTTTCTGCAGGGTACTTTCAATAACGGCTCCGGATGTCGACACGATTCTTGAAATCGTAAAAGAAATATTGCCGTGTTTAGCTGATGTAAGTAAACATTTTTTTTTGTTATGTATGTATGTGATGTTTCTTTGCAGAAATAAGACAGAAATATACGTATATGTGAAACAGATCAAGTGGTATGCATGTAATTCAATGTACCGATAAATATATAATCCATATAGGTTATTCTTAGTGCATTACTGTATTGCTGGGTTTTATTTACTACATTTTTAAAATGTTCTACCTCCCTAGCTGCAAAAACGTATCTAACGGTTTCGTCATCATTGCCAGTATTGTAGCAAAGTACAAAGTAATAACGAGGTATAAAAATTAAAGTTCAAAAACCACGTTTATTATAAAAAAAAATATTAGTATATTTCGTGATTCTAGAAGCAATAATCATAAATTAAAAAATTAAAACACCCCTAACTCGAAAATCCCTTCAACGATTATAAAAGAGTTGATGATCTTCAAACGGCTGAACAGATTTTCATGAATTATATCTAAGAACACTCTCGATCAAGTCACCTTTCAAACAAAAAAACCGCACTCAAATCGGTTCATCCGTTCTGGAGCTACGATACCACAGACAGACACACACATAGACAGTCACGCCAAACTTATAACACCCCGTCGTTTTTGCGTCGAGGGTTAAAAACAAAATCAACAATTATGGAGATAATTATGACTTCAATATTTATATGAAACTCGAACGGCTTTTCAAACCCGTATATTTTATCAGGGAGGACCCAAGAGTAACAACGAAGATCTTGACGTACGTCTACTCATTCACCAGAGCCGCGCTGGATGTGTCATCGGCAAAGCAGGTGCCAAAATTAAGGAGTTGCGAGAGGTAAGCTTTTACGTATTACTCATTATGAACAATTATATGCAGATGTGTTCCAACCAAACAAAACATGAAATAAAGTAATTAATTATTCTGTAGTGTGCTACAAGATAATATGCGTGTTACGCAGCTAGTATATTATATTTTATAATATAAAGCCGCTCTGAGATTTTCATGTAATTGTGAATTTGCATCGAGTTTAAAAAAAAAATAACAGTTCATTTTATTTGTTGGTTCATTACATTTGAAAAGTTAGTAGATTGTCCAATCTACTAATCTAATCTGTACAGATCGATGTACTCTCTACCGGAACACATCGTATACATATACTATGTAGAAACAAAAATATATTCATAAAATGAACTTGAAAATCCACACTCGATTAATTCGATAATTGCGGTCTATATAAGGTTCCTTTTTTGTTAGCGGGGTTTGACCGAATTGCACCGTTTGTGGCTACGAGCGGACTCTTAAAAGGCTTCCAGTCCTCTGTCTATTTGTACATCTAATATGTATACAACTATCGAACGTTTAAAACTATACTAAACTGTAACAGCCTGACGAGGTACCTGCCGCTACCCTACAGAAGAAAATGTTAGTTAAAATAACCTTATTTTTAGTCTCTGAGTCCTCCCTCACGGAGGTACTGTAATCTATTAAAGATAAGTTTCTTATCACCATCGGTCAAGTTATATGCTCATCTTCTTTTTAATGGTTTTATTTTAGCTGCAAAATACTTGTATTTAAGTCGATAGGTGGATCGGAATCGACAGTCAAAAAAACATAATTTGATCTAAAATAATGTCAAGTTGTTATAGCATTGAGTTAAAAGCTCTGAAAGCATTATTTTGGGACCAATCAGCTTGTCTATAAATTTTTAGCATATTCTATAGATATCGAAACTTCATTAAGTAATTCTAGCGATATATATTATTCTAGTTGGAATTTCCGTTTTATTGACCACCTAACCTTGAGTTTAAATTATGTAAGTTATCTAGCTCAATTATTGCACGTAGCAGATGTTAAGACAATTTTGATGACGGTAGTAGTCATCTGTCGAACGAAGGTGCATTTCTGTAAAGGATTTTTTATCACATACCCTTAGTTTAGGCACGCGGTGCAGGGATAAAGAGCAGATGTAAAAGCAGCTGCCGACCAATCTTGCGCTTTACCTCTGCCGCTCTACCATATTTTTTTTTTTTTTATTTGCGTTCTGAATATGACAAATACAATTTATTTGGAGTTGAAGTTTAATTTTTAAGGAAAGAGAGGTATTATCAATAAATATATTACCGCTAGGCAATAAATATATCTTACTCTATCCTTAATAGACGTATACTTACTTAATAAACGTTTCCTTATTTCATCTTTAAAAATAAGGATTTAAGTTTTTCCACGCTACAATTGCCAACAGATGGTGTCACTCAAAAACCAATAAAGATACCAGCTGTCCGCTTATTTAAAGGTGTCTTACATCGTCTCTCAAGATCGTGTCACAAGCTAGGCATAATATCGGTTTGCCTAGGTGTTATAAATATACATAATAAAATGTAAAGTTGCAGAACAGCAACATAATCATAGTACAACTTAATTGCTAAATACTTTATTAGGTACTCCCAGTCAGTGACTCGTGTGTTCGACTCGTTGACTAGCGCACTCTTAAAGAACATATTATGTCGATACTCATGAGTCATGACACGTATTGGTATGTTTAAATGCACAACGTCAATATTAGAACAAATTTTACGCAATCTAATTCGCGGTATGGTATTATTAGACTCCAAAAAGTTGCCGTGCAAAAAACTTTAGAAAGCTAAAGTGGCAAACTCTAATAGTTTGGACACGTATGGGTATGTTCAAAGGCACAACGGCAATATTAGAAGAAATTTTACGCAATCTAATTCGCGGTATGGTATTACTAGACTCCAAAAAGTTACCGTGCAAACTTTAGAAAGCTATAGTGGCAAACTTTAATAGTTTGTCAACGAACAATATAAAGTGCCGTCAGAACTGCAAAGTGCATCCAGCGGTGGGGATCTATAACCACTCGTTCAACACTGCTGACGAAGTTTTTAAATGCGTACGTGACTTTGTCTGCCGGGCAGACTAACTGCACAATCTCGCTTTTAACAGTGTTGCATTTCATAACTCGGTAACTTCTTCTCGATGTTTGTTCAGAGATTTGACTAACGACTTCTGATGCCGAACGTGCCCAGTCTTGTTACTTCGCCCTCCCTATAACGAGTTTGTTTGTTCAAACCGAACAATAGATCGACACACAAATGACGTTGTTCTCCGGAAATCATTCTAAAACTCGATCGTTATCTACCTGAGTCCACTTTTTTAGTATTTCTTTTTTTTGCCATCTATCAGCTGTTTCAAAAATTCCTTTGTTCGACACGAATACCGCTTGGATTTAACAAGACATAGAATCCTTACGAAATGCGAAATTAACAATAACCGTATGAAATTTTGTTCAAAATAAAAAATGCTGAATAACAGACTTTGAATGTGATAAAGGTTTCTTTGTGCCATTGTTATTAACGCTATTCAGGACAAGTGAATAGATATGTTCCTGGGGTAGTATTATTAAGAGGTTAGCGACCTCGTATGTGACGCAGTACATAGCAAGGGCAAGCAATTTTCTTGGACTCACTTTATGGAATCGCGCGATCATGGCCTATCGCTGGTGAATGTGTAGGGCGCGGGCGGCGCGTGCTGTGCGGCAGCTGTCGGGCGGCAGGTGCGCGCGCAGCCGCCGGAAGGCCTCACAAAAAGCGCACGCGCACCTGGGCTTCACCAGCCTACCTACTTGCACAATACGAGGTCTCTTATATAAATAGAAATTTCGAACACATGGTCCTGGCGCATCCGCCCTCGCTTCTCTAATATCTTTTGACTCTTCAGGTAAATTTACTGAACTTACTTTTTAATGCGGCCGTCGACAGATTTATTAAGAACATCACACTCATGCATATTGTGCATGTTACGTAAAGCTAAGTGCCGATTTCGTAGGAACCCTCTTAAAAGGGGTATTTTGTCTTCCTAATTTCGGAAACATGTTTATGATAGGCAGTGAAACGAGATTGGTGTTGAATTAGCTATAGTGATATCACGTGTTGGTAGGGTTTCATCCGTCGGAAACGTGTCAAGTTACAGGAGCTAAGCACACATGACGGACGAACTTTTTTTAAACCTTACATCCTTTATAGGTAAATGGATAGGGCAAAAAAGAACGGATATACAATACAAAGTTCCCATAGATAATTACGTGGTGCAAAGGATACAGCTGATTACTAATGGAGGAGGTGATTCAAACGTTATTTGTATAAAAACAGTACACAGTCCAGCATATGTCGGTGGTGTAATTAGACTCAGGCGACACCGGTCTGTCGCGGTGACACCGACAATTACGGCGGCGGCGGCACGCGAGCTCGCCGCTTCCGTTTCCGATCGAACCACACCGCTCTACGGCTTCACGGTGTACAAATCTATAGACCACGACCACTAACCTAAATAGATTAATACTTGTGCCTTTTACATCATAACGTGCCCAATTCTTAAGAAAATGTAAATTATATCAACTACGACTATCTTGAAATTCAATTAAGTCTGTGCTGTTTGTATACGCCTGCAAAAACAGTAGCGTGATCTAATTTACTCAAGTTTGTCGTTATGACTGGGTGCGTTTAAAATTATAGACATGGGCGTAGATAAGAATTTTCCTAGGGGGGGCAGCTGAGCCGCTAACATATATATGTACATATATCCTTCATTACCCTTTTGGTGAGTCTTAACAAAATCATAGAAACTGTATTTTTCTGTTTTATGTCTTATTATTGAGAATCATCGATTTGTCTCACATTTATACCTTTATTCCTAATTAAATTAGAACTTGTACCGCGTACTTTAAGGGACAACCCATTACTTTCTTTGAAACTTAGCCATTTAATTCAAGCATTGAGAAACCACCCTTTTTTTTCGAATTTGGGTATTTCTTCACCGGCGGCTAATGCCACCGTGAACCTAACTTTGGTTAAGTTTATTATGACTTCAGGGTATTTGGATCCTCGCCTGCATAACACTATCTTCCACCTGGGGTCGTCGGAAAGGTTTGTCTCGTCATAATTATATATTTTTTCTGCCAGTACGTTCTCCAATTCTCTACTTAGATTTTCAATGAACTCTGTTATTACGTCTTCTGAGCTTATGTTTAGTAAAACGGCTGGATTGCGTAAAGGTATTGTGCTTATAATATACACAACATTCTTTGGGGGGGGGGGGGCAACGACTTCCCTACACCCATGAATGATGATGGACGGAGGTACAAGCTCGTGTATTTTTTTATAATATTAAGAGAGTTTAACTCATATCTATGTACCAACAATGAAGTAATGAAGTGAACATGCTTCTCAGGCAAATTATATTGGATCATAATTAAGTTAATGACAATTTAGAAATAGGTATTTGTTCGTATGTAGGTAGACGTTCTGTCAATGTGATTAACCAGACGTTTCCTCTGGGAAACACAGTCACAAACACATTCCACTTCGTACTGCTAACACGACCCATTGAATTATATTAATTAGAAAATGTCGAACATTCAAAACGCGGCCGTAGAGCTACTCTTCACGATATAGATGAATTAATTTTGTTTTTCTGATCAACATAAATTGTTTTCAAAACAAAACCCTGTGAATTTTACGTATTGCAAGCTAACAAATTGATGATTTATTGTAGGTATAAAGTCTTCCAATAAATCATAAACGACTGTGGTTTTATCGTTTCAGTAAAAACTTCATGTTAGCAATCCCTTCGCCACGGATAGTGAATTATCCCCATTTCGTATCGCGGAAATAGATAAATTATGTTGTGGACATAACCAACTGATCCCTTTCACAGTAAAGGACGTCCGTCAGGCTTGCGTCCGTGACAAGGATCAGAAGTGGATAAAGACCGTGATGTATGTCAAAATGGTAGGATGTCTACCGAAGGTGTTTTCATGGATGATGTGTGGAGTAGGCGTGGCACGTGCCCCGAGTTTTCCTTGGATCCCCACAAGTGCACACGAGCGTCGGGAAAGAGGGGATTGCGGGGGGTGGCAGGTGTTGCACGCCAGCCGACGCTCACCCGCTCATTTCGTAATCGACCTCCTTCTAGGGATGGTCATATCTCGCGCTCCTCCGGTACTTTATATAGTGCTTGTAAATTAATAATAAGTTACATTCGTCGCCTTTCAAAAATATTTTAAAATAAAACAGTGTACTTCAGTTTAGTACGAATGATTTCATCTATATAGCTACCATTTAATAAAGGGTGTGAGTGTTTTGTTCGCGACTGTAGAATCGTGAAGTGTTACAGATGTCAGTTAG
Organism: Euplagia quadripunctaria; assembly: GCA_963859945.1. Taxonomy (NCBI): domain Eukaryota; kingdom Metazoa; phylum Arthropoda; class Insecta; order Lepidoptera; family Erebidae; genus Euplagia; species Euplagia quadripunctaria. Next base: position 7,745,391 of record OY982575.1, on the reverse strand, counting down.
TTGCATGACATCTTTGGTACCGAGTAGCGGTGTAGTGTGCTGTAGGACTGTGGCTAGTAAGTGTCGTGCAGTGAGGTGTTTAGTTGTTGTTATGGGCGGGTTGTTTGTGCGTGTGGATAGCGGGCAGCGGCAGTGGCCACGTGCGCGGGTCGATGTCGCCGCGCACGCGCCTCGCGCCGCTGTCAAACGTCACTGCACACTCGCACCTACCACACACCGCACGTTAAGCTCCTCTCCGATCATGTTATTTAACATTGGTAATTGATCACACATCGATTTGTCAACTTCTATCTCCTCGGTGTCGCAATAGATAGTCTATAAACTTACCACTTCAGAGTAGTACGTTATACTAATGTACCTTGTTGTTATGTAATTTGTTTTGAATTTAGGGCGTTGGATTTGCAGCTTATACAATTCAAGTCATAATAATTATTTAAATTTTTTAGAAACTTTTTATAATTTAAAAAGATTATGCTACATGCTTAATAAAAGAACAATACCAAAAAAGAAATTGAATGTACTACCACTTGAAAGATAAAGAATGTTGTTTCTATTTTACAAAGTATTTTCAAAGCCATTTTCATTTTCAGAAAACGGGTGCTCGCCTGAAAATATTTTCGAATCCAGCGCCCCAGAGCACAGAGCGTGTAGTGCAGCTCGTGGGCAAAGCTGACGCTGTGGCGGCCGGCATCAAAGAAGTCCTGGACCTTATCAGACAGGTACTAATGATCTTTTATTATTTTAAACAACTCAACATGACAGAATCCGCAAGATCCCCCACAGGTTATAACTGGTTAATACCAATTTTTTTTTTGAAGTGCGATCGAATTGTTTAAATAATTAATTTATTTTAAAATCAATGCGTTATTAATGTACCATTTCAGGTGCCTATAAAAGGTGCAATACAAAACTACGATCCGCACAATTATGATGACTTCTATGCGGATGAGTATGGCGGTTTCGGCAGTGGGCAAGGAAGCGGAGGCCCGAGAGGCTCTGGTCCTCGAGGTCCTCCACGCGGGCCCCCTCGCGGCTTACCTCCCATGGGCAGCGGCCCGTCGGGGCGCGGCCCCGGACCTCGCGGACCCGGCGGCATAGGTGGCCGCAGCGGGCCAGGACCGCGCAACGCTTTCAACGACTTCGGTGGCCCCGGACCTAGGGCCAGCTTCTCCGGCCCGCCTCGGGCCAACTTCGGTGGCGGCGGTGGGAACTTCGGTGGCGGCAACTTCGGGGGCAGCCGCGGCGGCAGCGGGGGCAACAGTGGCGGCGGCAACTTCAGCAACAACGGGGGCGGCGGCAACCAATCGGAAACCACTACACAAGTCACCATACCCAAAGATGTAAGTTTATCTTAGTTTTCACATCTACATTTTTGCATCTACGATATAGATATGTATACAGGCTGTTGCAGAATGGTGTGGTCAAATTTAAGTATCGTTATGTGAAGTCGAGAAATAGCTGATTTAGCTGAAATATAAAATGGATTTTGAAAAAAGAGTATTTCTTTTTTTTTCTTCGGAAATTGCTTTTACTAGTGTAGGTGCACATTTTATATGTTTTGAATTTACATGTCACTTTAAATGATTTTGTTTTTTTTATTTTTTACTGACTCAGAAATAACTGGACATTCCATCAATATCCTTGGTATTAAATACCCATAGTTTCATTCATGTCATACCTCTTTCTTACGAAATATTAGCTTTATCGGTCAATATGTCAGTTTCAAAATAAGATTTCTCTAATAAAAATTATGAAATTTCTTAAAACTGATAGCGCTGTACGTAATTCACGACATCTACTATACACCCCTAAAATATGATAACACCTTTTTGTACCTCTGTATGTCTCATATATGTATATCAAGTAATAAGATATAGGGACGTCGGATGTCAGTCAGTACAAATGTAGCCTGTACGGAACAGTGTTTAATAGGAATTATTCATAACTGTTTCTGTCAAATCGCACCCTCTGGGTTTTGTTTCAGTTGGCTGGTGCGATTATTGGCAAGGCAGGTTCGCGCATACGTAAGATCCGCGCCGAGAGCGGGGCCGGCATAGAGATCGCCGAGCCCCTGCCCGGCTCCACCGACCGCATCATCACCATCACTGGAACTCCGCAGCGCATACAAATGGCGCAATACTTACTGCAACAGAGGTAGTCCTTTCGACTAATACAATGTATCATATCAATGTTCGTAATCACTGTTACATAAACACCGTATAGTTCACGATAATTTCAAATATTATAATCAACTGTATTCGACATCTGAACCTCTGCTACAGTTTCACGATGTTTTTTAATTATCTGTATCATATCACATAATTGAAAAGCATGCCTACATTATCGCCAATAACTATCGTATCATTGCTAAATTTCGAGTCAACCTGCTATTTTAACTTAACATTTATACCTGGTTAAGGATTTTTCTCAAACAGGCTATTAACTGTATAATAATTCAATATATTTACTAACACGATATTATTTTGACAATAGAATGTTTGAAGAGTTCCCTGAGTTGGCACCAAACCAAACTAAGATTAAGTAGAGATTATTGAACGGATTTGACTGTATTATGACGTCGATGTTGAAATGCAGGTAAACATGCACACAGTTGTTTGTAGCGGGAGCGTAGACCTTTCAGACGAGATGTTCACCTGTGTATCTGCATACTTGTTACTGTTGTACAAAGTTGTCACATCTCTGTAGTTACGAAGTATTTAGCAATGATCATACACCACTTCTAACTCATTGTAATGTTTATTTGTGACTAACATTCTGGTGATTAACATTTCTAGGTGTCATCAACTAACGGGCGTCGACAGAGCCGCGCGTTGTATGGAAGACTAGTGATTTTGTTGTTTATGTTAACACTAACAAGGAATCACTAATCTACCTACAAAGCGACGGCGCTCTCTTCAGACGAAGATAATCTTTGTATCTCTTGTTTCTTGTGTATTACTAACAATTTTATTATTTCTTTTATGGTGATATTTTTCGACAGCAGGATAGTTTACTTAATTTTTTTTTTACTTTTCGCAGTGTGCACGAGAGCAACCCGAATCTCGGTCGCGGAAACTTTTGATTCCGGTGGCGACTTCAAAGTGTGTTTAAATTATTTAAAACTTTTCAATAGTCGTCACCTCAAACCAGATCACAATTTTTTTATTAAATGATATCCGCGAGGCTTACCTTATGATTATATGTACATAGTGTCTAAACCTCACCAGAGAAATAACAATAATTATTTCACTATGGCTGACGTTGTTTTCAGTGCATGACTTTTTATCTAAATATAATTGAATGTGTAGTTCGTGAAAAAATATAGATTATTCTATTTTTTAATTTTTATTGCCATATGACATATAGTCTATTTCTCTGGTTGGGTTTTAGGTATTTAAGATTGCATTTATCATTAATAAATATGTGAAGAGTTTAACTTAAGATTGTGTCAATGATTTACCGATTTATTTGTTACATCGATGTATTTTTAAGTAATAGCAAATAGAAATGGAAAATAAATAGTTTATTTTGTGAACATACTCTATTTTTTTAATCCCTTACTGAAATGAGACCAGTTTTAACAGTGGGGGAGCCATGCTTCGGCACGTATGGAACTGCTCGACCGGAATGATACCACGGCCTCACAGAAAACCGGCAGTGAAGCAATGTTGCATTGCTTTTCGCCGGGTGAGTGAGGTTATCGGAGGCCCTAATCCTTCCCTCTTCCTCTCTCCCTTCCTCGCCCCTTATTCCCCTCTTCCCCTACTCCCTTTAAGGCCAGCAACGCACTTGCGACTTGAGTTGCAGGTGCTCATGGGCCGCTGTAGTCATTTACCATCAGGTGACCTGTCTGCTCGTTTGGCCATTTTTTTATGGTATGGGACCATAAAAAAGTAATAGCATAATATATACTAATTTTGGACCAAAGGACACAGAAATGCTCACGAAAGTAAAATAATGTAAGAAAACCAATGTAAATATTTTTTGGTAAAGAAAAATAATAACGGCATGAAAACTGTTTGAAAGGAACGAAAATATAGTGCAACCATCAGGGAAAATAAATAAATGTCGATTCTAGTTACATGGATGAAATTAACATGGTTTTTCACGATTTCCAACGAATCTATCCCTATCGAAAGAAGTTAACTAAAAATTGTATTAAATAAAAAGGTAGGTATAACACTAACTTTGCATCAGAGTTTTTAGGGTTCCGTTCCTCAAAACGAAAAAGAACCCTTATAGGATCACTGTTGCCCGTCTGTCTGTCGAGATCTTTTTTCTCAGTAACCCATGGACGCATCAATTGAAATTAATATCAATGTCCTATGAATTTGAAAAAAATCAAGCGTCTCAGTCAGCGCAATCAATAGATACATCCATTTAAGCCATAGATTTGAACATTTCGCAGATAAATCGAAACCTATAGGATACTTCCCATTGACCTAGAGTCATGGAATTTGGTAAGAAGCAAGGTCTGATAATAACACGAAAAAAGATCTGAAAGTCGTTAATCTGTTTTTATGCGGTGAAGAAGACGAATTGAAGACAGCGGGTGCGGTGCTTTTGGTAAGGCGTACCAACCAAAACTTCCCAAAACCCTTCTCTTTCCTTGTATAAATTTCAGAGCTTACACGTCGCGGGTGTTGTGGGCATACACTGCAGTTCAACGTATTTATTTATTTCAAAATGACTACATCAGATGATAACGTAGATAGTGATAAAAATCTTAAGAAAAAACGCGGATTCATTAAATGCCGTTTAACGCATTTTAGAACATATGTGAATTCGTTCGAAAGTATAGAATTAAATGCTTATCAACGGGCCGAACTGAAATTGCGGGTAGTGGGGTCACAAAGTTTGATAAATGATTTTAATAGTGTTCAGACACAAATTGAAAAAATCATTCCGGAGACCGATATCAAATCAAATCAAAACCATTTATTTCAATTAAACCGATACTACGTATTTTTGAATTGTCAGGAGTAGGAGTCAGTCGTGAAGTTAGTTGCCTGTTCCAATACGTAGATCCTATGGAGAAGAACAGGCAAGAAACTCCAAGGACACTCTTTTTCAAAATGTTTTTACAAATTTCTGGTTACATTGCTAACAAGCCTAAATGAAATGTGAGGACAATGTAACAGACTTATTATTCTAAAATATAAATAGACGCGCTAACTACTACCCGCACTACTACTAACGGCACCCATTCACGAGCATGACGCACACGCCAACCATCGTACAGATCAACCATATTGTAGGGAACCAAACGACCCGACACATACAGCACCATCGGCAAAACTTCTAGGCGAGCATGACATACTCAGAACTATGATCAGCCTGAACAGCTTGAATTGCGCGAAGAATTTGATCGCGATTATTACGCCGGTTTAGCTATCGCAGAATGCCTTACAGCGCCTGATGGAGTGTCTGTTAGCAGGTCTGAAGAAGCAGAAAATCGTGCCAATGGCATTAAGTTACCATCAATTTCTATCCCTTGTTTTAACGGTTCATATGAGCACTGGTTAGAATTTCGCGACACTTTTTTATCCTTGGTACATAATGGTAAAACAATTACGCAAATACAAAAATTGCATTATTTAAAATCATCGCTAAAGGATAACGCTTAATCAGTAATTGAATCCTTAGAATTTACCTCTGATAATTATGAAGTCGCATGGGAATTACTGACAAATCGATTTGACAATACTAAGTTTTTAGTACACAATCATGTCAAAGCTATATTTACAATTCAGTCCATAAGCAAATAATCACCAACCAGTGCAGTTACGGAAACTTATTGACATTGTCTTGAGAAATTTACGTGCCCTTAAGCTTTTAGGTCAACCCACATGACAGCACTTTAATTATCTACATCGCAGAATCTCAGAACGCGAATGGGAACAGTACAAACGTATCACGTTGAAGACCGATAATAATTCCAAGACTTCACTGAAGTTTAACGATTTATTAGAATTCTTAAAAGGCAGGGCTGATATTTTAGAAACACTCCTTGCGTCACAAAATAAATCGAGCAGTCACAGTTCATTGTAATGTAAAGTTAACAAATCGCAAATAAAAAACAGGCGCAACTACAAGTCTTGTTTAATGTGTAACGCATTACATCCATTATATTCATGTCAAAAGAATCTCGATTTGAATGCGCAAGGTAGAATAGAATTTGTTGAGGACAAACAGTTGTGTATCAATTGTATGCCATGCGTTCTGGACACACCGTCGACACTTGTGTGTTCGGACCGTGTAGGAAATATAACCAGAAAGAAACACAACTCTTTAATTTGCGAAGCCATGAACAAAGCTACAGTTATTCTCGCATCGGCAGATAGTTATAGTACGCATATAGATCATTCACACATTAAAACACTACAAGCCCATTCTATTCCTAATAGCACAGTTGATAACGTTTTGCACACAGCGAAACCGGTTTTGTTATCTACAGCCATTATAGAAATTCGTAGCGTTAGGTTCGCAATATATACAGTCCACTCAGAAAATTTATGGTGTGGGTAACTCGATAACACAGATCACGATCACGCGATAGTGGTTTCACTGCTCGTATTCAATGTTTAATTTTACCACAAATAACATCAAGTTTACCTTACCTATAACCACTATAAGCGCACGTTTGAATATACCTGACAATATTATTCTCGCAGTTCTTGATATGTTAATTTGTAGATTACGACGGATACATCATCTGCAAATAGTGTCGTTTTGTATTTTGTGACCCCAGGCAGGTCATTTATATATACACAAGAAACAGAAGTGGGCCCAGTATGCTGTCTTGTGGGACTCCAAATGCATTATGCCTGTAGTCAGACATATGTACTCTTTTATAATTATTAGAGTCTAACTGCGTCACATGTATACTCTGATGCCTATCCTCTAGATAGGTTTTTATCAAGTTAAGAGTTAAGTTTGTAATCACAAAAACTATTTTTGACGTGTTAACGTCATAGAACTCGATGAAGCCGCACGCCTGCACGCACGAAAAGCGAGCGTGCAAGCGAGAGCGCCGTACAAGCGATAGAGAGGCACGATCGGCAAAAGCGTTCGGCTTGTGACGCATCTCTCTTCCACTGTTTTCTTATGACGTTATCACGTAAAATTATCGTCCGTAAACCCACTTCACAGACAACCAATTTTTTTTTAATGTGATATAACAACAAATTAACAACTTTCGGATTTTTTCTTTTACTTGTGCTGTCAGAACTTGCTTCTTAATAAATTTCATGGTTCTAGGTCAATGGGACGTCCCTGTAGGTTTTGATTTACCTGCTAAATGTTCAAATTTCATGGGTCGCGGGGGGTTCACGCGGATTCTGTTCGTAATCTACACATCTACGCAAAGCCTAATAAAGTTTTGATGGATGCTGTTGTTATCCCTGGACAGAGAAATAGTGGCTTAAGCAGCAGACCACTCTGCTTCTTCTAATTGAGTCTATAGGGCTTATTTTGCGATGTACCTACATTAACGTTAATCTCAAACATTACTTAAGTGCACTTAGGTATAAAAGGCATTTTGCAGAGCAGAGTACATCTTCCTATCTATGAGTTTAAGGCAAGTATTATTACCAAGTAGGGGATGGAAGTGGATTGGTCCGTGTTACCCAGTCATAAATAACACAATGACAATCCGTTTTGAGAATGATCACACAATAAAGCTATATTAAGAATACCAAATTTTAATAGGTAAATTGTAAAATTCTATAATTAACTAAAATAAAAAAAACATATAAAGGTATTATTAATTATAAATATATATAAAAAAATATAAGGTAGGTATTAATAGGGGATGAATTACACTCGTCTATTATTATTTAGATTATAATAACAAAAAGTCTTGTGGTTAATAAAATAACGTAGGTATTCAAAAGCAGCTTATTGCTGTTTTAATTCTTTTATACACATCTAAGCAATCCATATTTTTGCAGGATACAGCAGATTGCTGGTTGAATAAAAAAATTGTATGGAATGGAACTGCGACCTCTGACGTCTCAGTCAGGTACATAACCACCGCGTCATAAAGATCATCAATATTTTCTCAAGGATGTATTTCTGTTATTATTAAATCTGGCTGGCAATTCAAGCAGCAATTTGCTGTACGTACCCTACCTTCTTGCAAAAATTTGCATTACTTAGACAACATGTGTAGGTGCTTATTGAAAACTTAAAAGGTCTTGGTCTATTACGTATTTACAAAAATGTAATGTTTTTTGGTAGCCTAAAACCAGTGAGGGAACGTACCCATACTACGTGACCCATTCTGGGGGGCGAGGGGAGTCCTCAAAATACCACGCTTGGTCACAGGGGCGGAGGGGGGGGGCTTAGGTTTTCGACACTTAGTCAATATCCTCTAGTTAAATCTCGCGCTTTTTCGATCTAAATTAAAATATGGCGCGCAGCGTTTAGCGCTTTTTAACATCACAGGTGGCAACAAGCAAGCCTTTGGAGCTTTTTAACTTTCTGTCGCCTAAAATATGATTTAAAACCATATTTATAAAGTGCTACGTGAAAACTAGAGGGGGAGGGGGGGTCTTGGCATATACTATGGGTGGTCACCGAAGGGGGGAGGGGTATAAAAAATAGGTCACGTAGTATGGATACGTCCCCTAAGTAATATGTCTCCAAATACCGGGTGAATTTGTCATCACCATCCAAATTTATTCTAGGCACTAGCTATCACTCAAGGGCACCATTTTTGCAAAAAATAGGTAGATAAAATTTTCCCAAAAAAACTCACTTATTCAAACGTACAAAAATATCATATGTGGCGGAGTAGGAAGTTCCGATAGAGCGGTTATGGACACTTAGCACATACGGAGTGCATTGTGTCTACAAACTAAATTGTTGAGACCACTTTTTTTTTGTGATGCAAATAACTCAATATTTTTGTACTAAGTGATATCAAAACAAAAACAGGTTTCTCACAATTTTCATCAAAGATTCTACTGTGTGAATTTGGATGGTGATGACAGAATCACCGTATATATATACGAAATGCCTTTTGTTGCTACCAATGGGGTCGCCAGACCAGCTTTCTAATGGCATTCTTACTGGTGAGCTGTGTGCTTGGTTGCTTAGGTACCTATAAACTACAATAGGGTTTGCAACCCAAGGAGTTTTCCATATCACCAATCATATATGCCTCCCCCATGGAGGCAATTGGCAATCGCACTCAACAACAGAAAATTCTCAATTCTCAGGGCCCTGCACAGTAAGATCCTCTGCTTGAATCTACTGAGAGATCCATTTGGATTTCCACATTAATCCACTAGGGGGATTTATCAGGCTTTTGTTCGACATGGATCATCAAAATATTTACTATGGTTTTCAATTTTAGGCAAATGACAAGAAAAATATAAACATTTTTACCTTTGTTTTAAGTTAAATGTTTATTTTAAATAAATTATATTTTTTTGGTTTTTTTAAATCATAATATTATAACAAAGGTTACTAAGTAATTTTGGAGGATGAGAAAAAAAAAACGATGGTGAAAAAGCTTACATAAAAAATTGTGAAATCCAAATAAATCACCCCAGAGAAATATTCTTAATAAGAGGATGAGCGGGCGGAGCAAAAAACAGCACTAGTCTAGTACTGCCTACTGTTTAGCCATGGTCCTAAACTGACGCAGTTTGATTGTTAGGTGGTACCAATTCAAGAAGAAAACTGTTGTACTGAATATAGCCTTCTTCATTTCATTTTCTTGATATTGACACTATTAAATAAAATTAATGACAATGACATGTACTTAATAATATATATTTTTTGCAGGAGTAACATGGTATTTTCTTACAATGATAATATGTATATAAAATTGATTCATAAAAAATACCGTTACAACTTAAAGCTTGTCCATCAGATAGGGTATATTTAATCAGTCATTGATTAGAATGTAATGGCGAACGATCAGAAACAGTGTGCTCATGTTTGTCTAAATAAAACATAACATACACAAGGGGTATCACCACACCAAGAATAAGCATAAAGCATACTAGATGAAACCATTTCAGTCCAAAGTCAGCTCCGTGTGATGTTAATTCCTTCACTACAACTGCTTCAACAGATATCTTCTCCTTATTTGGCAAGAGATGAGTATCCTCTGTTGCTTGTTCATTCTGCTCCGAATCTGTGTAAGGGACAACAGATGGAGCCACTGTGCTGTTCATAACAACTGTATTACAATCAATAGAACACTGTGCATCCTTTTGTTGTAAATTATTAGTGGTTGAATTATTTTGGTTTAAAAGTTCATTAAAATTATTAGTATTAAGTAATTCTTGTATCACAGCATTTGATGTCTGGTTGGCCGAAGTAGACGGGGCTGATTCTTGTGGCTGAGTTGGAATGAGTTCTGTTAACACTGAGTATGGAGTGACAGGGACTTTAATAGTCCGTCTTGCAAATATTTCATTATCTTTGTGTATATGGTTAATCCTTTTAAGCTCTGATATCTGAAATACAATTCAGGATTAACATAATAGATAAGAATATATAAACGACATTATACTGTGTTAAAAGTAAGCTGTCAAAAGATATTATAAATCATAACTTTGTATAACATGTTTTTACCCACCGAACAATAGAATCTCAATGCAATAGCTTGTAGAGTGTCACCCTCTTGTACTTGTGCTTCAATGAAATGTTCTTGAGGCTTTATTCTATGTAGCTGAATCTCGCTGTGTTCGTTAGCGTCATTCTTCTTCCCCATATTAAAGCTGACCAAGTCATCTCCAGCGTGCATCGAGCGAGTTCTGAACACAAATAAACATACAGTTTGGTAACACGTAAACAACAATGGATCTAATGAACTACGCTCCTTCATATCTACACTTACCTTTGTTTCATATTTAAAAACAACACTAATACTAATGATATCTACCATGACCTGTATATAAAGTACAAAACTACCTGTTTGATAATCAGTTTTAATTATAATTTAGGGATTAAAGTGCAAAACAGCTGTTGATTCACTTAGACTTGACAAAATTTCATTTGACAAGTGACAACTTATTACTATTATTAGAATTATGATGACGTATGTCTCTGGGTTGCCCAATGAATGAATAATATATACCGTTGTTCCAGAGTCGTTGATAAAACCCCAGTTTCAAAACGGTGCGGTAGTTGAAACTTTAAAAGTAGGGTCTGAGAAATTTCTCTATCCTTTTGTATTTCTGTCCTGGATTGAAAGTATCAAAATGTTGGAGTGGACTACATATTTATCTGTGGTCCCAAAGTCTTCAGCTGGTGGCCATTTGCCACAGCATTAAATAAATGTAAAACCCTCTAAAATTACAGCCAAACCCGTGGAAGGAAGGGATATGGATTTTTCGAAATTGGATTTTCCATTCTATGATGTCTAATTTATACTGCATACTGGCTGGGACGTGTCGGCCCGACAGTGCTAGAGGCGCAGAGGGTAGGAACCATTAAAGTTGTGAGCAGGTTATCACAGTTTCGATCATCGATCTTTACACCTCAGATGCAGTCGATGCAGATCCGCAGATCGAAAAAAGAAACATCATTATAACTTTAATGAGTTTTAGTAGAATGTAGTCCTTTATTAGAAAGCGTATAATTTACACGAAAATAATCTTAGAGGAAGATAACGTGACTGAGGTGACAACCATATATATATATATATTATTTTATTTTATTATGGACTCTATCCCGCGCAAGAATCAGCGCAGGAATTCCGCCAATGTCAAGTGTTTTATAATTATACAAGTTAAATAACAAAAACGTCAAAACATGGACGTCTATTCTATATAACGGCGACAGCCATTTTGTATGGTTCTCTTCTGTCGTTTAGAACTGTCAGTGCACTTACCGCCAAAGTTAAAGTTTTGTCAGTGTTCGTGTCCGTGCAAGTGACCGATGGTCTGTACATTGAAGATAATAAAAAAAATTAGGAGTTTTTTTATAAGCCTTTTGCTTTTATAAAAACTCCTAAATTTTTTAAAGTCAAAACATTTTTTTAGAAATTTCAACAGTTTTTTAATGCGGTTAAGTTGTATTGACTAACACTTTGGTTATGTATCCCACTAATATCATAAATGTGAAAGTTTGGATGGATGGATGGATGGATGGATGTTTGTTACTCTTTCAGGCAAAAAAGCACTGAACCGATTGGGATGAAAGTTGGTATGTAGATAGCTGGAGACCTGGATTAACGCATAGGCTACTTTTTATCCCGATATTCCCACGGGATCGGGACTTACGCGGGTGAAACCGCGGGGCACTGCTAGTGGTTTATATAATTTACACAAAATAAACTATGATCCAATAGAACTAGGCAAAACTTTATGAACTGGTGTCTCGAGACAGACTGAAGAACAGCGTGTGTGTGACGTGTGTTGCAAACTAAAACTTGCATCTCTTTTTATCGCATAACTCTTATCTGTTCTGATGACGTTAGGGTTGTCTTCTGTAAGAAGAATTAATCTAAATATTTAATAACCAGTTATGTGCCTATTACTTTACTTTGTGAACAAATTATGTTTTAAATAAACCTAGGCTAGGTATTTATTTAGTAGTACCTACGTAGATGAAACTTACATTATAGAAAACTATTTTATTTCACAATCTCTGCATAGATACTTCAATCTCTAAGAAGATAGGGATTTGGCATACGTGTGTACCTTGGAATGAAACTATTTCTCTTAGGTGTTTAGCTAGGTAGGTACATGCGAATCAAATCGTGGAACCCTAATTCTTTTTTCAAAATAAAAGTATCCTAAGCTACTCCAGCTATCAGTGAAAGTCTCGTGGAAATCGGTCCACCCATTCCGTAGATTAGCCGGAACAAACAGACAGACGGACAAAAATGTGAAAAATATTTTTTTTGTATACCAAATGTACCGTGTAAACATTCAGATGCATTTAGTAAAAAACTGTCATTTAGTTTAGTAAGCATCGGTAACCGAATTGTTTCTAAAGATTTATAATGCCTTTTTATATTCTACCACTGGCGTACTTCTATTATGGAGTCGGGTGGATGTAGGAGTAATCAAGAAGATGGGGCGCGGTTCGGAAGCTCTACATCTCCATGTAAACATTTTCTTATATTGGGTAAGTACGGTACACCTACTTATTTCCACAATTTATTTTATTTTCGTTTAAAAATTTCCGTGCGCATTTAAAAATTTAATAGTTTGTCCTAAGGATAGTCCGCTACTGGTCATATCCCTAGGAAGATAATATATACAGCGTGTAAGTATCACCGTCGCGTGGTGAATAACTTACAAAAACGTCTTTCTTTGGATACTTATCAGTGTAAAAGTCAGTTCATCATAAAAATGCGAGTGTAAGGATTTACAGTTACGGTGAATGACCTTTAGCGCACGGTGCCGTCGAAGCAGCTGATTGCATAAATGTTTTACATTGCAGTTTTTGGCCGAATGGGGTATTCACTGATTTTTTTTTGGGAAAAAGAAAAAAATTAAGAATTTTTTGGCAGAAATTTCCAATGATTTTGGACTTAGAATGATGGTCTGAATACACTATTTCAGGATTCGGTACGGTGTCACTTACACCCTGGTTTCCGGAGGCTTCCTTCTTCGGGTATCCCGGGTCCCTTGCAATAGACCCACTTGTGACGGAACACCGTGTGGTTTTAGTCGGTGCGATTCCGACATACCACTTCACCGTTAGCTCCGGTGAGGTGATGACCCGTGGGGGTTTCCAAACGACTTAAAAAAGAAAAGGTGTCACTTATACCCTGTATTTAAGTACCTTACTCGCCATCGTGCCTGATGTAAGTCCCGCCAAGGCCGCGGTGCTGGACGTAGCACACACACCATCGTGCCGATCCATCCCGGCTGTACGTCCGCTCAAGGCCATGGTGCTGTTGCCAATGCCAATGCGATGCCAATCCTCAATCACCCCAAAATAATGGTCAAATTTCCCAGTTTGGGGAGACAAAACCTGGAGTCGTAATGTAAATACTAGTAATACTAGTAATATAAATTCCCCAATCAAATCAAATCATTTATTATTTTGCAGAAAGCACTGTTACAATGGTGTTGTCAATCGGTTTGAAATTCCCCGCATTTTGGGAAATTCCCCACAAATTGGCAATATACATGATCAAGTATGTGGTGGGGGTACTCGCTGGATTCAAAACGGGTCGTGCAAGTCCAGCAAGCAATTAATAATGATTATGACGTACGTCGAGACTATCTATTCACGATCGTTTTTCATCGTGGATCATGCGTGATCTTGGCGGGACGTACGTCAGGCACGATAGTGAGTAAGGTATTTTAGTTTATCTTACTGGTTAGGGGGCTCGGACCTCCCGACAGCAGCCAGTTCAAACCCTAACCTTCTTCAGCTATCGTTTACACTTCACAATCCGTTCGTAAAAGTAATATCCCTTTCGACCCTTTTGTACGTTTCTAATTTTTTCACCTTTTAAGCCCAAAGTGCCCGGTTTGACAACAATAGGTTTGCCTAATAAGTGGGTGGCACCAAAATTATAGTTGACAAAATGTGGGTGTTAAGTACCTCTGCCTACCTCTTCCAGGATACAGGCGTGAGCGTTAAATGTATTTCTTACTGCGACAGATAGACAAATTAACACCAATGGTAAATTTCCTTTGCTTTCGTTTTTTTTTTGCTATCTTTATACCCAGTTTTAAGAATTTTGTTTGACTATAGATATCTTATTACTCGAAGAGGTTTAACTTATATCAGAGGTAATAGTTTTAAGTCCTCTCCTGACTAGTTCCTTCTCCAGCCTTGCAGGCTGGATCCGCACCTGATGTTCTAAGCGGAGTGACACGCGAAGAAACATAGCCTAAAACATGAGGCATTCCCACTTTTTCTCGTAAAAGATGTACAAAGAGGTTTTGGTTTTAGGTACCAAGGTCATAATAAAACCCATTAATTGTTTTCGATCATTTCTTTATAGTTTTAATAACTCCGAGTATTTTACACAACAGTTACAGAACATAAATACCTTTGGTATTGCGCCATAGAGGTGGTAATAATTGCACATAATTAATTTTCCTCTAGCTACATTATGTACAAAAAATACATTAATACAAAATTTTACATATGACGTCACGACGACATATGAATTTGTGTCCGCAATCATCACTACTTTATAGGTAACATTAGTTTACATGAATACATTCGTTATAATAGCTATAAAATGATTAGTGACACATTTACACAACGACAGTCTTCTGGTGAGGTTCATTCATGTACTTTTCGCCATCATAGTCAAATGTAGAATGAGACCTCAAAAATCTGTCCTTGTCTAACTGAGCCATAAGATCATTTATTTTTTTGAAGGTACATATAGATAACATTACATTTTGTCGCCGGAAATGCAGTAATGCAACAGCTTGTTTCAATAATTATTTTCACACGAATGCATTTCCAACCAACGTGATATAAAAACCGATGTTTTTGTTTAGAATCACATTATTTGGGTATAGTTTGTATTTATTAACAAACTAGTCCAAATGGATAATAACAGTACTAAAAGGAAATTCATTCGAGAAATCACAATAAAAAAAATTATCACAGTGATTCATTAAACTAAATTCTGTAATATCATAAAAAACCACAACTGATACTTAAAACTATCCTAACATTTTAAATAAAGAGTATATTACTATCACAAAAACTTTATGTTGACTACAAGTAATTGTATGTGTTATATCAATAATTGAATGAGGCTGGCTCTTCACGGCTCTTGTGTGTCCGTACTATAATATAACAATGTACTGTGTGTAATTTGATCAACGCACAAAGAACATTGTTACATTAGACACATACGAACAAGCTGACATGCATTCAGAACAGTCAATTCATTAATATTTTTATGAGACAGACGTACATAAACAAGGCTAAATAGAATGTGTTTTTATCAAAAACGTGCAAAATCTTCGACTATTACAAAATACAATATTTTTACTACATAAAACTAAAGATATATTTATATTTCTCGAAGTCGTTATAGTTTCAGGCGTTTTACGCAGTCCAGTGCAGCAAATTCTGAAGTCGATTACGTATTGCAAGAACAAACAGTGGCTCTAGTCTTATTAACACATTACAAAACCAATTCAATGAATAACCATTACAAAATCACCTGGTTCATACATTATAAAATCGGTTCTGCACTACTCTGCACTGAACTGTGTCGCTTACAAATCCAGTATACACTTAGCCATAATATTGTTTATTAAGCAAAGAACTCATTAAATTTTTTTACCATAGTTATGAAAAGTTTAATTCCCATTTATTGGATTTCTCCAATCCCATCTCTATAAAGAACTTCCAAATTTATAATTTGTTCTTTTAACCACCATATTAAGGCTTGTTTATTTTACTTCGTTATAAACTAATATTGGGTGTGATTGATCCTAGTGATGTACTTCAAGGTTACTTTAATTTCAAATAATATACCGAAGTAAACATAGCCAAAATGATAACTTTGCGGAAGGCATTTATTGCTTGTAGTATTTAGTAGTCGACGTTTAGAACATTAATTTACAAAATATTTACATATTAAACAACGGCACTGGGACATGGATGTGCCGTAGCAAAATATTATTTTCTATTCTTGCGCCCTTCTTTGATTCCTCATTTCAATCTCAATTCAATTACAAAATAACATTTAATTAAGCAGTTTTAAACAAATTACCATTTTAACTAGAACCTGCCAACACCGTATGAAAACCAATACTATACATCAGATATTTGTCATTTTCTCTCTCAAACAATTTACAAGAGCGAGAACGTTAGGTCCCAATACAATCTGAATTTCACTTTTGTGAGTTTAAGTTCAAGATTGCCTAACCTAAAATATATAATACCATATACTCCTCAAATTTAATTTTAATTTATTGTTTTAATGTTTTCAATATTGTTTTAAATAATACATTTGTAAAATAAAATAAAATCCAGCTAAGAAATGGGCTAATACTTCTAGACGTTAAGAATATACTAAATATTATTATGAATTATCAGGGAGCATCAATTAATTACTTCAGCTGTTTTCCTTTCAATTTTGCCTCAATTAAAATAATATTTGATGACATTTTATTGAACCCCTCCTATAGATTTTGAGCTCACGTAATTAATGGATGTCCCTTAGTCGGAATGGTTACTTTGAACTAACAACTAGATTGCGCACCTGAACTGGCTGTTCACGGGCGTGAAATAAAAAAATTATGAAAATGCCAAGTGTCATATTATACTGAAAGCAGTTAATTATACAAGTTATTAACTTAATAGAATCTATATTTATATTATACGTAGCATAACCAGTGACTTTTTCATTTTTCTGTTAGCTGTCTTTTAGGTATTCTTAGTTATCAACTCTTTAAAGACCTTTCCTATAAATATGTTAGTGATGGCATTGACTATAACACTTTATAGCATAGTAACATTTACATTTCATGTGTTATGTTACAGTCCTTACTGTAAAGATTCGTGAGACGTGCTATTTACCTGTCTCGAGTCCTTGATTCAAATTAACAAACACCATTGCTTTTTAGTAATGTTATATATTAAGATAAGACAAATAAGATGAAGCTCGGTTGATTTTTTGATGTTAACTAACACCAGTTTTGTCCTTGAAGTCTAAATAAAAAGTATTTCTGAAACTGACTTTTTTTTTTTAATTTCTCTATATTTCAGATACTGTTTTGCCCTGAGCAACATATCGATGTATAATTTGATTAAGTGCAATTAAATAGAAATAAAGCATACTCAAACAAATTATAATTAATTATTACGTAAACGTTTTAAATAGAAATAAATGCATTATTTTGTTGTATAATTATAGAAGATAATTTATAATTGATAGATGTCACTGAAAACATAAAATGTGAAATTGGCCTTTATTTATTCATTATAAACACAATATTAAAAAACGTGGCTTAACATATCACAGGTAGCGTGTAAAGGTACGTACAGATTTAAACGTCTGTCGGTCTGTCGTTCTAAACCTATACATGCATTAACATATACATAATACTTGGATAACAATGGTCAGTGGATATTCGACATGAATTGCCTGTGTTATCAATAACAAATATAATTATTAAGATTATATAAAACGCTTTATCTTCTTTTACTGCGGGTATTATCTACATGCCGACCGATCCTCACAAAAATATTTAGCAAGCCCATGGTGCCTCGTTTTTTCGATAGCATCGGTGAAAAGAATAGTGGTATATAATAACTATAGGCTTAAACATACTATCGAGGTTTTGTCATCAAAGTACGTTAGGTAAGTGTTCAACATTTAAAATGGGCAGTAGTATATCTCTTAAGCCAATTCAAAAAGTTTTCATCCGCTAATAAATTAAAATTAAATAAATTATATATTTTTTTCCTCGGTTGACTAGAATAACTGTTAATTCTTACCGCCTTAAATCATAAAACAAAAAAAGCGATTAAATTAGGTTAACGTTGAGACTGTAAGTGTATGAACTATTAAAAAATATTTACCATAGGGTTTGAGAGTAATATTTTTTTATATTATATTAATACTTATTCAAAACAAAAAACTGTGTGTGGGTGCCAATAATGTATTTATTAGCATTTTTTCAATATGAAATGTAGCTACTTACAAAGTGGATGTAGCTACTCCGTGTGTCATAAAAGTATTATAAAAATTGCCTTCACAATCTTAAGCCTAGTTTTTGTAATAAGTGAACTTGTGATTATGACAGTGGGTAGGTTCTTTCGTACGCTCCTTAAAGTCACATCTGGTATCACTCATGGTAGCCAAATAAAAATATTCTATTAGAAATGCATTCGTATATATAATAACCGAGCTTATTTATATTAAACAGGGTTTTTATATAAAAAAAATATTATACACTAGATCGGAAAGTCACCCAATAATATAGAGAATCAATAAGATTTCTTTGTTTCTTGTGTGTGCATTTATAAAATCATGTGTTTAGATATTTATGTATCGTATCAAACTCTTTCGAAGATACAATGTCGCTCAGTTTGATTTACCTATTCTTATCTGGTGTATAATAAATGTTAATTTATAGATAAAAGTTTAGAATACTTTAGACACTGGGATTCCATATAAAATAAGATAGACGAGATCCATTAATAATATTATACCTATAATTACGGCAAGACTCGATCAGTTCTCTTCATGTGCTTTATGTACAATCCGTAACTCGATTTGGTTTCGAGTTTTCATATATACTTATTTACAATAATTTGTGTTGATGTGCTTTTCTACCGCAAGTGAGGTTATCTCGTGGTGTTGAGCTACGCGTATTTTGCAGCAATTTGTCCTTAACGTGCCTTCTTATCTAAATATAGGTAGTTATAGTCAGGAACTGAAACTCGACGTGAGATTAGCAATTAGGAATTTAGAAGCGAGCTTAAGTGTGCGAAGAAACTCTCAAGGACACTAACCTTCTTTTACTTTGACGCCATGAACGTCCGCGTTCCACACATCCCTCGCAGCCCCGCCCGTCGAGGTGACCCTTCGCGTGCCTGTGTCTGCGCTAGTGTAGTGCGAAGCACAAAATTCTCTCATTTCACGCATTGTCGAAACCCTGGAAATCTCCCGGCCAGTTTTCTCTCCGCGCTGCGCGATCGGAGCCCGTACAGGCAAAGAACGCGTCTCCCTCGAACGGGTCCGATTCTCTCGTGAAAATATTGACAGAATCTGACTTTCTAATGTCACGAGAGGAGCCGGTGGTGACAGGAGGTCTCACCCTCAACGGGGGAACCTCTCCCTCTTCTTCCTCTGCGATGGAAGCGGTGCGGGGACGCGGAGGCGCAGGGTTGCCGAAGTCGTCCTCGAACATGGAGCGAGGCGACATGGACTCGGAGTCGAAGCGGAAGCGCGCGCCCGAGCCCTCGCGCGCGCTGCTGGCGCCCGACGCGGGCGACGCGCGCGCCTCCTCGGGCTCGAACGCGAACCTGCGATACACACGACATCATCAAATGAATAGACATTGACTGCTTCTATAATTTTGCACCATATTTGCTTTAGAACTAAAATCCCTATCTATTATAAATGTGTTTGCTTTAGATGTG